>CM071935.1:74328132-74796215 GCA_016081115.2 Rehmannia glutinosa
TAGACTGCCATTGAGTATTACTGCAAGAAGACACACATTTATGCTCCAGAAGGCAACATCTACACCACATTTGAGTCTATCTTCTCCAACAACTGTTGCAGGCGTTGTTGAGAATAAGGGACTTCCAGTCATAGTTGGAATTGGTAAGATTGACTCTCTCTCTCTCTCTCTCTCTCTCCTGAACACTAAATAATGATGTCTTCTTGCAGTAATACTCTTAATGGCAGTCTAAGAACCCTAACACCCTGATCATTTTAGCTATTTTTTAAGAGTCTAACAATTTAAGAGTCAGATGTGAGTTTTAGTTTTTAGAGTCATATCATTTTCGGAGTTTTAGTTTATGAGTATTATAGAATAACATAATTAGCCTATAATTTGTTTTCTAATTGGTTTTATGAGATTATAATTTCATTCATTTCCACCATTTGGCATGCTTTACACTAAAAATTTTCTCTTTGTTCGAAGAAAACCTTCGAACAACAATTTTATGATATTGAATTCTGGTCGATGAGAGTGGACTTCTTATCCTTCTTTCTCATGCTAATCATAAACTACCATACAGTTACTTGACTCCTGCCTCTGAGAATGGGCAAATTGCCTTGGCCCCAGAGCTGGTCTGTGGTTGCTGCTTTTTTGTGTTTTAGGATGCCATACTTTTCTGTTGGAATAATAGTGATGCTATTCTTTTCTTGAGCATATATATATATATATATATATATATGATTTATGGTTGCTCTGGAAGAGCACTGTCAGTAACTACACAGCCTTCCTTTATCTTTGGGTTTAAGTAGATAGTGCATCTATTAGCTTTGGAGTCAACGCTTGGTTTTTGGAACTACATTGTTTTTCTTATCTGAAGGCCTTTGTATGTTAACACAACTAATCCTTGTAGTTTCGGATTGACTCCAGTTTCTTATGATACCATTTTCTCCTCTTAATCTTGTTGTAGGAGGTCCAAGTGGATCAGGAAAGACGAAGTTTGGCTCGTGATGCAAACATAGTTGGTTGTGAAGTCATTTCCTTGAAAGCTACTACAGATCTGAACAGACGAAGGATTTAAGTGACGATGATTTCAGCTCTTTGATCTGGCTTTACTGTCAAAAGTATGCATTTTTTGTTTTATTTCTTATTTTCATGTTCACTATTTCATATTATCTATATTTAAATAGTTCAGCCCAAATGATTTGCTAAACTGTCCGTACAATAAAGGTAATCAGGACGTGAAGACGCATGAATTATTTGGAACTCATACATTGAATAAGTGCTTATGTCTTCTGGAAATTACATTGAACAGCTTGGTGTTTTGAGTTTGTGTCTTAAGAGTTTCTGCCTTGGCTCTGCCTACTACTGAAAACTTAATTATTTATTTTAAAAAAAGCATCAAGAAATGTTTGAATCGCTATTCATGATTTCTTACTTATAAATTTGAAAAGAGACCCATATCTCCATCTAGAAGACCATTCGGTCCATAACGATCCTTGCTACTAGGATCTTTTCCTCCTTTTAACTATGTTGTCATTCTGGCTATTGCAGAACATTGACGACATAAAAAATTGCCGAAGAACAAGGTACCTGTATTTGATCTGGAGACTGGTGCTGAGTGGTTTCAAAGAGCTGAAGTATCTGAAGATTGTGGTGTGGTATGCCATGAAAATGCTTTTGCTACTTGACCTGATTCACCAGTTTGTTTTCTTGCTTTGGCATTGATTATAGAAGACATTTTTCTCATAGAAAGAGAAGTGATAATGCTGGGGATAGTCATCGTTCTAGTCGCAGACATTGAAATATACATGATCTAATGATTGCTTTGCAACCTCTGTATTAGTTGTTGACTTATTTAGTCTAGTAAGAAAACTGCTTGTTTTGGCCAGGTGATTTTTGAAGGCGTTTATGCTTTGCATCCGGACATCAGAAAACCTCTGGACTTATGGATTGCTGTTGTAAAGTATGATGAAGCCCTTATACTCCAATTTCATTCACTTTAAGACCACTCACCTTTTGAGTTAAAATTACGATTGTGGAAGTAATTGCATGTCATGAAACAGGTTGGAGGGGTCCATTCACATCTTATTTCCCGGGTTCAGAGAGACAAAAGTAGAGTTGGATGCTTCATGTCCCAAAAATGAAATTATGATGACTGTGTTTCCAATGTTCCAGCAACACATCGAACCACATCTTGTTGAAGTCATGTTAGTTTCTTATTGCATTTTACACTATAACTCCAAGTTTGCATCATTTAATCATGCAGAGTTCATTAGAAAGTGAGTAGTATGAATTTTATGCTAGTTGGTATTTTAAATACCTCTTGGAGTGAAATTTGCTTTAAAGGATCTCATACACACAGACATTGTCTCATGCTAATGCGCACGAGATCACACTCAGGTGCACTCACCTTTAGTATCATATAAGCTTATAGATGATCTTGATTGGGGACTCTGCTGCATGATTTTTATAAATAAATGCATTGTCACTTGGGATATTATTTTGCTAGAGTCCTTATGTACAGCTTTTGTGTTTCCTTGTTTAAAAGATTTTGATTTTTCTACTTATTAGAAAGGGAAGAAGATAAAAAGGTTTATCTGTTCTGCACTAGTTTTAATCGTAATCTGGGAGCATTCCCTCTGATGCAGCTGAAGATCAGAAATGACTTTGACCCAGTGCTTTCACCTGAGAGCTCATTGTTTGTGTTGAAAAGTAATAAGCAAGTAAGTTGTTTCTTTCTTTCTCCTTTGCTGAATTTACATGAGTGGTTTTCGTTTGATGGGCCAATTTATTTACAGGTTGCATACTGAAGATATTTTGAAAATTTTGATCCAACTAAGATATGCAGTTCAGTTCAGAATTTCATTGACATATATCTACGGCTGTCTGGAATACCTGCTAATGGACAGCTGACAGAGAGTGATTGTATAAGGGTCAGAATATGTGAGGGTAGATTTGCGGTGCTGATCAGAGAGGTTGCTTTTATATGAAACTTGATCTATTTCATATGTAGCTTTTGCATTTTCTACAACATAAGTTATTGATGTTTATTTGATACCCCACTCTCCCGCATGAAGCCTATTACAGAAGGAAACTTCATTATTCAGCCAAAAGTGGATTTTGATATCAGCATCAGTACAGTAGCAGGTCTTCTTAATCTTGGGTATGTTAGTGCTCATATTCACTTCTTTCATTTATTCTGTATTTTTGTTCACAAATGGGATATTCCTCCAAATGCATAAAATCTTTGGCTCATAATATCTCATCTAATAGCAAATTGTCTATGCTCTTCCTATGGAGTTTCAATTATCTGATATTGTTCAGGGCACCAAACTTTAATTATCAATAGTCAAGTATAAAATCTTACATGAAAGTGCCTTCGTTATCTCACATGAAAAAATCTCGATTGTGAAATTAGATGGCATAGAAAAGAAATCAACATACCCTGGGAGTGTCTGAAGAAATTTACATTTTGCTGTAAAGAAGTCATGCAGGAAATGTTTGGTGCCAAGGACAGGTGTATTTAACTGTTGATCACAAGGTTTAGCAAAAGAATACTTGAACCGGATGTAATGTGTTTTTTTTTTTTTTTTTTATGATTTTTCTAGAACTGTGATAGTTTTTGGCTATGAGAGAACTGAGATTAAGGCAAGAGTAAGACAGATGTATCACAGTTTGTCTGCCTTGATATGTAGTGACACATGAACAAGGATATCCTCGTGAATAGCAAATAGTGATGGGCTTTAGTCAACTAATGAGTAATATCTATGGGATATCCCAGTTAATAACACGTTATCACTCAAGCAAACATGCCAAGTTTATTTTCTTATGTTTAAATAGAAAGGATGATAAATCTTATTTTCTTGTCCATCTTTGTAGAATTTGTTGTCATTTCTATTATATTGGTTTAGTTGGTCTTAACTGTATGAAAAGTAAGCTCTAATTCTGTTAGTTTTTTCTCATCTCATTAAATTTTGTCTATCTGTGATGCTAAAAAAATATGGAGTATTGCTCTGAACTGGCTCTTCATATTATTTATCTCTTTTCTGGTTGATATTTTATGTTATATCCCTGTGCTCTTAGGTATCAAGCTGTGGCGTATATTGAAGCATCTGCTTATATTTACCAAGATGGAAAGGTTATACACTTTTCTTGGGATATCCTTCACCTCAAATAATTTTCCAAATTGACTCAATAGGATGTCGGAAGTCAATCTGATGGATGATTCTCATATAATTTGTTCCCCGGTTTTTCCTCAAGTTGAACTATCTGTTAATATTTGTGTCTTTGATGTTGATCAGAGAGGGTTCAATAAATAGTTTTTTTGATATTTGCTTGTAGTTTTATTTCCTTGTAATTGCTTCCTGGATGCTTCTTGGTATATTAGTGAGGCTTTCTTATTGTACTGCCTTGACATTTATTAAACTGCTTTGACATTCGAAAATATCATCTCATTTTCTTCATTTTCGCTTTGTAGATTCTGCTCTAGATTGACCATTTACAAGATGTCCCAAATCCTTACCTTCAAATTAAGGGGTAAACAAAGAAACAGTGGTAGCTGCTGGCTCGACTCTTAAGCTGGATGGTTCATATACCACAAAGGTTCTGTATGATTGCTTTACATTTATTTTCCAGTTGTATTTCCCTAATTTCTGCCAGTTGACTCTTCTCTTTTCTCTTCAGAGTTATCTTCAGATAATTCAGGAAAGATTACCATGCGTTAGAGACGAGTTCAAGTGGGATACATACTCAACAAGCTGCGAGATTGCAAGAACTCATGGAATACATACAATCTCAGGTATCTTTCATTTTTGTTGTGCTGACAATGCTTGCTTTATGTATTTTCTATTTTCCTTTATTATTGTTAATATAATGATTGTGGATGTCATCTGTATTCTGGCAGCCTCAAGCATTAAAAACAGAATATCCTGAGAAAGATAATCAGCTACTTATGCAGTAGTTAAATGCTCCTCTTTTGACTTAATAATTGAACCGATAATCGTTGACTAGTTGGCTACTTGTTATCTTCACAAACTGATGTTTTGGTTCATATCTAGATACCTAAAAGATGATGCTCATGAGACTTATCAAAATTAAGTTATCGGTCAGATCATTTCTAGATGACGGATGGATAAGGTGCATGGTTTTTTGAAACTTTGACCCATACTGGGATTAGAGGTGTTCTATTTTGGAATTGTCGTCTTTCCACTAGGACTCTTCCATTATGTAGATTTGCCGATTTGAGTCCACTTACCTCGGACTAACTCCAACTGTGGCTCTATCCCAACAAAAACGCCAAAATGAAGTGAAATTGCTCCTCCAACCCAGCGCCAACTTTTGCGCTGAAATGAAGCCTCCTACTGTGCTGCGTCAAATTTGGCGCGGCACTGTTCCTTCAAGCTATCCTTTTCTTTTTTTTAATATAGACTTAAAGTTCGTTGATGGATAAAAATGAAATGGAAATTCATTATTTAATTCTATATTTATCAATAACATTAATTTTTATTTATTTTATATACATAAATATTTTTAATAAAATTTAATTGTATATTTTAATTAAAGTATTTATATTTATTTTATATAAGTATATAACTTATACATTATCAAAATTACTTTTTAATAATAAGTTTAAATATTAAATACAAGACAATTGGAAAAGGATTATGATAAAAACAAGCACATTACATTACATTAAGATAAACTCCCAATATACATTAAAGTATGTATTTATTGCCAAATTAATAAATATTTGATTTTTAATAAAATAGTTATTGTATTGAAATATTGAGGAATATTCGTGGAATATTCCTTTTAATGCAAAATTTAAAGTAAAAAGGTTGGAGTCCTGGAGATGACTTTTAAGTTTGGTGCATAAAATGCTATATTTTTGTGCAAAAGCTGCACTAAAAGAAAATTATGGGTTGGAGTCTTGGAGATGGCCTTAAAAGTCCATCCCAACCGAAAAGAACTACAAAAAAAAAAAAATTTAAAAAAAATAAAAAATTGGGAACTTGGACTTTGGCACATATAAAGATTAACAAAGAAGAAGTTGAATGTGAAGCGAGACATTACGATGATAACAAAGTATTCGACGAGAAAAATCCAGTTTCAACAGCCGATGACATTTAAACTCCATGTTATATTTGACCCAAAGCGTCTGTAATTGGAAACATGAACTTCGCTTTTGCTGAGTACCATGCATTTGTTTTTTCAAGTCAAGGGTGGTAGTGAACTTGTAGAGTGAAATTAAGAAATTAAGTAAAAATTGAAGGTAAAAAAATAGGACAGTGTAATACATCATATGAAAGTTTGTATTTTCTCATGTTTTGGTGTGATATCACGTTGCTGAACAGGGTAGCAGCTCAGCTTCAGAGTCGTCACCAAGTAGAGAAGCTTGTCCACTGGAAGGCGCTATTGAAGACATGCAATCGAGGATTAAACGTCTTGAAAGATGGCAGGCAATTAATACTGTATTCTCACCAACTCTTCTCTAATGCCCCTATGTTTTTATTATCATTAACTACAAAAACTACCTTGATGCTTAGCCTAATTACAAGAAAACCCTATGATCCTTCAAAATTACTAATACCCCTACACATTCGTGTCTCCTTCAAATTGCACCCTCAATGGGAGGTATTTCTTCTGTAAATACAAACCTCAAGGGGGTGTTTGTTTGTAACACTGTAACGGGGTATTTCTAATTTTTTGAAAGATAACTGCAATTTTTGTTATTAGGTTGAACCTCAGGGGTAGTTTTTGTAATTATCCCTATTTATTTGAAGACGCTTGCGTCATTTTTTTGGGCTTTGCCTTAGACAGGAGACCGTCAATCTTGTGGAAAGCAATTTCTAATCAATAGTTGTTTGATGTAGGTGCTTTGGACATTTTTAATGTCTGCATTTCTTGGATATTCGCTCTACCAGCGGGCGTAATGACATATCTGCATTGAACTTTATTCATTGGAAGAGTCTGAAATTTACTTACAAAGACTTCAACAGCATTGTTGGTGTTTAACTTACGGTGGCCATTGAAAAATTACCAGTCTTTTGATATTTGCCGACAACGAGCGCTTCACAATAGTCAATAGATACTTTTAACCTCAAAAGTTACTCCAAGTAGGAATAATGTGTGGACTATATACAGGCTTTGTTGTCTACAGATGAAAAAACAGAAAACAAGAAGTAACTTCTTTAGTGTAAAAGGACAAAGCATTGTTTTAGACTACTAGTGCTCATGTGGGTTGTAGATGTAAAGACTGATATATCTTTTAACGGACAGTTAGATTATTTAGCATCAGATGTTGACTTAACTCGGATGATATCTACATTAAACATGTCATTAATTCTTGAAAGATGACCAACTGAATTCTCTGAGCAATTTAGTTAATCATGGTTAATATTTTTTTCCTTTATGAACAACCTTTGCTCAATTTGTGAAAGAAGACCAACTAAAGTTTCAATCTTTTATTGGAAATTGTGCAAAAGTAAAATATGTTTGAGTGTTAAAAAATTGATGAAAATTTTATAGGGTGAAAATATGGTAAATCTGTTTGGTTATATGTTTTCTTGATTTTTTGTTGGAAAATGTAATAAGATAATACAACAATATTCGATGAAATAATACAATAATATTCGATGAAATAGATAGTAGTAGATCCACATTGAAAATTTAGTTGAAATGGTAAATTATGTGGATGTGAGCGACATTAGTGAGTCTCACTTATGTAATATTAATCAAGTGAGTCTCACTTGTGTATATAAGATTAATATTGAGTATTGGGTGGTTGTGACTTGTGAGTCCCACTAATGTAATATAAGGTTGAAAATTGAATCAATATATGCTAGAATTAAGAATATAGAGTTGAAATTGGAAAATGAGAAATTAAAACGGAATATTTCTAATGAAATTGAGTAAAACAAATATGATTTATATACCTCAAACAATATATAATTTTCCAATTAGTCTGCCTTTGATAAATAATTATTCAGTAGTACTTTCAACAGAAACCACAGAAGATACTGGGGATTTTACATGCTCTCATTCTATAGTACCAAAAATACCCTGAATTTTAATATGAATCTGTAAATATGAAGGAGGTTTATTTGTATAGACTTGCGACATGTAAATACTGTAAGTCTCCCCATAAAAACATCTTTTACAGATAGCATTTTAGCAAATATGAGATCTCTGATGACTTGCAAGGTAGGCGCTACAACTCACATTGCAAAATCATGGTTTCAGCGGAAGAAAATCTTTGCCTCTGGCATAGTATACAGCTACCGATAGTAAAATGATTAGCAGAATGACCCACAAGCTCATTCCTGCAAAATCGAATAAACGATAAGCAAGTGAAAAATATTACTGTATCAGCGTATCCAGACTATTCATTTCATATATACGCCCATTTGTATCCATTATTCATACACTTGGGCTCATGGGATAGTAACTGATTATGATATATTTAAGGGATAATTACAAAAACACCCTAAGGTTTGGGCTAATTACAAAAAAAACCCAGAGTTCTTTAAAAATTACAAAAAACCCTTGAGGTTCGATTTCATCTTACATTTTCCCGGTGATTTTCGAAAACATTTCAAAAAACCACCTGACATTTGCAAAAATATTACATTTACCCCCTTCAATTTAAGACAAAAGAAACCTGAAGGGTTTTTTTAATTTTGAAACATGTCTAGGTTTTTGTAATTAACCCAAACCTCAGGGGTGTTTTTGTAATTATCCCTATATTTAAATTTGAACAGTAGCAGTAATCCCTATTCCAACTGCTTGAATTCCAGATTCAGCCTCTTTCAAGGCAATATTTAACGTCTAGTCTGACGAAAGCTAAAAAGAAAGTTCAGAGGTGCAGAGTGCTTTACAAGAAAATTGCAAATGGCATTTTTATGAAATATGGAACCCCAGTGAAATCATATTAAACAATTTGTGCAAGTGAAAATATGAATTTGGTAGAAGCAAGCTCCTAATAAATTTGCCTTTATGTTGTTGCACAGTTGCAGAGAAATTACGAGTTCCACACAGATCAAACTCAACACCACCCAAAAAAGAGGGGGGAAAGAAAACTTTCATCAAGTGTGGAGAGTTTTTTCCTTAAATAGCAATTCTACAAATATCATGTACAAAGCTGTGTAATAAGTACATTATTTGGCTCTGTTTGATTGTGGATTACTATTTTGACTGACAAAATTGACAGACCACATAAGATAGTTATAGCAAAAAATACCAATGCTGGTTATCTGAGGTGTGTTCAGCTGTTCGCTAGCAACCTAACAAGAATAGGTAATTGCTAATCTTATTTTTTGCAAATATTGAAGGCAAGTTTGGAGTTCATACCATCTTTCTTTTTATCCTGGATTAATGTCACCCTTGCACTTGAATCTAGCGATGCGGACACCAAAGCCCTGTTTGGAACCACATTAGTATCAGTTATACTTAGGCATGTACGAGCTACTTGAATGGCACAATGACATGTAAAAGAGTTCACAACCTTGAATCTAGTGAAAATGCCAATGCTGTTACGAGGCCAAGATGTGCTTTCTTGACAACTGTATGCACCGCATACTGGCAGAACTTAAAATCAAAATGTCCCCTTGAATTGTTCCTCTGCAATATTATCAGTTGGAGATGGTGAGATTAATTAAACGAGTCATGACTAAAGTACAGATATCTTCATAGTAGTTTATAAGGCCACTGAGATTTTTCCTGTGTGAGAAATGACGAAAAAAGCCACATTGGTGGCTCTACTCGCTTTAGCAGCCAGCTCAAAAACATTTGGCACTACCAAATAGCATGCCTTTAAAGAATAAACAAAGGAAAGCCTGAAAAAGGAAAAAGCTAATTATCACGTTCTTACATTGCGAGGTACTTTCCATCAGGTGACACATTAAAAGCACAAACTGGATCTCGGACAACATGCGTTGAACTTATCCTTTTCCATGAAGTAGTGTTCCACTTTACGATACTACCACCTTTATCTATGGATGTCGCACAGAATGGTAAGTACTGTAACAAATAACATCTCTTTGTATAAAAAATTATGTATTGCTAGAAGATACTTACCTCTCATTGTTGTTATATATAGAACCTGATCTGTGTCAGTGGTCCGTGAGAACCGGCAAAAACCAAAAATCTCATCCTGGAGTAGGTAAAACAAATTTAGAGGACAGAACTATTGAAGTGAAGCAATAGGTAATTTATACTAGAAAACAAACACATCCTTTTTAATTTGCAGCTGAACCACTAACTTTATATCCAGCATGTGTTGTAAACAGTTAAGGACAACGAAAAATCAACAAATATTAATAGACCATGTCATGAGGTCTACAAGAACACTTTGCTTCAAAGCAGCAGAAACAGAAAAGGAAAATATTTTGAAACCATGTTCACAAGTCACAGCCCTACAAGCTAGATGCTTTTATGATATTCCAACAGATACATTTTATTAGCACCAAACTCTTTTTAAGAAAAAAGTTACATTTTCCTTTGGTAGAGAAGCTACAGATGTTGACGTCGCGACATTCCAAATCCTTGCAGGGCCACTTCCCACGGAGACAAGAAACTTCCCATCAGGGCTGCATGAGACAACCAAGGCAATCAAATCAAAACTTCATCATTGTGTAAAAGTTGTTTCCTAGCATTGAGCTGCAATTGTTTTAAATGATGCAATATTAAGGAGAACCTGAAATCTAAATCTTTCACAGAAGCATGAACATTGGCCTCACTGAGAGTACTTTCCATGGCTGGCCACTTAAAAACCCTTAACTTGCCGTCCTGTGCTGCACCAACATGAGATTATTAAAAAAACATAATGCAAATACAACACTCAACTTGCAAAAAGAGAACTACATCTTCTTTAACATGTAGGCATAAAGAGATCTAGGCCCCATTCAATCCTGTGTTTGAATAACTCCTAGAGAAACATAGCACCTAAAAAGAGGTAAGAGAAAACAGAATCTCTAAGAGAAATCTGCAAATCAATCCACTATCTATTGGCTAATTATGATTCTTAAAAAAGATACGCCATGAAAAATGCCCCATCCTAGGCAAGAAATGGCCTTTCTTCCAACAAGAAACTGAAATCTCAATTTTTCATAAGATATCATCAACAAACAACATAATCCGAGAACTCATCCAAGAAATGGTTCCAGAGAAAATAAAAGGCATAATTGCATAACAAATTCAGACATCTAGAAGTTCACAAAGCACATGTACACATTATGTGAGAGAAAAATGCTGGTTTTCAGATTGTTCTCTTGATGATCAAGAAACATAAGTATCAATTACGTAAAATGAGAATATAACTACGAAATGGATCATCAAATTATTAGCTGAAACCAAAACTGTGTAACATGATGCCTTCCCATCTTAGCTATGCATGCCAATGGCCATCTTCATAACATGAACAGCAATGTCGATGATGATTATCCCGATAATGACGATGATGGTTATGATGAATGTGGTTATTTATTCTAACGATAAATAATAGCATATCATATACCAACATATCCCTACAATAACCATTCTACAAAGTTTTTAAAAATAAAACTGAATGAAGCATAACTAGCCATAATTATTTTTAGTATCACAAACAAATAATCAACAATATATACTCAAGATTTTACTTCAATTAATTACATTTATTTTTGGACGGACTTAACTATATCAGTCAACAAATTTTGTCTTCTATTTTTACATCGTATTGCTAACTTTAATTATATATATATTTATTAAGTTACCTTCTACAGAAAGGGGAAAAAAAAGATAAAATCTGTTATACAGTTTTCATGAGACATTGACTGGTATTGACTAAAGACAAAACAAAACTCCATCATTGCTGACATCTAGCAAGACCTTAATAACTTAACATGATAACATAGTTCCTAATCCATTTCTCAAGTTGAAAATGATTTGTTTCATTGAATTAAAATGTAGTTTATTCAACAGCATAATGATGATAAAATATATATAATTCTTTTACCTCACCACCAACGGCAAGTAAACTTCCGTCACTGTTAAAGGTCATAGCTAATTGTTGTCCAACGTCTTCCAATTGCTCAAGGAGTTTCTTCGATGATCTCAAACTCAAAGTATGCTCGTCTGTGCTCGTGGTTGAATCCCATTCAAACCATCTATATAGTAAACCAATGAATGAAAGATTATTACTACAGCTTCAGTAATAACTCATGCTCAAAAAAATCGATGCAACAGAAATTGTCGTGCCTAGTCAAAAGTTCAGTACCATTTCCACAGAATAGCAGATAAACGACAAAGTAAATTTTGAGAGCAAACAGCAATAAATGTCACTTCAGCTAAACTTTTGGCTGCATATACTTTTGGGAGATTACATAACTTGTACGCACATTGAATGAACTGGTAGCTGGACTCAGGTTCAACAATCAGAAATAGTGTGATTTCATGTCATTGATAGAGTTTCTAATGCATCCTTAACTCATGGTCCATTCCCACAAGCAATGTTGTAAAAATCGGCCAAGGCGCCCCTAGGCCGAATCGATTTTGTCCAAATCGTTGAAAAAATTCAAAATCGGCTTAGTCGCCGCCTTGGCGGTCAAGAGGCCAGAAATGGGGCCTAGGCGCCCGCCTAGGCTCTGTAGGAGCTAGGCGCGGGCGGCCGCCGAACTAGCGTAACGATTTCTGCAACCTTGCCAACAACAGAATAGAAAGACACCCAAACGGTACATACAACGCAAATATAAAGGGAAGACTTATCATGATAAAAGGAAACAATCTGTAAAACATATTTCACCAGCACAAAGAAAGTTATAACAAAACATAATTTCAGAGTCTGGTTAGTACTTCAGAAATTCCCACTTGGACACTCATGGAGTAGATTCCTCCAGGTCCATTAAAGATAAAAGCCAAAGCTGAGATATTATTTTCACATTAATTAGCATATTAGGGCCGAACATATTCGAGGCCCAAGCTGAGAGAGTCAATAATTTCACATCAATAAGCATATTGGGGGCAGAACATACCTGCAACTTTTGGGAAATGAACAAATAACGCCTTCCCCTCCAGGATGCACTGCAATTCTGTATGGCAAATCACTACCAGTTCCAAGTTTTGCCACCTTATACAGTTAAAAATCATAACATTGTAATTGACCCCAACAGAAAAAAAAGAAAGATAAACTTTCAAGCAAATAACTAAAGTAACATTTTAAATCTTTTCACCTGCACTATACCATCATAAGCTTTAGAGAAAAGTTCATTAGCATTCTTCTACATACCAAAGCATACGTATGCTTATCCCCAACAAAAGATTAGTTATTGACTTATTGTAGTTAACAATGATAACATTCCAAATTGACCTTTAGATGGAGAAGTCCATTTGCAAAATCTATGAAAGTTCAGAAGTCTAAGCCACATTTCATTCTAGAGAAGTGAGAATTAGATGCTTCTCAAAATTCAATGCCCACGTTTTAACCAAAGGTTACTAAAAGTTGACAATTTCCAATTTTATCCTCTATTTCTTTCTTAAAATTCCCAATATCAACCTCACTGTAATAGTCTCTTTAATATAAGTTGACACTTGTTAAATATATGTCAAATTCATACTTTTCAACTAGTTTACCAAAAATAAATTTATGTAAAGAATGAACCTTTAGTTCTACAACACCTTTTGAAATGGGTTTTCACCAAACATATCTTAATAATGTCAATATTACTTCTCAAAAAGGACTTCATAAAAAGTTCATTTTCTAAACAAACTTCATTCCAAAAGTTCTCAAAACATGCACTATAACTTTCCTTTTAGACGATTTAATATCAAAGAATTACCACGAAAATGTTGCCCAAGATTTCTTAAAACGTGCTGCCCTAAAAACTTTAGGCTGCAAATTTTAGAGCATTCTCACAGAGCAAATAGCACCAGTCTTCATCTCCTTTGATCAGAGCAAAAAACCATAATCGTAGACAAATAAACTAAGACAAATTGCATAAACGTATATGTATCATATCCACACATAGAAAAGACAGATCCATAAATACGCACAAATATATATATGCGTGTAAAAAATGAACGCGTGTGCGTGTGAATCGCAGATAGGAAAGCTCACAGGCTGATCGGATAGGGAATTCGATTCGAGATCAAAGGTTGAGAGGAGGAGGGCATTAGGGATTCCACTGTGACCTTCTCCGCCACCTCCGGCGAGGACGACGTGGCGGTTCACAGAAATTTCCGATTCTGCGGCGTTATCTTCTTTCACGGCGGCGGCGGCGGGTGGAACCCAGGCTGCGCCATAGAGTGGGACGCCGTACTTCTTGCAGCCTAATTCTTCGACGTTTTTGTCGCCCTTCCCCATTCTCTGTCTCCCCCGTGGGTTTTTGGCTTCTGATCTGAGTGCACTAAAAATGAATGCTAATTTTCAATTTTGTACTAAAATTGACGCTAATGTATAAGGTATATGGCATTAATGGCAATTCACACTTAAAATAATATAGAAATATATCACCAAACATGTTAATGTATGTTTCAAAAAAAAAAACATGTTAATGTAAAAGTGTATGCAATTAATATGTTCAAAACTAAAGGAGTTTATATTTTAAAATATCAATAAATATTAATTTAATTTTAATCAATTTATTTACAAGATTATCCCCATTTGCTCAATTTTTTTTGAATTATTTATATTTAATTCAAGGTTTTTTTTTAATAATTTAAAAATAAGTTAGAAGTTTCTTAATTTTTAAAAACTAAAGAG
The DNA here is from genome assembly GCA_016081115.2 of Rehmannia glutinosa. Classification (NCBI taxonomy): domain Eukaryota; kingdom Viridiplantae; phylum Streptophyta; class Magnoliopsida; order Lamiales; family Orobanchaceae; genus Rehmannia; species Rehmannia glutinosa. The sequence continues at coordinate 74,342,849 of CM071935.1, forward strand.
TTTCTCTCCAAAAAAAAAAAAAAAAGAAAAACTAAAGAGTGAACGTTTATGTCCCATTCATTGGAAGCCCTAATTTATTAACGGAAGAACAAATTGAGTAGATGATGTGGCTCACAACCTCAAACCAGTGTCGTAAAAATTGGCCTAGGCAGCTACGTAAGCACCCCTAAGTCGAACGATTTTGCCTTTTGACCAAAAATCTGCCTAAGAGGCCAAAAACCAGTCAAAGTTAAAATAAATAGTAGGCGTCGGTTGCCACCTGACAGTGCATGAACGATTTCTGTAACTTGCCTTAAACCAATCAGAAATAGTGTATTTTTAGAAATTTTTAACAAGCAATAGCGCCAATAGCATGTTTGCGGTAAAGAAATTTCTGTAGTGGAAGGAAATATAAATATTTGGTAGGCAATCACTTATTAACTTATAATTATACAAGTTCTCTTATTTATATAATTACTCCCAACAAAATGGATACATCTTGAAAACCCTTTGAGAAAGTTTTCCTGAATGAAAATATATCCTTTTTGCACCCCATTCATGGGAAAGAGTGAAGACTAATACTTAAGAATTTAATGTGTAAACTTTACAGTACTTAGCATAAGGAGTACAAGGTTGTAATGCTTTACGCAGTCCAGTAGACAATGGGAAACACATCTTAAAAAACCATTCCCAAATTTGCACTAAAAAATAGATGTATGTTCCCATAATAACTTTTCTGGATTTCCAGACAAGATTACACAAATGTTCCAATTATCACACACAGTTAGATGATTGTTTCTTGATTGTTGACACAAGGAAAACTACTGCTTCACTAACTGTTAGAAACAGACAATCAGGTCTTGCCAGCTCTTTCGAGTCGTCGGCTCGTTGCAACTTTTCTATCACCTCACCAAGTGGATTCACAAGCACAAGCTGTTGAGTTTGAACAAATAGCAGAAAAGATTTAGGGTCTAAATGGCAAAGCCATAAAAGGCATTGAGTATTTACTAAGGAAAATTGTGATGTGTTATTGAGTTACCTCCAAATTCCTTTTGTCCAGGGCCATCCTCAAATCTTTGAAGAATGAGACTCCATTTGTGTCAATAGCACTAACAGCTGAAAAGGATTATAAAGACACTTTCAAATCTTTAACTTACACATTCATCAGTGGACTTCTATATTTGTCTGGACATATTTAGTAGTAGGAATAATTACAAGAGCACCCCTAAAGTTTGGACTAATTTTTATAATTAGCCCGAACATGAGGAGTGTTTCTTGTAATTATCCCTTACTACCTTAGTAGTATTATGCAGGTTCGCTGTCTGAAATTCTGTTCCATTTTCACTTTCCACTTTTTGTCCATCCGGATGAATGACATACTCAGATGTATTGAAACAATTAACAGTCCATATTTATCTGAATGGCACATGTTATTCATCCAATTACGGAACAGAAAGTGGAATAGAAAATCTGACCGGTCTGAATTGCCAAACACATTTTGCTCATTTTTTTTTCTCTTGGCTTTTTTTAAAAACTCACCTGACAAATCAAGTATCACAAACTTAAGTCCAGACTGTTTTTTGGCACTTTCATCATCTGATTCACATTCTTCCACCCATCTTGTAATCCTAACAAAAACCAAACAAATGAAGCTCAAATAAGACATGAAAATGAGGTAACAATTCAAAAGGCAATACAAAAAAGAGAATTAATTTGAACAACAGCCAACCTTTCCCTGAGATAAGTTGAATTAGCAAAGTTAATTGGAGCCTCAATGCTCAAAATTAGAAATCTAGGGACACTAACAGCTTCTTTATAATGATGAATATCGCGATAAATATCTGTACCGGGTATATTTCCCAACATCACAGTTTTAGGCCTTGTGATTTGTATCAGGATCTTGAAAATAGATATCCGCACCTGAGATTTACCATGAGTAGCATCAGGCAAATCTTGAATATCCAAATTAAAAGATTGTCCGAAAATTAAAATTAATATCGGTGCTCGTTGACTGAAAATTGCACCATATCGATATAAAAAACACATTGATTGAATCCAAAAAAACAACGATAAAATGTCTGAAAATGTAAGCATTCATACATGCATAATTGGTACAAAATTTATAAAAATGGGAAAGCGGTAGACTTAAGACTACCAATGTGAACCATCGTCTCATATACCTCGGCATCCCCGGATACACCATTTCCTTGAACGTTCCGTTCTCCAAATTATAAGAAACCAGCCCACATCCCCTGTATTCCAACAACAACTCCCCACTCTTCAAAACACACAACACCCGAACCAACTTCTTGCCAAACATGTTTCTCCAAATGTGAAATCTTTCAAACTCACCACTTATCATGGAGACAGGATAGTAGACTCCGATATTGTACTCGTTCACCCACGATTCATTCACCCCGTACTCTTTCATAATCCAAACACTAAACGCCCCATGGCCACAAGGCACAGTAGCAGTAAGGCATCCGTTTAAATCAGCAAGATGACAACTAGCCCACCGCCCAACCGGACCGGGATTAGAGCCGGGATGTTTAATCACATTAAACGAATCATCGGCTAGGTCAAAAGACACAATTACCCTTTGAAGACGCCCGTCGTAATAATTTCCCCATCGACTCACCCAGTGAAGCCTTCCGCTCACCAGAACTCCAGGCGATGACCATTTCTCGAGCCTATAAGGCACCACCCCTTTGTTTGTCCACACATTGCTTCTCAGGCTATACAGCTGAACTTCTGATAGTTGTCTGCCAAAATTTTGCCGAAATCCCCGAAATAGCCCTGCCATGTGATGGTAAAACGAAGCCGTGTAGTACGTTATCTTGATCACCTTGTAGTCATTCGTAACCGGATGAAATCCGAATCCATACACGACAACCTGATCTCGGGACTCAAAGTTGTTGGGGATTTCCAAGTGGTCTCTCGTGAAAGGATTGTACAAGTAGATGGACTCTGGGAACAGTGTGTTGATCAAACACAATAGACCGTTGGACGAACCTATTATGTTGAATTCGGGCAGGGACATGGCGAATGGAATGTTGATTTTTCGGACTTTTTGGTTGTCGCCAGAGAGCTGAAGAAAATGAAGTTGGTTTTGAATTGGATAATCGGAGTGGAGGATAAGGCATTCGCTCCCGTTTATTGATGATCGAGAGAGATGTGTGCTAACAAGGTGTGGATCACGGGAAAATGTGTTTAGAGATCGGCAAGTGAAGCTTAACTGCACCAGGGACGTGATGGGGAGACTGGAAAGTATATCGATGCCTATTTCGTATGGCAATTTATCGAAACAATTAATTATGGGATCATTTTTCTTACTTTGGTGGTTTGTTTTTTTGATTTGCCGTTCATTTTGTGGATCCATGGTTTAGAGAAATTTTCAGATGTGGAGATAATAAACTTGGGACAGCTGATAAGCTACGGAGACTTTGAGAATGATGTTTGACAAATATATTACCTGGTTATGAAAACTAAAAGAATTCCATTAAAAAAGACAAAAATGAATATGTATGAACAATTGTATGATAATTGATACCTTAAAGCGACAGCAAAAATCATTGATTATGAGAAGATGATCAATATTTAGCTACTGTGGTGAAAATGGACGGGAAAATAGGACAGAAATAAGTTTTAGGGATAATTACGAAAAGGCCCTAAGGTTTGGGTTAATTACAAAAAAAAATAAAAAAATTACAAAAAACCCTTTAAGGAATGTAAGGGGAGCTTACGATTTTTTTTTCCTTTGCATATGAATGGGGAAAATATAAGACGAATTAATCCTAAAGGTTTATTTTGTAATTTCCAGAAGTTTTTGGATTTTTTTTGTAATTAGCACAAACCTCGGGGAGGTTTTTGTAGTTATCCCTAAGTTTTATACGGAAATGGATCCTCTCCGTTTAGCTTATGTAAATTTCTTGTAAATTTGGAGAGAGAAAGACACATATGTATATATACATACACCTATACATACACAAATATATATACAAGTGTATGTATAGATGCATTTGCGTATTTCTCTCTCCAAATTTACAAGAAATTTACACAAGCTAAATGGAGAGGATCCAAATCCGTTTTATACAAAGACTTTGGCTATTTATGAAGGTAAGTGATATAACTGTAAAAAAAAGGAAGGTAAGTGATATAGACGTACCTCGTTTCAAATCCTCGATTAATGAATGACTTGAAATGGAAGTTGTACTAATTACAATACAAAAGTTATTAAGGTGCGTCGCTGGAAAATTCTTTGATGTTTAAATCACAATCGACACTTGATGCGCTGTCGGAAACCCTCTAATGGTCAAATCACAACCAATGAAAGAGTCATTAATTAGGGGCGCCACTGGAAATCCTTCGATGTTTAAATCACAATCGAAGTTTGATGCGCTGTCGAAAACCCTCTGATGGTCAAATCACAACCGATGAAAACAGTCATTAATTAGGGGCGCCGTTGGAAACCCTCTGACACAACCGACGAAAGAGACGTTAGAACTCTAAATCCTCCGACGCTCAAATCACAATCAATAAAAAAGTCGTTAGAGGCGCCGCCAGAAAATCCTTAAATGCGCAAGTTACAATTGACGAAAGAGTCGTTAGGGCGCCGTCAAAAAACCCTATGCACTAGAGAGAAAATAATTGACACAAAATGACTAATGAGGTAGTAGTTATAGAGGTTTCATTTGAGTAATTATCTAGTGTATTTGATGTATGGTTCATTGCATTACTATATGGTCTGTCCTTAATTATTTTGGGCTCTATTATTTAATAATTGGGCCAATGGGGTGCTTAAATTTGGGTCATTTTCCATTATTAACCTTTCTGGCAGTTTTTTTTGTGAATGAACACTTCAAACATTCCAATTTGATATGTCCAAATATATCATTAATCATCGAATTAAGAATTCATTATATCCAGTATCCACGGTACGAGAGAGTTGAAGAAAATTATTATTATTGTTATAGTGGTTCAATTTTAAAGCACTCCTAGTTGAAATTTTTATCCAATTTGGGAGGGAGACATATAATTACGTGAAATTAGAAAGAAAAAAAAAGAGAAAAGGAAGGATAATATGAGAGTTGAGATTGGTTGCTGACCTTTTCATTGGTTTTGGAAATCTAGCCTACCTATTTTTCTAGAATTACAGAATGACCCACCAAGAATTTTATTTGTTTACAAGTCAGCCCATTAACTCCATTATTGGAGGAAGTTGCCCAGATTTTTGACCGAAATTTTATTTTTGATCCTAAATTTAATTATTCCCATTCTTTCTTTCACGTATACGTTTATTCTCATGTGTAGGAAATGATACTTTCAAGGTTTAGGATTTTCAAGCTCAAGCAATTACATATTTTTCCAAGTCACGACTGCATATTAAGGTGGGGCTTACTACTTATTGTCTATTTTATATGTCTTGTTATAATTGCTATATGTATGGACACGTTAAACCTGACATGACACGAATGTACTTATTTATACAAATATGAACATACTTAATTGTACACCCACGGTTAGCCTTCAGGCTTGTTTGATCAAACCATGGAAAATATAGGTGTGTATGCAATATTGATGATTATGTTTGTGTATTTAATTTGCATAACGTCGCATTTGAGTTGTTGATAGTGACCCCTTCCATTTAAAAAATTTCAGGATAGGAGTTCGATGTGGCATGGAGGTGGATGGATGTGATCAAAGTCGTGCAAAAGTTTATTTTTAGGATTTTTCATAATTATTGAGAGTTTTGAGACAATGTTTATTGTTTTGAATTTTCCTTTGCACATATCGATTATAGTTTAATGTTTTTTTTAGTACGAGTTATTTCTTTTCCTTTGAAGTTAAATTTATTTGTCTATTTCTCTTAAACTGTGAGATATTTATAAACCTTTTTATTTAGCGAAAAATTTGTTCATGGTTGCACTCTTTATAAAATTAGGGTGTTACATAACGATTTCTGCAACCTAGCCTTAAACCAGAAGTGTATTTTTTAGAAATTTTTAACAAGCAATAGCATGTTTATGGTAAAGAAATTTCTCTAGCGGAATGAAAATGGAATTTTTGGCGGACAATCGTTTATTAACTCATTTTATACAAGTTCTCTATTCCTTATATAATCACTCCCAACAAAATGAATACATCTTGAAAACCCTTTGAGAAAGTTTTCCTGAATGAAATGCCCTTTTTGCAGCCCATTCATGAGAAAGAGTAAAGACTGCTACTTAAGAATTTAATGTATAAACTTTACAGTACTTAGCATAAGGAGTACAAGGTTGTAAAAAACACATCCTAGAAAACCATTTCCACACTTGCATTAAAAAAGAGATGTATGTTTCCATAATAATTTATCTGGATTACATTGTAATGTTTCAATTGAAACTTCTCATCAGACCATAATATCATTTTGGGACAAAAGGGAAAAGAAAAAGTATTAAGTATCATCCCATCAGTCCTCTGATGATCATCACATACAGTTAGGACTCGTTTGGGATTGTTGATGGGATTGGATAAAATTTTGGGATAGGATAGGATTACACTGTTCGTTGATTATATAATACCATTTAACATTGTGTTTGGGATATAAGATTGATGTATAAGAAATTAGAATAAATTATCCAAAATTGTGTTTGGCAACCATGATTGAATGGGATTGTTAGTAAATAGACTTATTTACCCTTCCAAATATTTTAATCACTTATATACAGTTTCCACTACATTTTTCCACTTCCAGATGGACCAAATAGACTTATTCAGATTTTTTTTTTTTGGGTTCAACATTGTTGAATATATGAACCAAGATTGACCACCAATTCTCATACATTTTCAACCACTTCATAGTTCACACTCACAATTCCCATTAATTTCATAATTTCATACCCAAAAGAGAAGAAGGAAAATGGTTAATGATCTACTTTTACAGGCGGCGCTATTCATGTTCTTCTTCATCCACAAATCCCCCAAAAGCTCTTCTCGAAGTTTTTTCTCCTCAGCCGCCGATCCAATCACCAAGCCAAGCGTCACTTCGTCATCGGCGCACAGCTCCTCTCCCAAGCCAGATCCTCTTATGACCGCTCGAACGCCGATCAAGCCGTAGACGAAGCCGATCGAGCCATTTCTCTCGATCCCAAGGACGTCGCGGCTCCCTCGCCCTGGAGCTGCTACGATTTAAGACCTCGACGCTGGATTCGTTGGACGCCGCGCTGTCGCCGCTCGCCGTGAATTCTCTGAGCGACGGCGAGAGAGGCGACGCATTGTTCAAGCGGGCAGAGGGTTTGCTGAAGAAGGAAGAAGATGTATTTAAATGATGAATTTTTGTAATTAATCTGACAGACAAGGGTAGAAAAGTCATTTCACAGACAAATTGAAGGGCATAATCGAAATTTGACTTACCTGGACAACCTGGGATTATCTAATACCACCTCATTGGGTGAGATTAATAATCAATTGAAAATTGGATTGAATCCCAGCCCGGATGATAATAACGGGCCCTTATCAAATATCCCAAACATAGGATACAATAGGATAAAATGGTTAATCCTGGTTAATCTATAATGCCAAACGAGTCCTTAGATGATTGTCTCTTGATTGTAGACAAAAGGAAAGCTACTGCTTGACCAACTGTTAGAAATAGAGAATCAGGTCTTGCCAATTCTCTTGCATCGTCGGCTCGTTGCAATTTTTCTATCACCTCACCAAGTGGATTCACAAGCACAAGCTGTTAAGTTTGAACAAATAGCAGGAGATTTAAGGTCTAAATGGCAAAGCAATAGAAAAGCATTTGGAATTTACTAAGGAAAATTGTGAAGTGTTGTTATTGACTTACCTCTAAATTTCTTTTCTCCAGGGTCATCCTCAAATCTTTGAAGAATGAGACTCCATTTGTGTCTATAGCACTAACAGCTGAAATGGATTATAAAGACACTTTCAAACCTTTAACTTACAGATACAACGGTGGGCGGCGGGACGCAGTGATTTTAACTTTGGGGGCAAAAAGCAACGAGTATATAAATTTAAATAAAAAAATACTCATATACTAACCACAATTAATTTATATTGAAAAGACAACTATTTGAAGTTTTTATCAAAAGTTTTTTTTTTTGGGGGGCCCAAATTCATCTATTTTAACTACAATTTTTTTTTTTTTTGAAAACTTTAGGGGTGGGGGATGAACTTTTGGAAAATTTGGGAGGGGGGGGGGGGCGCAATAGCCCCCTAGGTCCGCCATTGCCGGTGGGCTACTATAGTAGTGTTTGCAAATATAAATAGAAGTTGAGAGTGTTTGGCGATAAAATTATAAAACTATTTATTTGTTTGTGAAAGTCAAACCAAAATAGAATCAAAAATCTAAGAATTTATATTTTGATTAAATGGAGCAAACACAAGTTTGACATTTACAAATACTAAAAGGTGGTTTTTTCCAGCCAAAAGCTGATAAGCACTTCTTTTTTAGTAACTGCAAATACTCCATATATTTGTCTGCACATATAAGTAGTATTATGACGGTATGCTGTCCGAATTTGATTCAAATTTGTTGTCCCATTTTCCTGCTCCACTTCCTATCCATCGTTGGGATGAATGACATGTACAAATGTAAGGAAACAATTAACAGTCCATATTTATATTTATCCAAGTGACACATGTTATTCATTTAGTTAAGTAGAACATGAAATCTGTCCCATCTGAATTGTCACACACATTTTGCTCAAATGTAGGAGAAAAAGAAAAAAAACATGTTGAGTCATTTTTTTTCTCGAGAAAATGGTCATTTTTACCCATTTTGAGATAGGAAAATACTTTTTTACCCAACTTTCATAAAAACCACTTTTCTACCCACTTTTGCAATGAAATGTCATAAATGCCCTTATCCTCTTCCTCTCTCTTTCTTGGTTTAAAAATATAATTTTTCTTTCATCTTTTCTTCTTTTTTCCAAAGACAACAATCTTCTCTCTTTTTTTTCTCTTTCATGTTTTCGATTTTTGAAGATTCAAGACACAATTGGAAATAAGTTTAAGTCACTTGAACCAAATTAATGTATTTCTTGCTTCAAATATTTATGTATAATGCGGGAAATTCGCTTATTTTCGAGAAGAGAACAAAAAAACTGGAATGTTCAACATGGCACGATCGTACCACCATGTGAGCACGATCGTGCCACCATAAACATGAGCACGATAGTGCCACCATAAATGTGAGCACGATCGTGCCACCATATGGGGCAGCACATTATGGGCACGATCGTACCACCATAAAGGTGGGCACGATCGTACCATCATAAAGGTGAGCACGATCGTGCAGCCCTATAGGGGCAGCACGATAGTGCTACTTTAGTAAGGGTATTTTCGTCTTTGTGGGTAGAAAAGATGTTTTTTATAAAAATGGGTAGAAAAGTTGTTTCTCTATCCAAATAGGGTAAAAAAAAAAAAAAAACCACCCTTTTTTCTCTCTGCTTTTTCAATAACTCACCTGACAAATCAAGTATCACAAACTTAAGTCCAGACTGTTTCTTGGCATGTTCATCACCTGATTCACATTCTTCCACCCATCTCATAATCCTAACAAAAATCAAACAAACGAAGCTCAAATAAGCCACGTAAATGAGGTAACAAATCAAAAGGCAATACAAAAAAAAGAGAATTAATTTGAACAACAGCCAACCTTTCCTTGAGATAAGTTGAATTAGCAAAATTAATTGGAGCCTCAATGCTCAAAATTAGAAATCCAGGGACACTAACAGCTTCTTTATAATGATGAAGATCGCGATAAATATCTGTACCGGGTATATTTCCCAACATCACAGTTTTAGGCCTTGTGATTTGTATCAGGATCTTGAAAATAGATATCCCCACCTGAGATTTTATCATGAGTAGTATCAAACAAACCTGAACATAAACTAGGGACAATTACAAAAACACCCCTAAGGTTTGGGGTAGTTACACAAAAATCCATAGATATTTCAAAATTACAAAAAAACCATTAAGATTTGATTCCGTCCTAGAAAAAAATTTAATCTCCCATTACATTTAGGGATAATTGCAAAAACACCCCCAAGGTTTGGGCTAATTACAAAAAAATCCAAAGATGTTTCAAAATTACAAAAAGATCCTCAGGTTTGATTTTGTCTTAAATTTTAAGGGGTTAACTATAATATTTCTACAAATATAAGGGTGGTTTATTGAAATGCTTTTTTTTTCTTATTACGGGAAACATGTGAGAATGAAACCTTAAGGGGCTTTTTGTAATTTTCAAAATTTTCTGTTTTTTTTTGTAATTAGCCCAAACCACAGGTTTTTTTATGTAATTATCCCTTACATTTATAGAAAAATTACTTTTAACCTCTTGAAGGCAGAATCAAACCTCAAGGGTAGTTTTTTGGTAATTTTGAATGTTCTCTGGGTTTTTTTGCAATTACTCCAAATCTGAGGGGTAGCTTTTGTAATTATCCCTAAAATAAACTATGAGTATTCTGTAATGACATTTAAATAGCAAAGAGTTTACCGCGATTGCAAGGCCATTTTGAACAGAGATAAACAGGACTCCCAAGAATGCACATAGCATCACAATAAAGTCGAATTTGTCGATCTTCCAGATTTCACAGGCGGCTGGGATATGATGAGACCGATGACTGCGGTGACGATGATTGCGCCTAAGACCACGTTTGGCGTGTACTGAAAGAGTGGCATGAGGAAGAGGAGTGTCACCATAACCGTGACCGCCATTATTATGTTGGAAACTGCAGTTTTGCAACCTGCATTGTGATTTACTGCTGACCTTGAAAATGCACCTGTATACATTCGTTCCAATCAACCAAATCGCCTCCGATAGAACCACGGGTGTTTGGCAGTGCTTATAAGCTCTTCAAAAACATCTTATAAACTGTTTAAGAGCTTTTTTTTTTTTTGAATAAGAGCTGATAAGATGAAAAAGAAAAATTAAGAACTTATAAGCAGTTTCTCTTAAGAAAGTAAGCAAATCCCAATTTTTTTTCTCTCTTTAAAAGTCTTATTTTAACAATCTCATTTGGTTTTGATATTATTTTAAGGGATAATTACAGAAAACTCCTTGATGTTCGGGTTAACTACAAAAAAACTCAGAGATTTTTGAATATTGCAAAAAAATCCCTTATTTCTGCCTTCATAAGCAAAAAAATATTTCAAAAGTCCCTCTAATATTTCTAGAAATATTACAGCTACCCACTTAAATTTAAGACAATCAAATCTGAGGGTGCTTTTTGTAATTTTGAAATATTTTTTGGGTTTTTTTTGTAATTAGCCCAAACCTCACGGGGTATTTTGTAATCATCCCTTATTTTAATTACATAATTACCTTACTAACATCTTAAAAGTCCATATTCCATAATCATGGTTTACCTGAAAAAACTTAAGCAACTTATTTCTAGAATAAAACAAAAGTCTTGGAAGTAGAACTTACAAAATCCTTCATATAAGCTTAGCCAAAAAAAAAAAAACCCTCTAAAAACTGTATATATTTACCTGTTGTAACATAGCAAGAAGTGGATGAGCCAACTATATTCATTACCCCAATTGCAATCATCTCCTTATTTCCATCCACCTCATAGTTCTTCAATGCAGCAAAAGTCCTTCCAACTGCAATTCCTTCCTGTTAATTTCACAAAAATCTTCAATTAAATGAATGTAAATCAAATTTTATTGAAACCAAAAATATCCAGACAATAGAGATTTGCTTACAGTAAGTGAAATGATGCCCGTTACGAGCCCGGTTTTAATTACAAGTCCTAAGTAGCTTCCATGGAAATGCAACATGTTCCATGATGGTGGATTTAGTCCTTGTTGTAGTTTCCCAATCTGAATTGTGAAAACAAAAACATCAGGAAAATTGAAAGTGGATGGAAAAGGTGTTATTTATATTGGGATAATTACAAAAACACCCCTAAGGTTTGGGCTAAATACAAAAAAACCCAGAGTTCTTTGAAAATTACGAAAAATCCCTTGAGGTTTGATTCCGTCTTACATTTTTCCCGGTGATTTTTGAAAATATTTCAAAAAAATCCCTGATATTTACAAAAATATTACAGTTATATCCCTTAAATTTAAGACAAAAAGAAACTTGAAAGGGTTTTTTTGTAATTTTGAAACATGTTTGGGTTTTTTTGTAATTAACCCAAACCTCAGGGGTGCTTTTGTAATTATCCCTATATAAAGCTCAGAAAATTACTTACAACAGTGATGCCATGATTTTGAGCTTTGAATGCAAAAACAAGCAGAGTTGAGAGGATGACAGAGACTAATGGAGCCCCAGCTGATACCCAAAATAGCTTTGGTTTCTGAATGCTCTGCATATTCATAAATGATATGATCATCAAAATCACATCTTTTTTGTATAATTTTCCAATTCCAAGAAAAACTGTTTTGTTTAGGAATAATTACAAAAACACCCCTAAGGTTTGGGCTAATTACAAAAAACCAGAGTTCTTTGAAAATTACAAAAAACTCCTTGAGGTTTGATTGCGTCTTACATTTTTCCCGGTAATTTATGAAAATATTTCAAAACAAACCCTAACATTTACAAGAATATTACAGTTTTTCCCCTAAAATCAAAACAAAAAGAAACCTGAAGGTTTTTTTTGTAATTTTGAAACATGTTTGTTTTTTTTTGTAATTAACCCAAACCTCAGGGGTGTTTTTGTAATTATCCCTTTTGTTTATTAAGATCAAATTCTGGTAATTAGGGTATCAAAAAGAGTAGTGTTATTTAACTTTTGGTTATTGATTTTTTAGTATATGAACTATAGACACTCCACCGGTTTGGTACCTCACATTTTGCTATTAATCAATTTAGTACACATACTTAATAGAATTGATAAATTGGTACCTATTTCAATTTGAAAAGACAAAAAAGCCCTTGAGCAGAGCCCCACAAGTACAACTTGAACAAATTTAGTTTACTTTGGGGCTTTTTCGTCTTTTGAAGTTGAAATAGGTACTAATTTATTAAATTCAAGAAGTATACTGATCAATTGATCAAACGCAAACATGAGGTACCAATCTGGCAAATAATTGAGATACTAAAAAATCAATAACCCTTTTAACCTTTTTTTTTTTCTTAATCTTGCCTGGTTTTATTTCCAAGTAATATGTTATGCTAGGGGCAATCATCATTGTCAGTTGCAGTAAGCATTTTGTTTTAATAAAAAAAAATAACATACAATATGTCTTGCCAAGAGAAGTAAGACCAGGAAGCAAAAGCCCATCAGTATCGTTTGCCATGACCACTGCAAACAAATAAACAAATAAAATAAAATAAATACAATAGTAAATCATTAGGTCCTTATTGAACAGAAACGTATCAGCATGTGCCCAATTGTCTTGATATGCTTTTATTTGTTCTGCTTTTTTCTTTTTTAACAAAAGCCCCCCTGAGGTTTGGGCTAATCACAAAAAAACCCAGAAATATTTCAAAATTACAAAAAGCCCCCTCAGGTTTGATTTTATCGTAAATTTACGGGGGTAACTGTAATATTTCTAAAATTATCTTTGAAATATTTTTTTCTTATGAATGTGGAAAATGTTAGAGGGAATCAAACTTCAAAGGTTCTTTTTGCAATTTCCAAAAACCTCTGTTTTTTTTTGTAAATAGCCCGAACGTCTGGGGGATTTTTGTAATCATCCCTTTAATTTATAATAAGTATCATACATATGTGTATGTAGCATATATTATATCACACAATAAATGTGTAATAAAATAAAAATACACATGAAATATTTTAGTTGTGTTCCAAATTTAATTGATCTGTACATTGCAGCTCATGAGCAGTACTAGTAAATAATAAGATATGAGATAATTAATTAACCTCATGTGTGTTGTGGAAAACAGAAGTCAAAACAGGAACAATGCCCATTTTCTTGGTGAAATGCTGAATGCCAAGAAGGCTCTTTAGTTGCTGAAGAGAGACAATAATAGCAGCACCACCCATGAATCCAATAAGGGTTGCTTTGGAAAGAAAATCAATGATAAATCCAAGCCTAGACACAAAAAAAAGGAACATTTAAACAATATGTAATTTTGTGTGTAAATTTCCAGTTATTATTTCTCTACAATTGGTTCACAAAAAATTTGCTTTCTTGAGTTTGGAAAATTTTGCCTATGACAGAGTATATTTGTCCATTTATAAATGATAGACAACCTAAACTGATGAAAATACCCTTAAAAAAAGGGGCGTGCGTGTCACGTGATGGAATCCCGGTGGAATATTCCATCGTCGGTGTGTATTAGGTTGTATTTCAACAAATTCGTTTAGTTTAGGTACTATTTTCACAAAAAAATAGTACATGACTAAAACCGCAATAACCCTATAGTACAGGTTGCAAAAAATCAATAACCCTTTTAAATATTAAGATATGTTATGTTAAATATAAAACATTAAGTGGAATGTAAACAAATCATTGTATTCAGTTTGATATATGAATTGTGTGGTTTATTTATGTAGGGGTTGTGGTGTATACTAAGTATACATTTATGGTATGTTATATATACAACAGGGTATTTTTTTGCTTTTGTTTACCTTCTGCACATTTTTTTTTTTTTTTTGAGTATTTGTTCCTTTGGTTTTAATTCGTAGTAAATAAGTGTATATTTCTACTGCTTACAGTTATAGTCCTGTAGAATTTTGCCATTTTGCACTCAAGGAAATGAATTTGTTGTTTATAAAAATACAAGGTGTTGATACTTGAAACCCTTTTTGCCATTGACAAGTATGCAGTTATTTTATACTAAGTATACAAGTATGTCATATTAATTATACAACATTAAGTGGAATGTAAACAAATGATGTTTAAAGTTTTTTTTATGTAGGTGTTGTGGCTAGTAAAATGTCAAGCGAATAACGAGAAATATAGGTCAGTAGTGGTGCAGAGGAGAGTTCGGGAGAAGAGCAGCCCAAAAAGAGGTGAATGATTGATCGGTCATACCCGACACGAGGTTAGGGGAGAAGAATTTAATTTGAATGCAAGAAACCTTGCCAATGTAGAAGTTTATCTATTTTGTCATTGGTGGAATACTTTAGTTTTTTTTTTTTAAGTTTCTGGTAATTAATAGTGATGGTTTTACATTATATTGAACATGTTTTCGTTGGGAATGTTGGTGATTCAATGTATTGGTACAATTTACTAAGTTGTTTCACATTGTGTTTATGTGTAGCAGAATGTTTTGTTTTACCATGGGTTAGTGTTGTGTCGTTTCCATTTTTTTCTTCATAGAGTGATCTTTTACAGATGTAAGTGATTTTTTGATTTGCATGTACATTATCGTGCTGATTGTATCGACTGTATAAATATATATGTCGAATTGTATATTTAATGTGTTGCATTTGTTTATTTTGGATTAGTTGAGTTGTATGATTTGTTGTATAAGTAGTTTAATATATTTGTTTACTTAGTTACATTGAATTGTATCTTTTATTTGGTGGAATTGTATACTTAGTTATATGGGTGATTCACTGATTTAGTTCAGTGTAATTGTATATGTAGTTTAATATTTTTACATACATAGTAATTTTCATAATATAATTATTTTCACTGTAAATGTATAAATAGTTAAACAATTCTGTATGCTTAGTGATTATTTGAGTATATTTAGTTGAATGTAATTTTAAATGTAGTACACGTTTGTGAAGCAAAAATTACCTTAATAATAATTGGTGTATACAGTGTAATTGTATACATAGTTAAACAATTATGTTGCTTAGCGTTTTTTTTTGTATATTTAGTTGAATGTAATTTTACATGCAATACATATTTAGGGAGAAAAAATAACTTTAAAGATAAATTAACAGTTCACGTAATGTTACGAAAAAAACGTTTTCATTAAATAATAACTGACAGGTTTCATACCGTTTCACCCAATATTTTTTGCAAAAAAGGAAACATTCCACTAGGGTGTGGTGTCGCGGTTTGGACACGTTTTGCTGTTATGCGTTCCGATCTCACCGCATGTTTCACATCATCTTTTGAGCTTTGTGCTTGCTTTAATGGCTTTCTCTCTTTGAAGCATTCTCTATTGCAAAGAACATAATGCAAACGAAATGACTTCATTATTGAATCGCTTTGTCGTGCTCCTTCTGATGTCAAATCCGCTAATTGCTCCATAGTTTTTGTAAAATTGTATACCAGTTTCCAACATAGCGAAATGCATGCCCACTCGCGAAATCTTTTCTTGTTCTACATCTGGTATCCAATATTTTGTTGATCCCGGCGAGATTTCGAGCCGTTGTCCTACGTTGATTTTTGACATCACAAAAGTTATACATAATAATACGAAATTGATATATTATATATACACTTATGCAATTACATTCATACACAATTTTTATTTTTTAATGATAATGCTTCTGTTCTCACAGATTTGATAGAATTCAATACTCAATTTGTATAAAATATACAGTTTTAATAACCTATTTATGCACATTTTGAGTTATAAGTATACAGAGAACGTTTAGTTAATATTCAAATTTTTTACATCAAATTGTTTAATTTATGATGACAGACAAGTCTTCACATATATTTGGTGTATTTGCTAACTAATTAATATGCAAGACAAGTTTTACCATACAATGAAATAATCATGAGTAGATTTTTAATTGAACAAACTACAGACGAACATATATGAGTGTTATATTATAAATATACAACGAACAAATACAATGTATACATGTGTACATGCTAAACAAACACGCGACGAATTTGTCAATAAATGTACTCTCTGCAGATAAGGCGCGGGTATGCATACGCAAGGTTTATATACTAAATAGGCAAACAATATGTACTAAACATACAAACTATTAATTGAGATACAATCTTCATACAAGTGGTTAATATGCAAAATATAAAACTATATATACAAAGTTGATACACTTAGACAACATACGTATATTAAACATACAAATCAAGACAAGTTTTATCATACAATGAAATAAGCATGAGTAGATTTTTAATTGAACAAGCTACAGACGAACATATACAAGTGTTATATTATAAATATACAACGAATAAATGCAATGTATACATGTGTACATGCTAAACAAACACGCAACGAATTTGTTAACAAATGTACTCTATGCAGATAAGGTGTAAGTATGCATATACATAATGCTATATACGCAAGGCTTATATACTAAATAGGCAAACAATTTGTACTAAACATACAAACTATTAATTGAGATGCAATCTTCATACACATGGGTAATATGCAAAATATAAAACTATATATACAATGTTGATACACTAAATAGACAACATACATATACTAAACATACAAATCAACAATAACAGATGCAGAGGTGCATCCGGTTCATTCGAACATCAATTGTTGATTTGTCACGAATATTGTAGCAAGTTTTCGTTAGAAATTACCTTGAGCACATTCATCAGTTGCGTTGAAATCAATATTTTTTGCCATTGTATAACTCTTTTCAATCAAATGGATGATAACTCCTTGCCAATTGTTAGATATCCGTTGCGTTTATTTTTTTGTGGAACAATTGCAGGTCGATTTTTGAGTGATACTGGTGATTACAGAAGTTTTGATAGTGGCGATACAATGGTGGTGTTGAGAAGGAGACGTATATTGATTGTCTATGTTGAATGGCGTGATTTATAGGGACGTGATCAATAACAGATCACGTCCCTATAATGTAGGAGGAGGTTACCATGTATGGTTTTATGGATTCCAATTTTACCCTTTCTGGTGTATAGTTACTTACAAAAAGCTATATAGATTGTAATATATCTTGGCCATTGATTTACTATTTGAATGGTCAAGATTCGGTCTTATGGACTAACCTAGGAGGGTGGTCTCACAGGATCCTCTATATATATATATATATATATATATATATATATTAAAGGATCAATCAATATAATTTTCATTATCTCATTTGTTTTCTTATAAATTGGATATTCTTATGTTAACAGAAACTACATATGTCAGTTTATAAAAAGTTAGTTTGCTTAAAAAAAAGTATAGTTTGGTTATACTATTACATTTCTGTAAAAGATACCAAAAAAAAAAAAAAGAACATACGCTACAGTAAAAGATATCAAAAAAACCATTCACTACAAAGTATACATAGTAGTTGGTGAGTTAGTTAAATTGGGTTTGGATTCAAGAATTTTAAGATAATATTTGAAATAATTGCAAAATCAAATAGATTTAATATTAAAATTTTAAAATTATTAAATAAGCATGGCTCGCGGGTTGGCCTACCCCACTATGGGCTAGCCCGCCTTAACCCGCGGCCTGCTGCGGGCCAACCCATTTAGGCCCGTTTCTTGGCGGGCCTTTAAATCCTCAACCCAACCCCTATCTTTGGTGGGGTGGGGCGGGCTGGCCCGACGACCCTAGCCCATTTTGACAGCTCTAGGTCGATGTGGTGTTTTTATTTTCTTTTTCAATGGTATCAATACAAGTCACGCGTGTATTGATAATGTCATTTTGTACACTCAGTATGTAAAGTAAAGGTGTAAATGAATTTAATTGCGCTGAACATAGTAATATTTAAATTTCAAAAACTGTGTTTGAACTTGTTTGATTATTAATCGAATCGAGCTCGAACGAGCTTAGTCGAGTCGAACACGAAACAAACTCGAATAGTTTGATGCTTTTACATATTCTTTATTTTTTATTAATCACGTCGCCGAAATGTATATTTTATCTAACTAAAAATGTGTTCAAACTTTTATCATTATGTTCACCAGTCGAGCTCAAACGAGTTTTTAACGATCGATTTCGAGTGAAGTATTGATATACTATTAGCCCATTTTCATTTTTTCTGCTACCAATCATATCTACTCATTTTAAAAAGAAAATCATAAAATCACCAATCATTATAAATTTTACACTTTCTTACACATTTCCAATCGCTAATCATATCCAATTATTGTTTTACTATTTCTATATATATCACACCACACTCTCAAAATTGCATCCTTCTTCTTTCAAAATTTTTGTTATCGCTTTTCTCTAGCAAAACATAATAAAAAATAAAGAGTATCTACAAATCGCACCCTTAGGTTGCGATTGCCTACCAAAAAAATTTATTTTCCTTCGCTAGAGAAATTTCTTTACCCCAAAATAGGATTGCTTATGAAAATTCAGAAGATACACTATGCACTTATTTTTTATTTTTTTTCCATACCATCACATCTACTCATTTTTTTAAAAAAAAAAAAACCATTATATCACCAATCATTATTACACATTTTGGCAAATGTGTATATAGAGATGGTTGGGTGTTTCTTTGTGTGTGTTTTGGTGAAGGCTGGCAAGACTATTTTTGGTACCGTATTAAGATGCAAGGTGCTATTATTAATGTTGGATAGAAGATACATGTGCAATCATGACATATCTTGTGCACGTGTCTTTCATCCGATGA
Source organism: Rehmannia glutinosa (assembly GCA_016081115.2). Classification (NCBI taxonomy): domain Eukaryota; kingdom Viridiplantae; phylum Streptophyta; class Magnoliopsida; order Lamiales; family Orobanchaceae; genus Rehmannia; species Rehmannia glutinosa. The sequence continues at coordinate 74,362,237 of CM071935.1, forward strand.
CGTGTAATATAATGTAATATAATTGGAATAGGGAAAGTGGAATATGAGATCTCATCCTTATTAATTACTCCCTCCGTCCCAAAAAGATAGACTACCTTTCCTTTTTCGTCCGTCCCAAATTATAGACCTAATTCCTTATCAAGAGTATTAATTACACAACAATAGACTAAACTACTCCTATTTAATTCGTTTTGAATGATATATCACCATTTAATGCAAGGACAAGAAAGGAAAAAATATGGAAAAATTAGGGTTATTTTCATTTTTAGTACCTCAATTATACCTACTTTTCGGTTTTGATCCCAAGGTTTCAATTTAATCAGTTTGAGTACCCAACGTTTTGAGTTTTAATCAATTTGGATACCTACCGTTAAATAACTGTTAAAAGTGACCGGTTGACTGGTTGTAGAAGGTTTTTCAAACTTTTAAATATATCAGTTTTGGTACCCTAAGTTTATTGATTTATCAAAATTGGTCCCTAGATATTTCAATTCTTATTCAAAGGATCTGAACTCTTCCAATATCCAACTTTTACTGAGGGCCACGAAAATGGTATCAGAGCCCAGGTTTGTTAAGAATTTTTGGTTATATTTATTATATTTATGTAATTAACAATTGGCGAGGAGAATTATTTCCGAGAATATGGATCTGGACAATTGTCCGAGATGTACACCCTACAGGACATATCGTCAAATTTTGACGATGTATGCACAAGAACACCAGGATAAGATCGCATATTGGAATCACCAATATGAGATACAAGAACGTGTGGGAGCTGATTGGGAATCATTGAGGCAATGAGAAATGCGATGAGCATATCATATGAGTTTCTGGACAGTAAACCAGACCTTATATGTAGATCTGATGAATCGTCAAGAAGTAGTTCATGAGAATTCCAATCAGAATAATGATTCCTGATGGAGTACCAGAATGGAACGAGATACTTCTAGATACATCTAAGATCTCAGCAGATCTTAGAGAAATCCAGAAGACGGTGCAAAATTATGGCAACCGCCATATTCATCTACCATTACAAGTTCATCAGATCCAGAACCAGATGGAAAAGATGGTGAAATATCAGAAGGAAATGCTTGAAATCCTTCATGATATTCAGAAACGAGTCAAGAACCTGGAGAACAGACCGAGCTCTTCCGGAGAAAATAAGCGTATCGATTTTGGAACAGTACCCTATTTACACCAAAAAGGGAAACCAACCGAAGTTATACGAACAATGACGGACGATGAAAAACTTATTGCTATCATCAAAGGAAAATCCATCATAAACTAAAAGTGATGGATATGGAGAAGATCAATCTTAAAGATCTACATGACCTGGCAGAATCCTTTGCGGGATTAGGTATTGTAGACTTAAAGATGAACGCAGGAGATGGATCAGCTTTAGTTATCTATGACCCTCATGTAGACCAATTCCACCAATTTTACCATCGCCACCAGTAAATCCCGATGTCGCAGAAAGTGCGGGTTCAAATCATGGAACCCAGAACGAGAGAATGCATCACGTTGGAGATTTCACCACATGGAATGAAACACTTTCAGGAACAGGAGCTCGACCACCTCTTGCAGGGAATGCATCATGTTGTCAGTTCGCTCAAGGACAATTGTTCTTAGCACTGCAAGGATCTCTCCTCCAGGTCGCATCTCCTACAATGCAAAAAGGGGCGAGGAGGTTATAGATTCAAGTACCATAATCACAAGTGTTGCATCCCCTGAGGGTGTACAAACTGTAACGAATGTTGAAGCTCCGGTGTCACGACCCGAGCTTTCAAGTCAACCCAACACCTCTGGGGTAAAAGAGGGAGAGTTGAATCTTAGGCCACAGATAGACAAATCTAAGGTTCAAACTGACGAGATTAAGATTTCTCCAATGCAGGTATATTAACAACAATGGGAGAAATTGATTACAAGAAGAGGTATTAACCCTGAAAAAACAATGGTTGATATCTCAGGCAAATATCCCAGAGTTTGGATGAAACCATGAAGTCATCCAAATGAAGTACATGAATGGTATACTTTTGGAGCTCTAGCTTCAATCTATACTGTATCACCAGGATTCCCAGAAATTTCGAAATTACCAAAATGGATAGGAGAAGCAGTCTACGAGACTTGGGCCAACAATCCACACTTGGCCAGGGGAGATATTCTGGAACTGTATTTTATCGTCTGCAACTCCGAACCAACGAAGAAAGGCTTTAATGAAGCTTTTCATTTTAAATCAAGCTAAGAAGACCGAATGGAAATGCTTTAAAATATATCAAAGCAGTTTCACCGGAAGAAGGACCAGTATTAGTAGGAGCATTTTCTGAAGACGAAGCTTCTACCAGACGAGCATGGGGTATTTGGTTTGTCTAACCGAAATGGACAACATCAAATATACATTTAAGTTTTTCCAGAATTCAGAAAATGGATCTTTCCTTTTGAATTCGATGACTGGATCAACCACATGATTTGCAGATGAACTCTTCGAGACAAAAAGAAGAATTATCTGGGAGAACAAGATTCCAACGAGCAAAGAAACTTACCGGAAATTTTGTAACATGGCTCATATTGGCCGTTGGATCGATCGGATCTATCAAGCATGCCCTGAACAGAAGGAACCAAGTTTGGGAAAGGTTTCAGACCCAAACCCGACCGACAAGATCATGCAGCTGGAAAGGACAAGGGTCCAGCTCATAAGACGCGTTATCCTCAGGGACCACGTAAACCATCTTTTTAAAGATTCCCCGACAAACACCACATGGGCTGAGTCATGCGGAAGAAAAAGAAAAGCAGCTAGCGAGGCAATAATGCAGGATATGACATAAGCAGTGACGTCATAAATTTCAACAAGATTTGGAGTCCGCCTTTCAAGTCCAGATTCACATCTATAAGAAGCAAGGTTTGAAGGGAAGTTGAGGACATCGAACATTTTCCTTTTTCTTATAATAAAATCTGAGAGAAAAATTTGTAATATGTTTGAGTGTTTTAGTTTTAAACTTTATGTATTTTCGAGTGCAAGCCTCGGATATGAGAGGCTAAATAAGTATTCTCCTCCCAAAAGGAGATTACTAATGTAATAAATATTTCAATAAGTTCTTAATAAAAAGGGGCTTTCTGCTTCAACATGTCTTTATAATGTTCCATTAATTCATCCTGTTTAAGAATTACTTATACGCCTGGAGTAGGAAATGAACCAAGGTTGTGCTGAACAGTTGCTGAAGGAGTCGGATAACTTGCGGATCATCTTCCCTGAGGGTGAGGTTGAACAGTGAGTTGTTTGTCAAACGATCTGGGGGCAGTAATTTTCCGACTGGTGGTGTCGCGAGCCATCTCACCCGGTGCTGTTTCGGTCAAAGAAGGTATGAATTTTAAAGGGATTTATTAATTTTACGGAAGCATGTTGGGCTTGATATGGTCGTAATGGACTATTTCCGTTATAGTAGTAGAAGTAAAGTTTGTTTATTGGAAGGGATTATTCATAAAATATTAGGTACTGAAATTGAACGGGTTGTTCTAAGTTTGAAACCTGCTATAACAGGTTAAACTGTTAGAGTTAACGGGGAGTTAACGACAAGGTACCAAAAGTGATTAATTTTATGAACGTTAGGTATCAATCTTGATTAGGTTGAAAACAGGGGTATTGAAAGTGAAATTAGGGCATAGATTGGGTATCAAAATTGAAATTATCCCAAAAAATTATAATCCTAATTACATTTATTATGTTTTCTTAATCTGTGTGAATTTTTCTATTTGCCTATCTTTATGGGACGAATGGAGTACTTTGGAAGGTGCAAAGTTTTACAATGACGCAATCCATTGGTGAATAATGACGCAATCCATTGGTGAAAATAGATAATAACCTGACCATGATGAATTCAAAGGGTAGCTATTGGTACATTTTATTCAGCGACCTGCGCATCTGTGTGCTGCACATAAATGTGTCTTCATTTTATGCCTCAATTTCATACATAGCTTAGAAAAGTGCACCAGCCATTAATGAAATTAAAAGAAGCCCAAAAACAAAAATGAATAGGGTGGGAGTTGCTAATATTAATCTATTTCAATCTAATTTAAAATATACAGAAACTGATTATAGTTCGGTTAGTTGAATATTTGTAATCCAAGCTAACCTGAGATTGATTCCCACTAGTACCACCAGTTCTAGGACATTGTACATATTTTTGACACGACACGATAGCACGACACGAAAACGATACGAAAATAGCGGATTAGTGTTTAGCCTTATCGTGTTCGTGTCCTTATCGTGTCAACACGATAAGGACATGAAAATTTCGTGTTTTTACGTGTTTACACGATAAGGACACGAACACGATAGTGACACGATAATGACACGACACGAACACGATAAGGACACGTTTACCTGCTAGTAACACAATAATGACACGACACGAACACGATAATGACACATTTACCTGTTAGTGACACGATAACCTGATATTTTGTATGTTTATTGTTTGATAAATGTTTTTATCATGATTTTGATGATTTTGTTTTTATACCAAAACAATATTTTTAAAGGTTGTCCAAATACTCCTAAATGATTTAAAATGGTTTTAATATTTTCCGGAGTATTTCTTCAAGTTTTATTTTAGATAAAATTGGACAACACTTTTAATGATTTTATATCTATATATTTTTACATCTAAACAAGGTTCCTAAATGTTGTCTAAATACTCCCGATCGGTTTAAAATGTTTTTACTATATTTTCGGAGTATTTCTTGAGCTTTATTTTCGATAAAAATTGGACAACATTTCTGTCTCGAGGTCAACCGGTCGCCCTATAGGGCAACCCGTACCTGAAGATGTATTTTGGAACAGAAAATAAGATGGAGGATATTTTGGCCAGGTCGACCAGGGCGTCGACCGATCGACACCCTGTCGACGGGTACCTGGGCACTTGTTTTGAAACAGAACTATCGTTTCTAAGTTTTGCAATAAGGGGGACCGGTCCTTGTAGAGGTCAACCGGTCGAAGACCCCCTGGACCGGTCACCCCTTGTATTTTTGCTGTGTTCCTTCTTTTTCTCTTATCAGTGCGCGACCGATCGCCCTCAAGTTTGACATCAAAATTCTAACCGTTGTGCAGCAGACAGCTTTTCCTTAATTTGTGGAATTGATTTCTAACAACTATAATCTTGATTTTAATTGCAATGTTTTTGTAGATATCAGATTCCAAGAGGTGCCTATCAAGTATCAATCATCTCCTATAAATAGAGGAAGATTTGAAGCACAACATGGAGAGAGAACAATACAACACAACAAGAAATACTCAAGCAAACACTTGGTCTTATATTGTCATTATTCTTGTTGTAATTTGCCTAGCTTATCACTTTCACATTCTTGAGGTCTAGGCTATTCTTGATTACACTTGCACTCAATTGTATAATTCATTATCGAGTTGTAATCTTGAATTTTTGGGTAATCATTCAACACAAGATATCATTGTGAGTGTTCTTGTGGTAAGAACACACTTGGGTGATCTAGGTGTTAGGTGTAAGAAGATTGTTGTAATCTTCTTGTTGAGGTGTTGAAGAATTTGGTATTCTTCAAGGTTGAAGATTGTGGTAATCTTCACAAGGTGCCGTTGGAGATTGTGGTAATCTTCAAGAGAGATTGTGGTAATCTCAAAGGTGGTGTTGAAGAAGAGTGTGGTGCTCTTCAAGGTGTTGTTGTAAGTTGAATTTGTATTAATTGTGGTAATTAATAAAATTCTTTTTATTTTTTGAAACCCATCCCGGATATACCGGGGTGGTAGAGCACGTAGTCCCTAAGTGGGGTGAAGCTCTATAAATCGACGCGTGTTGTTTACATTCCGCACCTTTATTATTGTCTTGGCTTGTTTTGTTCGAAAAAGAGGGCATAATCGAAAAGATGGAGATAATCTATTCACCCCCCTCTAGATTATCGTAGCCGCTTGGACTTACAAGTGGTATCAGAGCCCAACTCTTTGACAAGCTCATTTCACATCGCGAGTGAAGAGGAACGATCGTCGGCTACGAATGAAGCTCACCCTTCCGGCACCTCCACCACCAAGCCACCTCGATTTGATTCCAAATATTTTGCATTTTGGAAAGAAAGAATGGAATGTTATTTACAAGGTTGCGGGTTCGATATTTGGAATATCGTCATCAATGGAGAATCCATTCCGATGAAAGACACACCATACACCTCCAAAGCTCTCAAGGAGCTCAATGATGAAGAAAAGAAAATCATCTCCTTAAATGGTAAAGCTCTCAATATTTTATATTGTTCACTTACCAATTTGGAATATGATCGTATTGTAGGAATTCGATCGGCTCATGAAGTATGACAAAAATTAGAAGCCATTCATGAAGTATATGCAAATGATAAGAGCAACTCAAAAGCATCTACTTCTCAAAGGGATACAAGGTCAAATCTAAAGGACAAGCCTTTTACAACTTCCAACTATGAAGTAGTTGAACAATGTTTTATAGGCATCGAAGAAGAAAACGAGGTATGTCTTAAACCCTCTACTTCCTATGATATTGTTATACAAAATGATTATAGTGATTTGCAAAATGATTTTGATGACCTTCAAAATGAATTCCAAAGCTTACTTGTTAAATACAAAAATTTGAAAAAGGAACTCAGTGGTTTGAAAAATGAAAAGGATAGTCTATTTACTTCCTATGAATCACTATCATGTGCTCACACCACCACACTTGATAAGGTTAGAAACCTTGAAAGAGAAAATAGTACTCTTGTTGAGTATATTAATTGCGTGAAAAAGGATTTATCAAAATCCAACTTGAGTACCGATAAAATGACCGATATTGTTGATATTCATAGTTGTGATAAATTAAAACAAGGACTTGACCATAAGCCTAATGTTGTTAATCATATGAAAAATAGTCATGTCTCTAAGCATGTTGGTCATTACACTTCTAGAATTATTACATGCTTCTATTGTGGTAAAAAGGGTCATACGGTAAATAATTTGTTTGATAAATGGTTTTATCATGATTTTGATGATTTTGTTTTTATTCCAAAACAATGGTTTTAAATATTGTCCAAATACTCCTAAATGATTTAAAATGGTTTTAATATTTTCCGGAGTATTTCTTCAAGTTTATTTTCGACAAAATTGGACAACACATTTAATGATTTTGTGTCAATGGGTTTTTACAAACTATGTTTCTAAATGTTGTCCTAATACTTCCGATCGATTTAAAATATTTTTACTATTTATCGGGGTATTTCTTGAAGTTTATATCGGACAAACACTTTTTGTATTAATATGTTATTTCATCAAAACTATATTTCTAATATTGTCCTAAATACTCCCGATCGGTTTAAAATATTTTTACGAATTTTTTGGAGTATTTCTTGAGGTTTATTTTCAACAAAAATCGGACAACGTGTCATTTAGGAGGTCGACCGGTCGACCAAAGAGGCGACCGGTACCTGGGAACAAGTTTCGTGAAACAGAAACTTCAGAACTCACAATGATTATAGTGATTTGCAAAATGATTTTGATGATCTTCAAAATGAATTCCAAAATTTACTTGTTAAGTACAAAAATTTGAAAAAGGAATTCATTGTTTTGAAAAATGAAAATGATAGTTTATTTATTTCCTATGAATCACTATCATGTGTTCACACCACCACACTTGATAAGGTTAGAAACCTTGAAAAACAAAATAGTACTCTTATTGAGGATATTAATTGCATGAAAAATGATTTATCAAAATCCAACTTAAGTACCAATAAATTGCCCAATATTGTGAATATTAATAGTTGTGATAATTTGGATAGTGAACTTGATCATGAGCCCAATATTGTCAAGCATATGAACAAGAATCGAGTTCCTATGTATATTAGTGATGTTACTTGCTTTTATTGCGGTAAGAAGGGTCATACGGTAAATACTTGTCGGGCTAGAAATAGCTCTAATTATTGTTAGAGACCTAAAAGTCTCAAGACTAATCCCAAAGGACCCAAACACATGAGGGTACCACAAAACAATGTCATATTAGGTACCCGGTGAAATAATGATCGAAGAAAATTTACACCGCCAAGAAGACATCAAATGACCATTTCATTTGATCAAAGGAGAAAACATTTTCAAAGCCAATTTCCAAGAAGAGGATATAATCAAAAATGGGAAGAACATAATCCTTGGAAATGGCAAAGACATCATCAAGATGACTTTCAAAGAAGAAGAGACTATCAACAATGGGAAGGTAACAAACCTTGGAAATGGAGCAATCAAAGAAGCCATCATCAACAAAGTGACTTCTCAAGGGGAAGATATCATCAACAATGGAAACGGCACAACCCATGGAAATGGCGTAATTGGTAACCCGTATCTCCCTATTTAAATATACATTTTATTTTGTTATTATGCATGCTTTTATTTGTGTCTTAATTGCAAAATGAGTTTTCAAAGATTTTATTTTTTAATTAAGATCTTCAATATATGTTTGTGCTTTTAAAATATTTTTAAAAAAGAAGACCTTATATGATGTTTTTAAAACTCTTGTGCACTTTTGTAGACTAAATTGTGTTATCATCTCTTATGGATTTTTATGGCATGAGCTTACTTGTGATATCTCTTAGCCTACACTTTTATCATTATGATTTGTGCTAGATTTGTTTTAAGAATTGTGTAGGATTTACATATTTTCACAAATGGCCATTTACGTCATTATTTGTCAATAAAGGCATAAATTATCGAGGTACGTTTACTTGTATTATTCTTACTCTTATAGACTCGATATATATATTGCCATGTGCATGTGTGCTTGTTTTTCATAATATTTCATACAAGTGTCATTAAGAGGATTTTTTAGATTTTTTTTGAAAGGCACTATTCGATATTTGATTGAACATATTTGCTTTGTCAACTCTTATTCAAATACTTCTTTTAAATGAGGTCTGAACTATATGCTATCGGATTTTCAAATTTCAAAAGAGACCTTTTGTAGCTTTCTTAAGCTTATTTGAACTTGCATGATTTATTAGATTCTTGATGATCTTCTAAATGCATAGTATGGGTTTCTTGCTTCATGGTCTATATATATAGTGTCTATTTCTACTATGCTCTTATGCAAAATATTTTGTGATTGATGATTGAGTCATGTTTTTACACTTGGGCTATTTTTCCTTGCTTATATAAGCAATGCCTGTAATGAGTTTGTTAAGTTGTGTAGATGAGAAATGAAGTAATCCAAATATTAGTTACCTCAAAATATTTGGATGTAAATGTTCTATTATGAACACCTTAGATCAATTGGATGCCATATGATGATAGTGATGAAGAAGACAAAAAGGGTACTCCGGAACAAACTCAATGACCAAGGCAACATTGGTCGAACTAAGGCGAGGTTAGTAGTTCGAAGGTAATTGATTTTGATGTAACATTTGCACTCATAGCACATTTAGTAGCTATTTGCATTTTACTTGCCCATTCTTGTTTTAAGAAAATTTCAAGCTTTACTAAATGGATGTTAAATCCAATTTTCTCAACGGTTTTATTCAAGAAGAAGTCTATGTAAAACAACCTCCGGGGTTTAAATTTTTTCTAGGCCAAATAATTTTTATAAAAGGCCTTGTATGGTTTAAAACAAGTACCCCATGTATGGTATGATAGACTTAGCTATTTTTTTTTAAATGATTTTACAAGAGGTAAAGTTAATACTACTCTCTTTGTTTTTGAAAAAGGGCAAGATTGTTTACTTGTGCATATTTATGAGAATATGTTTGGTGCGACTAATGAATATTTGTGCAAGATATATTTTTCTAAGTTGATACTAGGTGAGCTTGAAATGAGCATGATGGGGGAGATAATTTTTTTGCTTGGACTACAAATTATTCAATGACCAAGAAGATGGTTATATAAGAACTCTTGAAGGAGTTAAGCATTGAAGAAAGAAGAACCATCTCAACCTCTATGGCTAAAGATTGACAAAGGTTGAGAAAGGCATATCGGCCGACAAACAAATTCGAGGTATGTTTTCTTGTATTATTCCTATAGACTCGACATTCCATATGCCTTATGTCTATATGCTCGACTTCAAAAAACTATCCCAACGAAAGACACTTCTTTCGGGATAACAAGTCCGTTATTTATTATATGGTTTTCCGTATTCAAAATATAGTTCGTCATAATCGAACTAAACATATTGAGATTCGATATTTTTTAAAAGGAATTGAGTTTTTAACAAAAACTTGAGATGTGTTTAATTCCGTCTCAAGGATAACTCGCGGACTTTTTAATCGATAACCGCTGAGTATTTTACCTCATTTCGAGCGTAATTATGACATAATGTATATTGAATGATGTCTACGTTTGCATTTTGCACGTTTTTAAAACTTAGGGGCGAAAAATCAGATTTTTGGATCAAACTTCGGAATTTGCAAAACAGAAAGAAGCAGTGGGCGAAGAAGCTGAGGCCGACCGGTCGCCCTACCCTCCGACCGGTCGCCCAGCCCTCCAACCGGTCGCCCCTGCTGATTTTTCTAATAAAATGCTTTTTGTTTCCAGACTTGGCATTTTGGCCTTTTAACTCTATTTTCGTCCCCTTTGTCATTTTCACACACAATTCACTTCAAATGTGTTTTGGTGCATAAATTATATATTTTGGGGATTGTCTAGCTCGATTATCATCATCATTGCTCGTCTTTACCGATCGAATGGTAATAATTTCACTCTCTTTAGCTCAATTGGGTTGAACCCTTGAGAACTTGGTTTAAATGTCTATTTCTTGAAGTAAATTATATATGTTTGTGATGAGCTTATTGATTGTTGATGAATGATATTTATTAAATTGCAATTGGTGATGAAAAAACTTGGCTTGATTTCATTTACAAGGGCTATATATATCTTTTTCTATTTTTGACGCCCGCCAAGTGTTCGATAAAACGTTTCAATGAAAACTTCATCACCTACATGATTCTCTCGATTTCAAAAGTCTTATATATTTATAGAGATCATGTTTTGCTTATCAAATGATCTTTCATAAGCTTCTACAAGTCGTATGATTCGACTCTTCCTTCCTATTTGGTTTAAAAGCTTCAATGTTCAAATAGCTCTATACATCGGTTTACTTGCGCACTTTGATATGAATATATGATGTATTTATCGTGCTAACATTCTTTTTGATGATTCCAAAGGGGGAGAAACAGGATATAAGCTTATTAGCTCATAAAAGCTAAGTTAAGCTAAACAAAAGAAGCTATAAGCTATGGCTTCCTAAAGTCATAAGTTGTGCAATACACTTAGTCCAATTGTTGTATGATGGACTTATACACTTGTCTAATAATGTTTTGTTGACAAGGGGAGCTTATAAGAGCTTACAAGCTCTTGTACTTAAGATCAATATGTAAAAGCTAAGCTTTTAGCTTGTGGTTGATTGCTTTTACATTACTCTTGTTGTGCATATTGATAGGGGGAGCTTTTGCTATATATGCTTGAATATCTCTACTCTCATCCTTGTGTTTATATTGCGTGGAATGTTATCGCTCACAACGGATAGCTCTTTTTAACCGGTAAAATTGTTTTGTTTTCAAAATCGACCTCGTTAAAATTGTTTTGGTTTGTAATCATCAAAAAGGGGGAGATTGTTTGATAAATGGTTTTATCATGATTTTGATGATTTTGTTTTTATTCCAAAACAATGGTTTTAAAGATTGTCCAAATACTCCTAAATGATTTTAAATAGTTTTAATATTTTCCGGAGTATTTCTTCAAGTTTATTTTCGAGAAAATTGGACAACACATTTAATGATTTTGTGTCAATGGGTTTTTACATTGAAACTATGTTTCTAAATGTTGTCCTAATACTTCCGGTCGATTTAAAATGTTTTTATTATTTATCGGGGTATTTCTTGAAGTTTATATCGGACAAACACTTTTTGTATTAATATGTTATTTCATCAAAACTATATTTCTAATATTGTCCTAAATACTCTCGATCGGTTTAAAATATTTTTACGAATTTTTTGGAGTATTTCTTGAGCTTTATTTTCAACAAAAATTGGACAACATGTCATTTAGGAGGTCGACCGGTCGACCAAAGAGGCGACTGTTCGCCTATATTTTTAGCTTCACCGCAAGTGTACGGTGTTCGTTATCGAATAGGGTAGCAAGGTCGTATCCACGGAGACTAATAAATTTATGCGCTAAGTATTGAACTAAGATAGTCTTATTTTTATTTAGACGATCAAAATTTGATGATTGTTTTGGAAGTAAAGACAAGATTAACCACAAAACACAAGATACTAAGAATAATGGAATTATCAAGGGAATGAAATGGATTCCCGGGTTATGGTTTCAATTAATATTCCTCTTGTTGTCCGATTTAATCAAAGCCAAAGTTATTATCGATACACCTATAAGACGATCACAATGGTATTTTATCCTCCCTCTCGAGATGTATATAAAGTGTAGATTAAAATATCTATGCTAGCATCTCTACTCAACATAAGATACACAACTCCCAAATGCACAAAAGATCAAATATCCTCACAAATATTCACAAACCTCTCGATTATGCAAATATTCATGTCAAGTACTCAAGATCTAATATTGAAACTCATCTCTCGAATTATGAATCAATATATCAAACAAGTTAAATCATTGGCCAAGTAATAAAACAAGAATAAGAACAAAGTACTCAAATAGGCTTCAAGACAATAACTTCAACTAAGATTAAAACATTCAACAAGAGTTCAATTAATCTACTTCCAAAACCCGGAAATCACAAGAAGTTTAGCTACTCATTACAAATAAACAACTCATAGACAAATTGTTCATATTCATGGCAAGTTAAAATGAAAGATTAAAGCACAAAGAATGAGAAAACTTAGGGAAATGGATAATCTCTCGATTAATCTTCAATCCTCAAGCTCCGATTCGACCCGATTCTTCCCTTGATTTTTCCTTGATGAAATTGATGTGTTTCTTGTGTTCTTGGGTGTATTCCCAGCCTTTCCTCCCCTGGTGTGCGCCCCAAGAAGTGGTATTTATACCCTTTTGGAAGTTTAGGTCAATTCTTTGTCATTTTTGAGTTTTTACGCAAGCACGCACGGGGTGCGCCACGCCACGCACGGGCTACCCGTGCGCCATTTCGTAGAAAACATCCAGTCTCTGTAGCACGCACGGGTCGTGCGCCCACGCACGGTCTACCCGTGCGCCATCCCATAGAAAACATCCAGTCTCTGTAGGGCGCACGGGTCGTGCGTCCATGCACGGGTTGCCCGTGCGCCACCCAAACGTCCGAATTTGCTTGCAGGGTCTTCATAAGAGTTGTAGCCCTCTCTCTTAGCTTTCCATAGCCACTTGAATCACCTCAATATCAATTTTGTAGAGAGAGTTATGGCCAAAATACTAAACCCTGCCAGTGCTGGAAATTCCATACGCGTTTGGATGTTCCTTGAGATAAATCTCCTTGTTGTTTGATCATCCGTGCTTCTTTTGACACACAACTCATCACTATGACTCTAGACTCCACATAGTTGGCTTCCAATTAGGTGTAATCGCTCGATTCTAGATGATTCTAGGTAGCAATGCTCGTATTTGTCATAAAATCACTCCAAATATCGTTAAATTCCTACAAAACAAGCAAGCGTAATATCTTTTTCCACAAAGAGCGAATATATACCATTTCATACACGTTATTGCATGTTTAATCACCATTTTAGTCATACTTATACCTCAAAATACATGTAAAACTCACACCTATCAGCGACCGGTACCTGGGAACAAGTTTCGTGAAACAGAAACTTCAGAACTCACAAAACTGGTCAGGGTGACCGGTCACCATGGTGGGCGACCGGTTGCACCCTAGGGCGACCGGTCGACCCCCCTTTTGGACCGGTCATCCCGTGTAAATTTGATGTGTTCCTTTCTAATCTTATTTGTGCGCGATCGATCGCCCTCAAGTTTGACAGCAAAATTCTAACTGTTGTGCAGCAGACTACTTTCCCTTAAATTGTGGGATTGATTTCTAATAGCTATAATCTTGATTTTAATTGCAATTTTTTTGTAGAAATCAGTTCCCAAGAGGAGCCTATCAATGATCAATCATCTCTTATAAATAGAGGAAGATTTGAAACACAACAACAAGAGAGAACAACACAACACAACAAGATATACTCAAGCAAACACTTGGTCTTCTATTGTCATTATTCTTGTTGTAATTTGCCTAGCTTATCACTTTCACATCCTTGAGGTCTAGGTTATTCTTGATTACACTTGCACTCAATTGTATAATTCATTATCGAGTTGTAATCTTGAATTTTTGGGTTATCATTCAACACAAGATATCCTTGTGAGTGTTCTTGTGGTAAGAACACACTTGGGTGATCTAGGTGTTAGGTGTAAGAAGATTGTGGTAATCTTCTTGTTGAGATGTTGAAGAATTTGGTATTCTTCAAGGTTGAAGATTGTGGTAATCTTTACAAGGTGCCATTGGAGATTGCGGTAATCTTCAAGAGAGATTGTGGTAATCTCAAAGGTGGTGTTGAAGAAGAGTGTGGTGCTCTTCAAGGTGTTGTTGTAAGTTGAATTGTATTAATAATGTTAATTAATAAAATTCTTTTTCTTTTTCGAAACCCATCCCGAATATACTGGGGTGGTAGAGCACGTAGTCCCTAGGTGGGGTGAAGCTCTATAAATCGACGCGTGTTGTTTACATTCCACACCTTTATTATTGTCTTGGCTTGTTTTGTTCGAAAAAGAGGGGATAATCGAAAAGATGGAGATAATCTATTCACCACCTCTAGATTATCGTAGCCGCTTGGACTTACATTTATATAGTGTATTGTCGTGTAATACCATGTAATATCATGTAATTTGTTATCGTGTATTAACATATAAATTATTTTTTTTCGTTTTTGACTTATCGTGTTACTATCGTGTCGTGTCGTGTCGACATGAAAATTTTCGTGTTTGTGTTCGTATCGGAGCAGATCATTATCGTGTCGTGTTCGTGTGTGTCCTTATCGTATCGTGTCGTTATTGTGTCGACACGAAACACGACACGATAACACGATTTGCCACCCCTAGTACATATAAAGAAGGAAATTCAATTTAAAGGTGAGGTGGTCTCATATTAGACAGTCTAACGGTTAGACGGATCCAGCCAAATGGATCTACCCCACCCGCGGACCCAGCGGCTCAGCGACCTAGTGATCCAATGGAATATTAATACATTTTAGAAGATCTGTTAATACTTTTCCGTGGACCATTAATACTTTTTATTAGAAAAAATAATATTTTTCAGGGGAATTGCTAAAAACCTTTTAGGGAAAATTAATTTATTTCAGGGGAACTATTAATACGCTTTACGGGAACTACTTATACTTTTGACGGGAAAAACTAATACTTTTTAGGGGTTATTAAATATTTTCAAGTGAACTACATAATAATATTTTTCAGATGGACTACTAATATTTTTCAGATTAAAATCTAATACTTTTCAGCGTTTTCGTGATTGTATCACTGTCCAATATTACAAAAACCAATAATTTCAAGTGAACTACTAATACTTTTCAGAGTGACTGCTAATATTTTTCAGTGAGACTGCTAACATCGGTCCCTATTAATAAAATAAAATGTCACCAAGTCGATTTTTGAGATCCGTCTAATGGATTTTTGGGATGGGATCAGTCACCGGGTTCGAGCTTATTAAAAAAAAAAAAAAGATTTATGATGAAGATTGGCGGAAGAAATCTTGGTAGAGCTTATCAGCATTGCCTTTTTCTAGCGATTCTTTTGAGCCACTTAGCTCTTTTCGTTAATGGATGGATATTCTTTTGTTTGCTGCCCATAATGCAGGGATGGTGCATCGATGTCTGCTAATCCATGTACCCGACTTGATCTATTCGGACACTAATATTCAATAGCGGAGCCAAGACACGATAATTAGGATGGCCCGGACAGAAAATCTAAGAAAAAACTTATAAATTTTAACTAATTTTATTTTATTTGTTTAAAAAAATATTTACTAATCTATATATATATATATATATATATATATATATATATAAAGAGAGACTATTTTTAGAATAGTAACTCATTGTTTTCACGCCCATTTTCCGGTTTCTAAAAAAAATAAAAATTCTTTAAGAAAAAAAGTAGTAAAAATCTATGGAAAAAAATAAGACGTCATAAATATTCGTGATTTCATTATTTTTGGTAGTCAACTTTTTTTCAATAAACCACTTTTTAAAGTTATATATTAAATTCTTCAAAAAAAGTTATATATTAAAAATAAAATTATTTAAATTAGGTTTCCAAATCTGTCTGTGTACTGCATTAATTATTATATACATAGATACATATATACATTTTTCTTTTTCTTTTTTAAAAATTTAATAACTTTTCTATTTTAGATCTGTTTTTGACGTATAATATATATAATTAATCATCTTATTACGATCTTCGGTTTGACATCGATATTGCATATATACAATAAAAACTAAATATAATAAATAAAAAATATATAAGATATATTTTCTTATTATTTTATAAAATACTTTAAAAATTATGTATTTGGGCTATTGGACATCAATGTATAGTTGTTAATTGTACTTATTCAATTTCTTCATAATTATATAAAATTATATTTAAGTTGATTAAATTCAATCAAAAAATACTTATTTTAATTGAAGAAAAATCTCAAACAATGTATCCAAATATTATATATATTAAATACATTCATACATAGCATTTGATATATTCATGTAAGAAGAGATTAAATTTATATTTAGTATAAATTTATATTTATTATAGTTTTTTTTATATGAAACATTAATTTTTATATTTTTAACGTACTTTTCATATTAAGAGAAATTATTTTTTATATTTATCAGTGTATTTTGATATTCTACTTTTAAAGTTGTACATTTGAACTATTAGATATGAATTTGTCTATTTGATATTTTTTTGATATATGTGTATATATAAAAATAAAATAATTTTATTTTTGTGAAATATTGTATTTTTCCATAAAATTATGTTGCTAAATATAAACATGATTTTTGTTTAATTTCTTTAATAATTCTAACAACTGTTCAACTTTCTAAACTCTAAAGATATTAGAATTTGAAATGACTTTATTATTGATTGCATTGAAAAACAATGCATACTTTTTTATACATAAACAATACATACTTTCTTATACATAAACATGTTCAATGCATACCTTCTATGGATGAGCTGCATAGAGTGGTGTTTTCTATAGATCCTAACAGTGTGGCTGGCCCGGATGGTTTTTCTGCTCAATTTTTTCAGGATTGTTGGGATATTGTTAAAAATGATGTTCTTAATACTGTTAATGAATTCTTTGATGGGCATCCCCTTCCTAAGAGTTTCACATCTACTACTGTGGTCCTTATCCCTAAGAAACCACATCCCATCACTTGGAGTGATTACAGGCCCATTAGCCTCTGTAATGTTACCAACAAAATCATCACTAAAATTTTGAACACTAGGCTTGCTGAGATCCTCCCTTTACTGATTGCTCCCAGTCAAAGTGGCTTTTTAAGAGGTAGGCTCATCAGTGACAATATCTTGCTTGCTCAAGAGCTAATCCATTCTCTTAACTCTTCTGGCCCCAGTCTCAATGTAGCTCTTAAGCTTGACATGGCCAAAGCTTATGATAGGATCCAATGGCCTTTCTTGCTTAACATGCTCAAGCAAATGGGCTTCCTTGATAGATGGATCTCTTTTGTGGATAATTGTATTAATAACTGTTGGTTTTCTCTCCTTGTTAATGGGGCTGATGCTGGTTATTTCAAGTCTGGTAGAGGTCTGAGGCAAGGGGACACACTCTCTCCTTCTCTCTTTATTCTTGCAGCTGAATATCTGTCTAGGGGGCTGGACCACTTATTCTCCCTCAATCCCCACATGTATTACCAGTCTAATGGGGGATTTCCTATCAGTCATCTTGCCTATGCAGATGATATCTTAATCTTTACAAACAACAATCCTGAGTCTCTTTCTAAGCTTCTGCAATTTCTGACACATTATGGTAATATCTCTGGTCAAGCTCTTAATATATCCAAGAGCTCTGTGATTATGCATCCTAATGATGTTACTGCTTCTATCAACTAGGTTGTTACTCACACTGGTTTTAGGATTGAGTCCCTCCCTTTCACTTACCTTGGTGCACATATTCACAAGGGGCATAATAAGGACATTCTTTTCAATGATCTCATCACTAGAATGCATGCTAAAATCAAAGGATGGGGCTGGAGATTTCTTTCCTTTGGTGGTAAACTTGCTCTTATTAAGAGCACATTGAATTCCATGTTCATCCACCTTATCCAGGTTATTAAACCTCCTAAGTATATCCTTCACAAGCTTGAGCAGATTATTGCTAGATTTTTCTGGGGTTCTACTGATACTCAAAGAGCCATTCACTGGGTTACTTGGTCCACCATTTGCACTCCTATAGCTGCAGGAGGTCTTGGTCTTAGAAGCATCACTGATGTGGTGACTGCCTTCTCCTTTAAGTTGTGGTGGAGATTTAGAGCCCAATCTTCTCTCTGGGCCAAGTTTATGTCTTTTAAATATGTGGGGGGGTTGTGCTTCTGTCATCATCCAGCCTAAGCCCACTGATAGTAATGTGTGGAAGAGGATTTGCAAGATTAAAAACAGAGCTAACAGTTACATCTTCTAGAATCTTGGCACTGGTAAGGTGAGTTTTCGGTATGATAATTGGTATGCTTCTGAGCCTCTTAATGATCTTATTCATGTTGATAAAACTGGTTTTTAACATGTGGATGTTGCCTATTTTTGGACTAATTGCAAATGGAATTTTGAGAGGCTTGCTGCTGTGGTTGGCAACATGTGGGCTGCTAACATTTGCCAAATTCCTCTCACTCAAAAATACAATGAAATGGATGAAAACTGCTAATGGGGATTTTTCCTTATCTTCAGCTTGGTATTGCATCAGGGGCAATCTTCCTTCCTCATCCTTATATCCCGGTTTTTGGAATAAATTTCTCAACCCAACTATCTCTATTTTTCTGTGGAGACTTACAAAGAATAGGTTACCACTTGATCAAAAGCTCCAGATAGAGGGGTTGTTTTGGCCTCTAAGTGCTGGTGCTGCCAAAATGAGGAGATCACTACTGAAACTTTAAAACACCTTTTCCTTCACAATACTCAGATTCATCAGGTTTGGATGCACTTTTCTTCCATTTTTAACTTCCCCCTCCCTAATACTGATAATATCATATTTTTCCTCTCTTCTTGGAAAAACATAACACCTTTTGCACACACTCCTCACATCTCTTTTCTTATCCCTTGTTTGATTCTTTGGTTCTGCTGGCTTGAAAGAAATAACAATAAGCATGAGAACAAGCAATTGCATTCTGTTAGAATTATCTGGAAAGTTGAGCATCACTTGCAGATTTTAAAGCAAAGCAAGTTGTTTCAAAAAGCTCATTGGAAAGGTTACTTTGACATGGCCGCTAATTTTGGTTTGTTTTTTAGAAGAGTTTCTACTCGATCTTATACCCCTGTTGTATGGAAAGCTCCTGATATTGGTTGGCATAAAATTAATATTGATAGGGCTAAAAAGCTACTGCTGCTCATGGGGGTGTGGGGGGTGTACTCAGGGACTGGAATGGTGATTTTCAATGGGCATATGCTGATTCTGTTCCAAATTGCAATGATAGTTTGTTTGCTGAGGTGTTTGCTCTGTATAAAATGCTTCTATTACTGAATATTGAGGACACTCCAAAAATCTGGATTGAAACTGATTATATGACTCTATTCAACATCATCACCCACAACCTGCTTGGAAATTGGAGGATACAACACTTACTCATACACATTCGAGGCCTGTTAATTCCTTTTGAAGTTCATATTTCTCACATTTCTGAGAAGGCAATCAAGTGGCAGATGTGTTAGCTAACATTGGCTTCAATACTCAGAGTTACAATTTCTATACTTCTAACAATGTCCCTCGAAGGATTCTGGGGATGGTCCGTGTTGATCAACTGGAGATTCCAAATTTTAGAATTAGATACAGATCATAAGATATTGTAATTAGTTATAGGACATTTAGGAACTTTGGATGTTCTGTTCTTGCATAGTCTTACCATTGTAATTGCTACAACATTTGTACAGTCTTATACCAGTTCTTAATAATACAAGTTGATGATCCTTAAAATCCTCCACCCTTATGGGTGTTTTACTAAAAAAAAAAATGTTCAATATATAGATACAAATCACATTCACAAAATCTTTAATATCAACCAGATATATTGTATTTAAAAAGTCTTTTTCATAGTTTATAATAATTTATTTTGATATTATTTAATTGTGTGATTTATAATTAAATTAATTATTTTTATATTTTAATTATTTTATTGAAATTCTAAACTTTTTGCCGTCACTAAAAATTATAAAAATACAGTTCGTGCATCATACGATCTGCAAATACCAAGTATGAGAACCCAAATAGAACATAATATTTGAAAATTCCGAATACTACAATACAACCCCCCACAATAAATTTCAAAGATTAAAAAACGAATTAACAACGTGAATAAATAAAATATATGACAAAACCACAAAAAATAAAAATATCCCCAAAATAATCAATATAATAAAATCAGTAACATTACCAAAACTATATTTTATTGTCTCTATTTCTTTAACTAATATACTTAGTTCACCTACACATACGAGACGACTTTGGAGAATAATTTTGCATCCGAATTTACTACTATAATCTTTGATAAAAATATGACATATATTTTCACACTTATTAGGAATCTAAACATGACTAAAATGAAATGAGCGATGAAGGTGCACCCGTGCGGTTATATGAAAAAAATAGTTTTCAAAGATGGAACACAAATACATAGGCTTGACTGTATTTCTTTATGAATCTGTGGTATGATGTTTTTTCATTTTTTGATTTTATCAATAAAAAACATCAAATACTATTTTCTGCTTAATGTTTGATGCTACATTAAAATCATCACAATGCAAGAGATATAATTTGTAGAACTATTAGAAAATGCACATGTCACAGTACAAAATGGATGACTCACACTATTTTTGTTTTTTAAAAAAAAGGGGTCGGGGCCCAGGTTGCCCATAGCTCCGCCAATAACTGATATCAATACAATACTAAATACTTGATACATTACTTATTGAAATATTTGGATGATGAATAAATATTTACAGCAAAAAATAACTTGGGGTGTCAATCAGGTCGTGTTCCGTGTTCGCGGGTTGTGTTATGACACGAATACACGTTTAACACGAGACGTTTAATTATTTGTGTCAAGATACACAAACGAACATGACCCATTTATGACATGGTTAATCCGACATGATACAGAATATCTATATAATTTAAAGTTTGACACGAAAAACTCATAAAAGCAAAAAAAAAAAAGAATAAGTCCTAAATTTTGTGTAGTTGTCACTAACGCTGAAAGGCATGAAAAAAAGGTCTTAACAACTAGACTATAATTCGATTCCCGTAACATTTCTTTTATAAAATTACATCAATTATTTCCAGGACAAATTCCTATACAACATTTCCAGTACATTTCTCAAAAATTAATGTCCCAAAGTACCCCAAAACAATAAACAAAATCCTAAATTTTGAGGCATAAAAAAAGGCAAAAAACGTGGTCGGCAGGATTCGAACCTGCGCGGGCAAAGCCCACATGATTTCTAGTCATGCCCGATAACCACTCCGGCACGACCACATTTGACGACATTGTTTTGAAGTGTAAATCCTAGCAGACACATATTCAGCTTACTCACATTAAATTCATGTTTTAACTTTTTAAAAAAAAAATAAGTTTGGAGTAGTTAAGATTCAGTTTCACTTAATGAAATCCAATTAAACTACCATAGTATTTTAAAGACGGTTATGAGTTATGACAACTGTGTATGATAGAAAATCTGCTCATACTAAATTCTACCATGTAAACAGAGAAATAATGCATTTGATGAAGACACAATGCACCAAACAAATAACAACGAATTATGTTTCAAAACCACGCAACTCATAGCATAGGTACCAATCTAGAGAAAGATATGATGAAGCCACAAATGGACATGCACGCGCACTAAAATGACCTCTCTTTATATAAGACACTAATATATAAATCATAGGATAAATTATAAAAACTACTCCTCAGGTTAGTCTAATGGCAAAAACTTGCGTCAAGCGGTCTCACAGATTTAGATTCATGAGACGGAGCCCTTACACAAAATTTTAAATGTTTTTTTTTCAGATTTTATTTTTCTTAGGGTTTATATTTGTTTTTTAAGGGTTTATTTTGTTTCTTGGTTTATTTTAATTGATTTGGGTTTTTAGGATTTTTAGTTTTTTTAGGGTTTAGTTTTTATTTTTTGGGTTTAATTTTGTTTTTCGGGTTTATTCTTCATGGTTCATGTTTTTAGGGTTTATTTTTGTTTCTTCATAGTCCATTATTATTTTTAAATTTATTTTCATGGTTCATGTTCTCAAGACGGCGCCCTTAGGAGGTCCGTCTCACGGATTTAGATCCGTGAGACCGTCTCAATAGAGACTTGCTCTAGTCTAATTATAAAAAAAATCAGTTCTCTTTCAAATTTACAAATGTCCCCTTAGGATATTAACAGCTCTTTCAAGTTTGTATATATTACTAAAAGAAATATTATTGAGGGTGAGACTTGTCGAAAAAAACAAACATGAAGGGTGTATTTGTAATTTTAAAATATAGCTAACTTTTTCTAATTAGACTAAACCTGAAGGGTATTTTTGTAACTATCCCTAAATTATTTACATATTTATTTGTCATTTTACTTGGTATACGTGCATATAGAGGTGACAGTTTCTTACACGACACAAAGCTAACATGTTATAAAGAGATTAGGATTAAAGTTTGGCAGGTTAGAGTCAGAATCGGGGTGGACATGAATAATATATAAGCATGTCGGGTTATGGTTAACTTGAAATGACATGATTAACCCATTGGATCCGATTGTGTTGGCTTTTACAATATTTTTGATTGATTTAATATATTGTTAGTTTAATAATTGTATTTTGAAAAATTATTAAATATATGTAACTATAATTTTTGAATCAAAATTAACTCATACAACTCATGTGACCCATAGAAATAAATGAGTTATATATTTAAAATTTTAAAATATACAAGTCATTTTGGATCGACGGAAAAACACTAAATATAAACGTTTGGTTAGGATTGAGAAATCTGACACAAATAATTAAACAAGTCGAGTTATGGTTGAGAAATATGACACAAATAACATGCATGAGTTTTATATCTCGACATGACACACGAACCTGAATACGACACGAATTAACGCCTCTACTTGCAGAGTTATTAAAGGGAAAGATTATTTTTATACTTAACAAAATATATAGAAAAATCACAAAGTATGTTTTTCTTGAAAGTAATTGTTGACCACTTGACTTCAAGTGACAATCAACTGTTGACTTCTTTGCTCAGAAATTTACCCTTCTCCCAGTCCACTTTTTTCAATTCTTACCAATTACCATGCATGCCGAAAGAAAGCTGTTCTGAAAGATCTGGTGTATCTTGAAGGATTGACCTAACTGTTTGGTCTGGCCATGATCCAAGTATGTATATATGATTCTTGACCCAACTCACTTTGTCAGGTCACACTAAAAGTATATATATATATATATATATATATAATATTGTAAAATATTTGCATCACTAGGAACATGCTCTTCAATTATTGTAAAATACTTACACATATCCCATATCTCCATAGGAACATACTTACCCTATTTTTTTTTCTTTTTGAAGAAATAAAAAAAAGGAAGATAATCTAGATTAAAGTGAGATTTTGGTTCAGCTAATTAGGGCTAACTTTGTCAAGCAAAGTTGTTCACAGATCACACTATATAAATTTGTACCTTATTACCAATAACAAGCACTACTAATATAGCTCTGGCGGTAGGAGTGGAGGTTTATGTCTTTTGTGGAAAACTACCCACACGGTAACAATTTTATCTCAGTCGATACACCATATTGACGCTTGGATTGTCGAAGGAGACCGGGAATGGCGTTTGATCGGTATTTACGGATGGCCGGAAGAGGGACAGAAAGCTATGACATGGCAATTAATCAGTGAGTTGGCAGCATCGAATAACGACCGCGGATGGCTTTGCATGGGAGATTTTAATGAAATCTTATATACAGTTACGAGAAAAGAGGGGGCCGGTTGAAAGATGACAAAAAGATGGAGGCTTTCCAAAATTGTATGCAGGATGCTCAGTTAGTGGACCTCGGGTTTACCGACTTTGAATATACATGGACGAATGGGCAAGAGGATTCGGATAATATCCTAGAGCGGCTAGACAGAGGTTTTGGGAACTTGGAATGGATCCATTCATTCCCGGCATACAAAGTTTCACATTTACCTAGGGTGGCTTCGGACCACTGCCCAATCTTGATATCTTGGAACAAACACATGCCTAATAGGACAAAAACGAAACAGAAATGGAGAAAATTATACCGCTTTGAAGCTATGTGGTTGCTAGACGAATCGTGTAAAACGGTTGTGAGACAAGCTTGGCAATTTGATAATAGCAACCTGACAGCTACTACGCTAGCCCAAAAAATCCAAAGGTGTGGGGAAGGCTTAAAAGGATGGGAAAGAAACCACTTTGGGAATGTAAATCACCAGATTAATGAGTGTGAAGAAATCCTGAGGAAAAAATCGATACTCCAGGCCACTGAAGCGCAAATTTGAGAATGGCAAAATACGGAAAAACTTCTTGAAAGTTTGTACAAAAAACAAGAAACAATGTGGCACCAGAGATCTAAGACTAACTGGATAAAGGACGGAGATAAGAACTCAGCCTTTTTTCACAAGGTGGCGTCGGGCCGACGGGTAAGAAACAGTATCGAAAAAATCCGGGATGCTACTGATACCTGGGTGGAAGATGAGACGCAAATATCCAGGGTGTTCGAAAATTATTTCCAGGAGCTGTTCACCTCTGAGACGAGCCTGGATATGAACCAAGTCCTAAATGCACTCGACAACAAAATGATGGCGGACATGAACGATACCTTGGCACAACCGTTCACAAAGGAAGAAGTAACAACAGCACTAATGCAAATGCATCCCACCAAAGCTCTCGGACCCGATGGTATGCCTGTTTTATTTTTCCATAAATTTTGGTCCTTAGTGAATTATGATGTCTTACACGTAGTGCTTGATATTCTAAACGGTAACAAAAATCCCAAATCTCTGAACCATACTTACATTTGCTTAATCCCAAAGAAAAAAAATCCTGAGCGGGTTACGGATTATCACCCTATTAGTCTGTGTAATGTGATTTTCAAACTAGTTACCAAAACCATTGCCAACAGACTGAAGAATATTTTACCACGTCTTATTTGGCATACACAGTCGGTCTTTGTTCCAGGTCGTCTTATCACTGATAACGCCCTACTCGCTTTTGAAATTTTTCACGCCATGAAACGTAGCAAAGCAAAGAAAAGGGGAAATTTTGCTTTCAAATTGGATATGAGTAAGGCTTATGATCGTGTGGAATTGAATTTTTTGAGGCATGTAATGTTAAAATTGGGGATAAATAATGGTTTTGTGGAGCTCATTATGAAATGCGTATCTTCGGTCTCATTTTCTATTTTGATTAACGGCCAACCCGAAAATACTTTTAACCCCTCTCGTGGGCTTCGACAAGGAGACCCGTTGTCCCCATATTTGTTTTTATTTTGTGCAGAGGCTTTTTCCTCCATGATCCGACAATCCGAGGCCAATGGGAACTTGCACGGGATTCAGATATGTAGGCGAGCTCCTTACATTTCTCACTTGTTCTTCGCCGACGATAGTATTATTTTCGGGAGAGCAAATGAGAAGGAAATTGAGGAGACGGGGAGAATTATTCGAGCTTATGAAAAGGCATCTGGCCAAAAAATAAATCTTGATAAATCTGAAATATCCTTCAGTAGGCATATGGAAATGTCAAAACAATAGCATCTTGCGGCGAAAATGGGGGTAAGTTTGGTGACAAAGCAGGCCATTTATTTGGGTATTCCTGTTGGAGAATGACATTTCCACTAGCTATATTTTATTTTGAGTGATTGAAATAATTGATCCACTTATTTAAGTGGTGTTTGCTTTTTTTCTTTTTGTGAGTGGCTAAAAAAGTTGCCACTAAAATTTGTTTAAAAAAATGGCATGAGTGTTGTACCTAATATATATGTGTGTAAGATTGCAATGTAAGTACCGAATGCCATAGTTTGCATAATTGAACATTTGGTTCATTTTTCTTATATCTATTTTTTTAGTTTCAAAATAAAAATCACAACATGGTATCAAGAGCCTTTTGATCTTACGGGCTGTGAGTGAATTTTTGAGAGAAAAACAGTAAGCCTTCCTTCTTAAAAAAAAAAAAAACACACACACACATATTATGGCTTCAAACAATTTTTCTATTCCAACACCTCCCATTTTTACCGGAGAAAACTACCCAATTTGTGCAAAAAATGAAGACATTTTGAGAGCATTTGATTTGTGGGAAATAGTGGAAATCGGAAGGGAACCAACTCCCTTATCGCAAACCGATTGTTGCTCAAATCAAACAACATAATGAAGAAAATGCGAAAAATTCAAAGCTTTGTCATGCATCCATTCTCAGTTTCGATGTGATTTTCACAAGAATTATGACTTGTGAAACAAAGAAAAGAAGCATGGAACAAACTTAAGGAGGAGTTTCGGGGTAGTGAGAGAACTAAGCAAATTTATCTCGCTAAATTGTAGAAGGGAGTTTGAAGTACTCGGGATGAAGGAAATAAATCACAAAGAATATACTGACAGACTTGTGAAAGTCGTAAATCAAATTCGACTGCTTGGAGAAGAATTGACAGAAAACAGAATTGTTGAAAAAGTACTTGTAAGTCTACCAGAGAGATTTGAAGCAAAAATTTCCTCTCTGGAGGACTCAAGAGATTTTTCAAAATTAACTTTGGCAGAGCTAATAAATGCTTTGCAAGCCTTAGAGAAAAGAAGAGCATTAAGGCTTGAAGACACCCCTGAGAGTGCCTTTCAAGCTAAGATCAATAGAAAAAAACCAAATAATAGTGGAGGAAGGAAGCAATTTGATGAAAGAAAAGAAACAGAAATTGAAGAATTTGATAACTACAACAGTGGAGGAAAAAATGAAAAGTATCCACCTTGTCCAAATTGCAAAAAAACAAATCATTCAGAAAATTTTTGTTGGTACAGACCCGACGTGAAGTGCAGAGCCTGCAATCAGCGTGGTCATATGGAGAAGGTTTGCAAGAACAAAGTTAATCAACAGGTGCAGCAAGCACAGGTTGCTGAAAAACAAGAACAAAATTATGAAGAAACAATTTTTGTTGCTACATGTTATGGCAAAAATAATATTAAAGGAGCTTGGTTAATTGATAGTGGTTGCACAAAGCATATGACTCATGAGGTTGGAATATTCAAAGAGTTGGACAAAACATATACTTCACATGTGAAAATAGGTAATGGTGATTATGTGGCTGTCAAAGGAAAAGGTGTCGTTGGAATAAAAACACCGTCAGGTACGAAACTTATTTATGATGTCCTATTTGTGCCTGGAATTAACCAAAACCTCTTGAGTGTCGGACAAATGCTAGAAAAACATTATGCACTACATTTTCAAGATATGTCGTGCACTATTTTTGATCCATCTGGTTATGAATCAATGACTATCGAGATGCAAGACAAAAGTTTTTTGTTCAAATCAACTACAAAACAAAGCAGAACTCCAGGAAACACTTCAGGAATTTTTGACAAATTACGACCGACATCTCCGACTGTGAAAGAAGCTACAAAGATAGATGAAAATTCAAGTGACGAAAGCAATGGTCAACTAGTACAAATGTCAAGGAGGAGTGTTGGAGAATGACATTTCCACTAGCTATATTTTATTTTGAGTGATTGAAATAATTGATCCACTTATTTAAGTGGTGTTTGCTTTTTTTCTTTTTGTGAGTGGCTAAAAAAGTTGCCACTAAAATTTGTTTAAGAAAATGGCATGATTAACAATATGAGTGTTGTACCTATATATGTGTGTAAGATTGCAATGTAAGTACCGAATGCCATAGTTTGCATAATTGAACATTTGGTTCATTTTTCTTATATCTATTTTTTTAGTTTCAAAACAAAAATCACAACAATTCCTACGGTAGTGGGCCGCTCAAAGAAGGAGGTCTTCCAACTTGTGGTGGACAGGGTGCGGAAGAAACTGAAACAATGGAAAAGCCAACTTCTTTCGATGGCGGGGAAAATGGTGCTCATTAAAGCAGTAGCTCAAGCTATACCTTCATACATTATGAGTTGTTTATTAATCCCCCAAAAAATTGCCAACAGTTAAATTCCTTCATTTGCAATTTTTGGTGGGGCCAAAAGCGTGAAGAGAAACGAATCCACTGGTGCTCTTGGAATAATCTTACTCGAAACAAAAATGAAGGAGGATTTGGGTTCCGAGATTTGAATGGTTTTAATGAGGCGATGTTGGCAAAACAAAGTTGGAGACTCTTACAAGATGATACATCCCTTCTGGCGAAATCTCTTAAGGCGAGGTACTACCCAAATAATAATTTTCTCGAAACAACTATTGGCTATAACCCATCATATACTTGGAGAAGCATTGTTGCGGGGAGACAAATTATTATTATGGGATATAGATGGAATATTGGAAATGGAGATGGGGTGAAAGTTTGGAAGGATCCATGGGTAACTGATCTCCCAAACTTTCGAATTAATTGTCCACCTGGTGACCATGTGGGTGATCTAACTGTAAGGGACTTAATGCTTGATGATGTCCCTCTTTGGAATTTGCCCCTATTAAACGAGTTGTTTGAGGCGCATGTAGTCCGAGCTATCCAAGCTATCCCGTTAATGGAGTATAGGAGACCCGACAAGGTGATGTGGCATTATACGAAGAATGGAGTTCATAGCGTAAAATCCGGGTATCAAGTGGCGAAAAAAATCCAAGAAAACTCCGAAAATATGTCATCTTCTTCCGGAAAAGATAACAGAATTTGGAAATGGGTTTGGAATTTAAATATACCCCCAAAAATTAAAGTGTTTCTATGGAAATGCCTCAGAGGAATCCTGCCGGTTAAAAGCAAGCTACAAAGAAGAGGAGTGAGGGGGGTGGACCCAATTTGTTGTAGGTGCGGAATGGAGGTCGAAACGGAGATACATGCGATGCGGGATTGCCCATGGGTGGAATTTTTCTGGGAAACAGGCCCTCTTCGCCTATGTACTGAGGCGCAAAGGGGAGGGGCTGCCTTGCGGATTGGATCACTTGGGTTGCGAACTCTATTCCTCGAGAATCTCACGAATTTTTTGGTATTATGCATTGGTGCGTCTGGTACGGACGTAATCTAGCCACTTACCAGCAAAAGACGATTGACCACATTACGTGCATGGAAATGGCAAGCAGGAGGCTCGATGAGCACATCAAAATGAACAAATTAAGACCGTCGATCACCACTTGAAGAGGTGCTGCAGAAAGTTGGGAGCAACCATCACCTGGATGGTTCAAGATTAATTTTGATGCCTCTATCATACAGGGCCAGGGAACGGGATTAGGAGCAATCATTCGAGACAACAAAGGGATGGCGACGGGGACTATATCGAGACGTTTGCAGGAAGAAATAGAAATTGTGATGGCCGAAGCACTCGCGTGCAAAGAAGGGATTCGTGAAGCCATTAATGCTGGAATACAGAGGGTGGTAATAGAAGTGGACAATTTGCAGCTTTTCCACACGCTTGTGGCTGCCGGAACGGACGACACGACGGACCTCTCCTACTTGGGAAATATCATTCAGGATATTAAGAGCCTTCTCGTTAATTTTACATCATTTTCTTTTAGTTGGGTTAGGAGGTCGGGCAATTTAGTTGCGCATTATCTGGCGCGCCATGCCTTCTCGCTGAATGTTTTACGGACTGATAGAGGCACTCCGCCTCAACACATTGTAAACTCTATTCTAGAGGAGGCTCCTCGTTAAGTTGTGTTAATGATAAAATCGTTTTCATTCTCAAAAAAAAAGCACTACTAATATAGCCTTTTTTTTAGGGGAACTACTAATATAGCTTTTAATACTTAATTTTTCCTTTGATTTTGACACATGGAATCAAAATCTCATAAATATTGAAAACAAATCAATTCATATGTGAAGGAGAATCTCCCCAAGATTTGATTCCGAATTCTAATATGTCCAGTCCAAGGCCTACTTTGTAATATAGCCTAGTCGGGTTGTAGTCCATGCCACCCACTTGGGTGGCATGGACCAAACCCCTAGTCGGATGCAGTCATGCCTAATTTGATATGACTGGTACAATATATGTATAAAATCTTAATTATATTCATTTTATACACATGGACCTCGTTTGGTTGGCCATAATAGATGGGATATCACTTACTTTGCTAATGTTTCACAGCCATTATGTTGTTTGATTCGCACATTGTTGGCCCTGGAAATGGGGCAGGCCCGATTTTTTATCAACCTGAATGAGTTAATAGGTATTCCACCCCCAAGGTGGTATAAGCAATACATCCCATTATACGACTACCAATTTGTGATCACCATGGATGTGGTTCCGCAAACGTGATTTTTTTTTAGTACAATGGGAGTACTTAGTAAGGAAGGAAATACACGCAACACTTAAATGGATCGAACTATGGTCAAATATCTTGATAATGCCAACTTCTACTATTGAAGTACAAGATTGATCTCAACGTTAATCAACAAATAATGTGTGATGATTCTGATATATGCCGCAAATTTGTTGGACTTCTTGTTAAATTATTCCACAATTCATGACATTTGTGTTGATCCGCATTTTCTATCGCACATCACAAAAAATGTGTTTGAGATGACTATACAAATAAATTGAGTACCATGCTTACAGTTAAACGTCTATAAATTAATAATCTTAGGACTGCCAATATTTATTAATTTAGTGAGATATTAAATAGCGAATTATTAATTTTTGTTTGTTGTCCCCAAGTCGGGACCGACCAAAAGTATTATGTAAACGAGATTATTAATTAATCGAGTATTAAATTATTGAGGTTATATTATATATTATTTCCATTAATTAGTTGTTTCACCAAAAGTAGGCCGAAATTGGTAGGAAATTCGGAATTGCTTCATTGAATCTTGATTTGATTTTCAATGTTAAGGATCCAAATCAAATCAAACCAACCAAATCTTTCCTTAATTAAGGCAGGATTCGAGTCTTAAAATTTGTTGAAGAATCCTTTTTTTCATGTTGAGGGAAAGAGCTAGTGTTGAAGATTTTAAGAACTTATTTTTTTCTTTCCTCGTCTTTCCATCGTGTGGAAG
Organism: Rehmannia glutinosa; assembly: GCA_016081115.2. Classification (NCBI taxonomy): domain Eukaryota; kingdom Viridiplantae; phylum Streptophyta; class Magnoliopsida; order Lamiales; family Orobanchaceae; genus Rehmannia; species Rehmannia glutinosa. The sequence goes on from CM071935.1 coordinate 74,393,623, forward strand.
GATGGCTGGATGGGGAAACAATATTGTTTCTTCTTATTTTTCCATCCCTTCTTCTTTTATGATAGTTATCGAGTCTCTCCCATAAAAGTCCATGTTCCTTAAAAATTGAAGTGTTTTTCTTCCTCTTAATAAATGGTGTTTTGTCCCAAATGATGATATTTCTTATTCTACTAGATCAATTAGATTTTGATTCTACGAGATCCATTAGATTTGTATAGGTTTATGATTTGGTAGGTGTTACAATTTTGATATTTGTTATCAAATACACGTTTTCTGTTCAATGAAATTGATTGATTCTGAAAAAAAAAAATTATCAATCTTTCCTAAAAAAAAAATAGAAATATCGATTAATCGAAACTCCACATAACTATGGAGTATTAAGTGGATATTTTGCAATGTATACACGGACTAAAATCCTAGACTAATGATATACTAGATTTCTTATGACTTTGGATCATGATTTTTTAAGTCATATTCGATTAATTAATATCATTAGCCCTAAATAATTGAATCCCTACCACAGCCAAGACATCCATTGTTGGAATATTCACTTGCACGCTTTTATTAGTTGCTAATTGGTGTTGTAGTTAGTTGCTGCTGAGTCACGTTTTTTACTAAGTTTGTTTTAGTGCTTTCATTTTACGCTACTATAAAAGGGTCATCCATGTACTGCAAGCAATTTAATTTTCTGATGAACAAAATACAATAGAAATATTCTCCAGATTTGATGTGGTTGCTTGCTAGTTTTTACATGGTATCAGAGCTCAGGATATGATGTTCAAATTTTAAGCTGTGTGTTTGGCTATGGCGCACAGAAGAAATAATGTCTGGCCTTTACTCAATACGACCGCAGCTGTTGCAGCTGCTGAAGACGAATACGCAGAGGATCCACTTCGGTTGTACAGCTCCGATCATCCTGGTTTATCTCTTGTTACAAGTCAACTTACAGGTAACAATTATCTATCCTGGCGTAGATCTATGTTGATAGCATTAGGTGCTAAAACCAAGCTTGGTTTTATTAATGGAAAAATTGAAGTTCCTGAAGAAGATTCTCCAAAGTATGATCAATGGAGAAAAGTTGATTGCATGGTCATTTCGTGGATTTTAAATTCGATTTCAAAAGATTTGGTAGATGCTTTTATATACTCGAATACTGCAAAGGAACTTTGGGATGATATTGCGAAACGGTTTGGTGATTGTAATGGACCTATGATATATCAATTAGAACGGGATATTTCGAATATGCATCAAGGTAGCTTATCTGTTGTTGAGTACTTTACTAAACTGAAACGATTATGGGATGAATTGGCCTGTTTAATGCCACTACCGATATGTGAAAGTGAAACCAGACGACTAATTGGTGAACGAGATATGAATCGGAGACTGATGCAATTTCTCATGGGACTTCATGAGAGTTATGATCAGGTCAGAAGTCAATTGCTACTGATGGATCCTCTACCTGATGTGGACAAGGCATACTCCATGGTACTGAGAGTTGAAAAACAGCGTAATGTGCATCTGATTTATCCTGATAATTCAGAGAGTGTTGCGATGAGTTCTAGGATGAGTACTTATGGGCGAGGTAATGGTGGCAGAGGCACAGTACTAGGTCTGAGTTGGAATGGTGTTGGTAGAGGAGCAACGCAAGGTACTGGTTCGAACGTAGGAAGGGGAAGGGGATTTCCTAGAAGAACGAAGGAGGAAAAAGCCAAACTCACATGTGATTATTGCTCTATGTCAGGACACGAAATGTCTGAATGCTTCAAGCTACACGGATACCCAGATTGGTTTAAAAAATTGAAGGAGGAAAGAACGAGAGCTATGGCTAACATGGTAGATGGAGAGCTTCCAAATTCTGGTAACAGTGGTGAAAAGATGGACACTCACAAAGTAGATATTGCTGCTCTCATCAAACAGGAAGTATCTAAGATATTGGCTGGGCAAGCAATACAAGGAAGTCGAAATACTGAGAACACCTTGGATTATGCACATTTCACAGACTTTGCAGGTACAGATGTTTATAATTCCAATCATTATGCACTTACTACACTTGAGATTTTGGAAAAGGATTCTTGGATCTTAGATACAGGAGCAAGTAGACATATGTGTTCTTCTTCCACTCTCATGACAAATATTGTTCCTATTACTTCCTCTGTTTCTGTTTGCCTTCCCGACGGTGCCACAAAACTGGTTACTCATTCTGGACAAGTATTTCTGTCCTCTGGTTTAGTTTTACAAGATGTGCTTTTCATTCCTAGCTTCAAATATAATCTCCTCTCTGTTGCACAATTAACCCAACAATCTAACTTGAAATGCCTTTTCTTCCCTTCTCATTGCTTGATACAGGACCTACAGACTGAGGAAGTAAAGGCAATGGGTAAAGCAGTTGGTTGTCTCTACGTCCTCCAAAATTCTACCTCTCATGGTGTCTTTCACTCCTCTTCATCTCCTTCCATGAATGCTTGTAATAATGATTTTCTTTTGTGGCATAGAAGGTTAGGCCATGCTTCTATATCTGTGTTGAAACATCTGGATTTTGTTCGAAATATTTGTAATGATACAAATCAAAACATTCTTGAGGATTGTGATGTATGCCACAAATCAAAGCAACACAGGTTGCCCTTTTCAAATAGTCAAATACAAAGTTCTAATTGTTTTGATTTGGTACATATGGATGTGTGGGGGCCCTATAAAAATTACTCACTTACTGGAACTCCATTCTTCTTAACTTTGGTGGATGATTTTAGTCGAGCAACCTGGGTATATCTTCTATCTCATAAGAGTCAAGTCCATACCACTCTTAAACGTTTCATAAACCTGGTACAAACACAATACACCTCATCCGTTAAAATTTTTCGGTCCGACAATGGTACAGAATTCACCAATAAAGAGTGTCAGGACCTTTTCTTTGCCTATGGGATTATACACCGTAAATCTTGTGTTTTCACGCCCCAACAAAACGGGGTTGTTGAGCGAAAGCATCGCCACTTACTCAATGTGGCTAGAGCTTTAATGTTTCAAGCTTCTATGCCTTCTAAATTTTGGCCCTTCTCCATTTTACACGCAGACTTATCTCGTCAATCGTTTACCCGAGTTCGTTATTCAATGGCGAACCCCTTTTGAAATTCTTCATGGTTCCAAGCCTAACTATTCTAATCTCAAACCGTTTGGTTGTCTTGTGTATGCCACCAATACTCATCCACATAAAGGTAAATTTGATCCTCGAGCCTATCGTTGTGTATTCCTGGGGTATGTGGCTGGTTTGAAAGGCTACAAACTTTTTGATCTCGAAAATCATGTTATTTTGTCTTCCAGGGATGTCACTTTTCTCGAAGAGAAATTTCCCTTTTCTAATATCTCCTTAATTCAGCTTCTACACCTTTACCTATAGTACCATCCGATATTCCGCTCTCTTCATCTCATCCTACTAATTCCACTCTTCGCCTCGGTTTTCGTTCAGTCCCCACCTCTTCGTCTGAGTACTAGACCACACAAACCCCGCTTGGCTCTCGATTTTTTCACCAATCGCATCAAGACAGATTTACCCATGGTCCCATCTTCTCTCAGTTGTGGTTCTTCCCTGTAACAAATATCCTATTCTTACTTTTCCTTTTCACTCTTCTCCCGCTTCTTAGTGTCACATATGGTGTTTTTCTTGCGAATGTATCTAATATTCGGAGCCTTACACATATTCTCAAGCTAGTAAGGACCCGAATGGGTACTAGCCATGGAGAAGGAATTGGCGGCGCCAGAGCGAGAATGATACTTGGGTGTTGACCCCTTTACCTCCAGGGTAAAAAGGCCATCGGTTGTAAATGGGTATATAAGGTTAAGATGAAACCGGATGGTACGGTTGATCGGTATAAGGCACGTCTTGTCGCTAAGGGATTCCATCAAGTTCAAGGTGTTGATTATTTTGATAGTTTTTCCCGCTTGCTAAACTTGTTACGGTGCGTTTGGTTGTTATTTTGGCGTTCGGGGTTGGCCGTTGGTGCAACTTGATGTTAATAACGCTTTCTTACACGGTTATCTTGATGAAAGTATATACATGACTCCCCGAGGTTACACTAAAGCTCACCTGGTGATGTTTGCCATTTGAAACGTAGTTTATACGGGTTAAAGCAGCGCCTCGCCAATGGAATGTTGAATTTTGTGCTCGGCTTCGTCGGTTTGGTTTCACACAATCACCCAATGACCATTGCCTATTTGTAAAAGGCACCCCCATCGTTGTTTCGTTCTTTTAGTCGCGTCGACGATGTGCTTATCAATGCGATCGATTCTCGGATATTGCCGATTTGAAACGTTATCTTGATGACTTGTTCACCATCAAAGATTTGGGATTTGCAAAGTATTTTTCGGGCATGGAGATTGCCCGCATGAGGATGGTACCGTGCTTAACCAACGCAAATACATTCTTGATATTTTGCGGGATACCGGTATGCTGCATTGTAAGGCCGCATCCACTCCTTTGCCTCCTGGACTCAGGTTGTGTAGTCAGGACGGCACTCCGCTCGCTGACCCTGAAGTGTATCGTCGTTTAGTCGGGCGACTGCTCTATCTTAATCTCACTGCATCGATGTTACGTACTCAGCCCAACAACTCATCAATTTGTTAACTCCCTAAACGCCTCATTGGGATGCCGTTCTCCATCTTCTTCGTTATCTCAAAGGATCTCCTTCGTTGGGTTTACATTACTCCTCCAGCTCTACTTTTACCTTGGAGGCATATTCTGATGCCGATTGGGCCTCGTGTATTGATTCTCGGAAGTCTCTAACAGGTTATTGCGTATTTCTTGGTTCTTGCCTTGTGTCTTGGAAGACCAAGAAACAAACTACCGTGTCTCGTTCCTCCGCCGAAGCCGAGTATCGTGCCTTGGGCTCCACGGTTTGTGAACTCCAATGGTTGTCTTTTCTCTGTGCTGATTTGTTCATTTCCGTCGATGCTCCTATTCCCTTGTGGTGCGACAACCAAGCCGCCATTCATATCACGAAGAATCCCGTTTTTCACGAGCGCACTAAGCATCTTGACATTGATTGTCATCTAGTCCGTGATCTTTATAAAGCTGGCTTTATCACCCTGTGTCACGTCTCCTCTCGTCTACAACTTGCCGATCTCTTTACGAAGTCTCTGGCTCGTGGTCCTTTTCTGTCCATCAGTTCCAAGTTGGGTTTCTATGATCTCCACAACCCAACTTGAGGGGGGGATGTTGGAATATTCACTTGCACGCTTTTATTAGTTGCTAATTGGTGTTGTAGTTAGTTGCTGCTGAGTCACGTTTTTTACTAAGTTTGTTTTAGTGCTTTCATTTTACGCTACTATAAAAGGGTCATCCATGTACTGCAAGCAATTTAATTTTCTGATGAACAAAATACAATAGAAATATTCTCCAGATTTGATGTGGTTGCTTGCTAGTTTTTACATCCATCATTCCTCAAGTGATGGGCTTCCTTTAAAAAATCGTGGTATTTGACATATATCTCTTCAATATAGCTGACAAAAATAGTCATATAGTAGAGTACTAGAATTTTCTCTTAGTATCATTTGGACATTGACTTTGCCTATGGAGAAGTTTATGGACATATATGAGCCAACACTTGGAAAAAATTTAGCCTTTAGAAGATACCGAGTAATTGTACACCACTCTTAATGCATATTCTTGTGGTGGTCCAAAAGCAAAAGTTTCTTGTAGCATGGTAAGATTTTATGATATATTTGAGCGGAAAGTGGTCCTAGAATGGACTCCATTTCTGGGAAAAAGTTGACAATGCAATAAAAGATTAAGGATGCATTTTTTTTCTCTTTTATGTAATGTACCAGTACTAATGTTCTTTCTATTCTAAGTGTGTAACATTTTCTATTATATACATAATTATTACTCTATTCGGGGTGACAATTCAGGGTCATTGGGTCGTGTTCGTGTTCAACTTTGGGTTAAAATACGTCAAAAACTAATTAAAATATAATATAACGTAACTATGTATAAAGACAAACGACAACATCATGTCAGATTCGTGTTAGTTGTGTTCTGTTTCTTGTGACACGACCAAGGATTGCCACCATAAATACATATGTGATACATGTATAAAAAGGCGACTGTGATTTAAAATAAAAAAGAAAAAAAGTATGATGTTGTGGAAATCATATTCGAGTAATGACTAATGTGTTTCTTGGAAATCTTAAATGGAAAATCTAAGTGGGTGTCATTGTGAGAGCGCAAAAACTTATGTGAGACGGTGACACTTTTAGTGTAAAATGTGATATTTTTAGTGTAAAAAGTGATACTATTAGTGTATTTTGATAAGTATTGTAAGAAATCATAATCATATTTAAAAGATTATTCTTCTTTCTTGATAAATTTTGTTTATCCTCGCAAAGTGGTGGGCTACCCGGAACCAAATTAAAGAACAGAGTTTATAGAGCTTGTATATTTTTATCCAAATTGGATTACTCATGGATGAACAACCATTTTTATTTTGTTGACAGATAGATAGTCAACATGGGCGGATCCATGGGCCTCTCCGACACTCGGCACACCGCAAAATTTTTTTATCCCGTTTTTCTTATGGGAAAAATATATATATAAAAAAACATATGTATTTTTAGGGGAAAAATAATTGGGTTAGGGGAGAAAAATTTTGGACTAGGATAGCCGAGTTGGCTAGCTATGTCCCTGATAAGCTCACATACCGCCTCATATGATGCTACATATACTTGGTGCAGATTCTTCATACATATATCCTATTTTTCATAAAAATATGACACATACCAAGTGTACACCTGGTGTAACTAGAATAAATGATATTATTCTTTCTCAAAATATAAAATTTAAAATTACTTTAGTCCAATTTGAACACAAGTTAATAGACCATATTGAAGCATATATTAAGAAGCAAACTGAAGTCAACTCTGAGATCTACCCAAATATACTCAACTGGGCTCCGGATAAACCATAGGACAAAATAATAACTGGGCTCCGAATGGATTATTGAAGCAGCCCATAGCCCATATCAAGTTCACCAACTCAAATGCGCTTTTGGTCCAAACAAGAAACCCTTCCTTTTTCAAAATTACAGTAGCCCAAGCATTGAGGTTTAATTTCAGCTCTGGTTAGCGCCAGATGGTTGAAGAACACAGACATGGAGGAGCTGGTGCTGACAGATAACAAACAGCTAATTAACTCCCTCGTTAAATATTACCATTTTTTCTACGTGAATTTCAACCATTCTCTTTTCAATTCTACTTTTACTCGGTTGAATTTCTGAGTTTAGGGCAATGGCTGGGCAAAATTCTATGCCGAGGGTGAAACTGGGAAGCCAAGGACTCGAGGTAAATATACGGACCTTTATCATTGTTTTCCTTTTCCTCGTTTGTCCTTACGTTCAATTATTAATTCTCTCGAATTAGGAGTTATAGCTTTTTGAATTTCTTGTATCGATATATAATGTTTGATTTCTTGGTCATTGGTATGAAGTGACTTTTTTTTTTGTTCTTGGTCTTTGGAATATCCGAAAAAATAGGAATGCTATTTTGAGCTAGAATAAAAAATTACTACTAATTTTTCTCCCTTTTTCTTCACTCAAAACACACACTTATAGATATCTCTCTATTCTCTGTTTTTCTTCTCTCTCTAAGCAATTGCTTAAATGTTTTTGGTGTATATACTGTTGGGGTATCGAGAGTATATAATACACAACAAATAATACTGAATAAAGCAAGCTCCCAGGAAAGGCCGGAGGGGTCACAACGGTCCCACTTAAAATCTGGTCTCCTTAGACAGAACTTACTTAAACAGTACTATAAGCAGCGGACTAAATACCCCACTACACAAAAATAACTACTACAAGAACATCTACGAGAATACCAGAAAATAATTACAAAAACTAAAAGACATAAAGGAAAGAACACACCAGAATTGATAACGGAGTTCGGCCAATTTTGCCTACGTCTCCGGGCACCGCAACCGCAACGACCACTTTACTAATCTCCCGAACAAATTACAACTTGGGCAAAATTACCCACAAATTAGATTTCCCAAATATAGACTTCCTCAAATATAGAAATAGAAGATGATTTTGGTACAATTCAAAACCAAATACTAGGGCCTTATTTATAGTTAAGAAACCCACAATTTTTTCTTCAAAATTCTATGTGGGATACAATTGGTCAAATAGTAACAAATCTCCACCTTGACTCATTGTAGTCCCACGTCAAAAAATTCAACTCTTCAATTCTAGCGATCTTCAGCGGTCTTCCAAACGCGCTTCTTGGCGCCAACTCAAATGTGCAAGATGTTGATCAAGTCTAAACAATGTTTAAACTCGATGATGTCACCACTCGTCAACATATCTACGGGATTTTCAGTAGTATGAATCTTCTCAAGTAAAATGTTTTCTTCTTCTAGAATCTCCCGCACAAAATGATAACGAACGTCGATATGCTTCGTTCTTGCATGAAGAACTTGGTTCTTTGCTAAGTGAATAGCGCCCGATCGTCACAATGTACAGTGATGTGCTCCCGACCAACTCCCAAATCTTCAAGCAAACTTTGAAGCCGGATAGCTTTCCTTTACAGCCTTCATCGACCGCCATATATACTCGCTTTGTTGTAGATAAAGCAACCGTCGATCGTAAAGTAGACTTCCAATCGACCGGGTGCTTTTGCAAAAGTAAACAAATATCGATCGTTGACCTTCGCTTATCCAAATCACCGCATAGTGTAATCACAATATCCAACTATTCCTCGACCAAGTTTACCATCCGCTCAAACACTAAACCAACATCTACAAAGATAAGAATATACCGTAGAATCCATTTCACTTGCCAATGACCTTTTCCAGGGTCATGCATATACCGCCACAACACTAATCGCTTGTGAAATGTCCGGCTTGACACATCATTGCATACATCAAGCTACCAATCGCATTAGATATAGGACTTTATCCATGTAGTCTCATTCTTCATCATTCTTCGGTGATAGTTGAGCACTCAATTTCAAATGAGGAGCAAGTGGTGTACTTACTGGTTTTGTATTCTCTGTCATACCAAAACGTTGTAGTACCTTCTTCGGATATTTCCGAGTCAAACAAAGCTTGCCACTCGCTCGCCCCTACTTATCTCCATCCCGAGTATCTTTCGCTTCCCGAGATCTTTCATTTCAAACTCTTGATTCAATTGAGCCTTCAACTTGTCAATTTCCATTTCGCTCGTGATGCAATCAACATATCATCAACATACAAGAGTAAGTAAATAAAAATCCATCTTGTAGCTTGTGTAAATACACACAATGGTCATATTTGCTTCGTGTGTACTTTTGCCCCATCATAAATTTATCAAATCGTTTGTACCATTGTCGCGAGATTGCTTCAATCCGCATAACGATTTGGTCAACTTACGTGCCCGATTTTCTTTCCCGCAACTTTCAATCCTTCACGAGTCATATAGATTTCCTCCTCCAAATCACCATGTAAGAACGCCGTCTTCACATCAAGTTGAGCTAGCTCCAAATTCAATCGTTTGCCAATGCCAACAAAATTCTAATGGAGGAATGTTTAACAACCGGAGAAAATACCTCATTATAATCAATTCCTTCCTTCGAGCATAACCTTTAGCTACCAACTTTGCGCTTTATAACGCACATCGTTCTTGTTAGAAATCCATCTTTCTTTGCAAATACCCATTTACATCCAATCGCTTTTGCTTTTGGTAGTTGTGTCACTTTTCAAGTCATGTTCTTCTCAAGAGACCGCATCTCTTCCTACGGCACCTTTCCACTTCTCACTTTCGGACTTCGAACGCTTCCGAAAAGTGAAATGAACGTCATCATCTATAATCGGAAGTGCATAAGCTACCATATCCGCAAATCGAGCAGGTTTGTGAATTTCTCGTCTGTGCCTTCTATCGCAATGGGTTCAAGTTGATCCAATGGTTCTTGGTCCGAACTTCTTCTTCATCATCATCCGACAAATCTCATTCTTTGGATTGTCATTCTTACCTGGAATTATAGCCATTTCTTCTACCTCCACTGCTTTGGTGTATGCTCCACCTGTTGCGAGCATTGTTGGTCTTTTCACTTGTTATGCTTTCCAATACGGCATGTTCATCAAAGGTAACATCTCGCTTAAACAATATTTTCTTCGACTAGAGACACCAAAGACGGTATCCCTTTACGCCGCAGGTAATCCCCATGAACAAGTGCCCTTTAGCTCTCGGTTTAGCTTTGATTCCTTCACATGATAGTAAGCAAGAGAACCAAAAACATGTAAGAAATCATAATCAAGAATAAAGGCTTTCCGGACCATACCTCTAAAGGTGTTTTACCACCTATTGGATGATGGCAATCGATTTATGAGATGTTGCGATACGTCACGGCTTCAGCCCGGTGTTGTCATGGGTCTAAACCAAAGATTGGACAACATACATCGAACTTTCTCCACTAAGGTTCGATTCATGTTCTCTCGCCACCCCATTCATTGTGGTGTCCTCCTAACGTGAAGTGCCGAACAATGCCATACTTATGGCAAACTTCGAAAGGATCGCCAGGTATTCTCCACCATTATCCGTCAGACGTAGAACTTTGATCTTTCTTCCATCGATTCTCAATTCGTGTTTTCCATTTAAGGAAAATTCCAAGCACTTCATCCTTAATATTCATAGTGTACACACCCAAACACGCCTGGAAAAATCATCAATGAAAGTGACAAAATAATGTTTTCTCCCAAAGATGGTGTCTTGGAAGGACCCCAAACATCCGAGTGAACATAATCCAAAATACCTTCAGATTATGGATAGTAGCTCCAAATTTCACCCTCTTTTGTTTTCCTAACACAATGCTCACAAAAATCAAGCTCGCATACCTTAACATCTTTCAATAATCCTTGCTTTGCGAGTTTGCAAGGATTTCTCACCAAAGATGTCCCAATCGCATATGCCACAACTTGGCCGTCGCTTTAGACTCCTTTTCGTTCTTGGAATCGAATCATTGTTCACCATCAGATACTTGATAGTAATACAAATTATTTCTTCGATGCCTTTCATCACCACGAGTGAGCGGATGTAGCTTTAACTCCATCTCGCAAAGTAACAATTAAGTCTTTTTGATTAAGTGCTCCCAAAGAGATGAGATTCTTCTTCAAATTTGGTACATACCGAACATCCGTCAAGACTCACGGTTGATCCATCGTGATTTTTCAATCGGATAGAACCTATCCGATTGTCTTACAAGCGTTGTCATTGCCCATATAGATAACTCCACCATTGATGTCTTCAAAATTGAAGAACCACTCCTTCACGAGAGACATATGATAGGTGCATCCAGAATCCAAAACCCATTCGTCGAACGGGAAATTAAAGGTGAAACCACCAAAGTGAAAACTCATCTTCACTTTCACCTCGCCTACACAAGATCTTGAGGAGCTTTTCCTTTATTCTTCAACTTCTGGACATTTTTCTTCCGGTGTCCTTTCTCGCTTATGAAAGCACACTCATCTTTGTCAAGTTTGGCTTTGGAACGTGATCTTCCTCTTCTACCCTTCTTTTCGCTTTTCGAACGCCTCGCAACCAAAGCTTCATCATCTCTGGCCGCTATGTTCCCTGTTTTTTTTTTTTATTTTTTTCTTAATTCATAACTATACAAAGCAAAGACAAACTACAAAGAAGAGATACATCATCTTTTCCATGAAGTAAAGTAGTTTCTAAATGTTCAAATTCATCAGGAAGAGATGATAACAACATTAAAGTCAAATCCTCATCACTAAAGGTTACATCTAAATTAAGCAAATCTGCAACTAATTGATTAAATGCAGTAATATGGTCGTTCATAGTAGTACCTGAGTGGTACTCAAACCGGAACAATCGTTTCTTCATGAGGAGTTTGTTTTGACCACTCTTCTTCAGAAATTTGTCCTTCAAAGCCTTCCACAGTTTGTAAGCGGAATTCTCATTTTTAAATGCATATTTCTGCTCTCTGGACAAACACGATCGGATTGTTCCACATGCCTAGCGGTTAATGATTTTCCACTCCTTTTCGTCAACTTCATCTGGTTTCTTTTCTTCAATGGCGATGTCTAAACCTTGCTGAACTGAGATAATCCAAAGACTTCGCCTTGCCACATGCCGAAATGACCCGTACCGACAAATGTTTCCACTGAAATTTTAATATTTGGCACTAACATCCTTCCTGGCGCGGACGAGGATGTTGATGCACCGGTTGTGTCCGTAGTCATTTCGAACTCAAATAGTAGCATTCAATATTACAAATCAAAGACAAACGAGCCGAGGCCGAACCTTCGGCTCTAATACCACTTGTTGGGGTATCGAGAGTATATAATACACAACAAATAATACTGAATAAAGCAAGCTCCCAGGAAAGGCCGGATGGGTCACAACGGTCCCACTTAAAATCCGGTCTCCTTAGACAGAACTTACTTAAACGATACTATAAGCAGCGGACTAAATACCCCACTACAACAAATAATATTGAATACTAACTACAACAGGAATAGTTACTACAAGAATAACTACTACAAGAACATCTACAAGAATACCAGAAAATAATTACAGAAACTAAACGACATAAAGGAAAAAACACACTAGAATTGATAACGGAGTTCGGCCAATTTTGCCTACGTCTCCGGGCACCGCAACCGCAACAATCACTTTACTAATCTCCCGAACAAATTACAACTTAGGCAAAATTACCCACAAATTAGGATTTCCCAAATATAGGACTTCCTCAAATATAGAAATAGAAGAGAAGATTTTGGTACAATTCAAAACCAAATACTAGGGCCTTATTTATAGTTAAGAAACCCACAAATTTTTCTTCAAAATTCTATGTGGGATACAATTGGTCAAATAGTAACATATACTTCTCCTCCGGATCAACCTATTTATAGGCTGAAGAACAAATAATGCGGCCAAAATGCAGCAAAAACTTTTCAACTATTTCTGCCACCTTTTTCAATATTTGCAGCACCCATTTTGACAAAAGTGTTCAACAATGTCATGATGCAAATTTCCATCCAACTTTTGCCAACCAAGATTAGATATTTAGATCCCACCAATGAAGAAAAATAATATCCACATGTGAGGTGGACTAACAATTCAATTCCCCCATCCACCTCATGTGTCGAATCAACCAATCCTGCTTTGGTTCTGCAAACTTCAAACTTATCTCTTGGTAAAGACTTCGTCAACATATCTGCACCATTTTCATCAGTGTGCACTTTCTCAAGTTGCATCAACTTTTCATCAAGCACATCTCGAATCCAATGGTATCTCACATCAATGTGTCTTGACCTTGAGTGGAATGAAGAATTCTTACTCAAGTGAGAAAGATAAGACGGAAATGCAAAATATACCATATGGTTCTGCAGTTGACAGTTTGATGTATGTTATGGTATGTACTAGACCTGATATTGCTCATGTAGTTGGTGTTGTTAGCCTTTTTCTCTCCAATCCAGGGAAAGATCATTGGTCTGCAGTGAAATGGATATTTCGGTACTTGAAAGGTACTTCTAAATATTATCTAAGATTTGGTGATGACCAAACTGAACTAGACGGATTCACAGATGCAGATATGGTTGGTGATGTTGATTCCAGGAAGTCCACATACTTGAAGAGATTTACACGGGGAGCTATCTCTTGGCAATCGAAACTTAAAAAATGTGTGGCATTATCTACAACAGAAGCTGAATACATTGCTGTGACGAAAGCTTGCAAGGAGATGTTGTGGTTGAAGAAGTTTCTGCAGGAATTAGACTTGAAGCGAGAAAAAGTACACGCCCATCGTGATGATTAGAGCGCAATCCACTGAGTAAAAATTCTTCATTCCATCAAGGTCAAAACACATTGATGTGAGATAACATTCGATTCGAGATGTGCTTGATGAAAAGTTGATGCAACTTGAGAAAGTGCACACAGATGAAAATGGTGCGATATCTTGTGAAGTCTTTACCAAGAGATAAGTTTGAAGTTTGCAGAACCAAAGCAGGATTGGTTGATTTGCCACATGAGGTGGAGGGGGAGAATTGAATTGTTAGTCCACCTCACATGTGGTGGATATCATTTTTCTTCATTGGTGGGCTCCAAATATCTAATCTTGGTTGGCAAAAGTTGGATGGAAATTTGCAGCATGACATTGTTGAACACTTTTGTCAAAATGGATGCTGCAAATATTGAAAAAGGTGGCAGAAATTGTTGAAACTTTTTGCCGCATTTTGGCCAAGATTATTTGTTCTTCAACCTATAAATAGGTTGATCCGGAGGAGAAGCATATACACCAAAAACATTCAAGCAATTAGTAATTGCTTAGAGAGAGAAGAAAAATAGAGAAATATCTATAAGTGTGTGTATTGAGTGAAGAAAAAGGAATGAAAATTAGTATTAATTTTTCATTCTCGCCCAAAATGGCATTCCTATTTTTCTGGATATTCCAAGTTGAGTACTTGAGATAATTTGTGTATCCCCTATTTTTAGGGAGAAATTTTGTAAGTCTACCACACATTTAGTGGAGGATTTATCTTGACTATGGTCTTGTGGTTTTTCCCGATTTGGGTTTTCCACGTAAAAATTCTTGTGTTATTTTTATCGTCTTGCATTATTATTTGGTATTCTTGGTTTGGTTCCCATTTTTAATCCAGCTAGGTGGGAAAAGATTTTCCTATTTCCGTTGTGCCGGTATCATTATTTTGGCACTCTTTCCCAACATGTAGTCCTCAATGTTTCTTCTAACTAGCTTTTTGGTCTAATGACACTAGATTAAGAACTATACTTTGTTTTTTTATATATAATTTGAAAACATGCCTTGGAGTGCATCACCAGTTATGGTGATATGAAATCCTTGCTTGTTCTTACTGTCCTACAATAGCCTCAAGCAAGGCTGCTCCTTATGTAAGGCGGAGGATAAAAAGTCGACAAATTATATTTTGTACAACTTGATTAATATATTTAAATAATTATTTGGATTTTTTTAACATGGATGTCATATTATTTTGTAATAGAATTGTTTTATATATTGCACATTATTCTTTCTGTTTAATAATGTTGTCTTTAATTTTGTATTAGAAAAAGGGGCTCAATTTTAAAGTTCGACTCAGGCCAAAAATTTAATAGGATTGGCTCTGGCCTCAAGAAAGTCTACCTGATCTAATCAAGTTATTGTTCATTTTGTACTTGTAGAATTTTTTTGACCAGTATAGCTTTGTTGGTTCTAGTGTCTTTTTCACTGTGATATCCCCCTTGTACTGTCCGGTTTGAACATTGAGGAATAAAATCCAAAATGGATAAACATGTTTATTCTTAGACTACAATGTTCAAAACAGAGTGCCATAAACTTATTCTTGGCATAGAATGGAGCACTTTGGTTCTGTATGCATAACTTGTGTGAATAAAGGTGATTCTTTCTTTCCATGATGATACCTATATCACTGGTAATGAGTTTTTTTTTTAACCATAATAAGACTTGATCAGTTCAGTTGGCAGCAATTGTAGCAATTTATTCATAGTTGTCATTTATGTTTAAATATCAGGTGGTCTGATGTGATTTACTTTTCGTATTAGGTGTCAAAACTGGGATATGGTTGCATGGGGCTCACTGGACCGTACAATGCTCCCGTTTCTTTGGAAGATGGAATCACAATTCTCAAAGAGGCATTCAAGCAAGGCATAACATTTTTTGACACTGCCGATATTTATGGAATAGACTCTGCAAATGAATACTTGGTAGGAAAGGTAAGGCCTGGAGATAGTTATTCTTGATTAGCATGGATGGCAAATGTGCAGTTTATTCAGGCAAGGACATTTTCTTCTATTTGTTGAAGAAATACAAAGAAACAAATAGAATTATTGTGTTTGATATCAAGTAAGGCTAAAGAATTTAATTCATGTTGAGACTTTTGAGGAAACTAGACAGTCATTAGTCTTATGGCAATACAGTGAACAAACAATTCCATACCCTTTTCAAGCACACTTGCATTTATCCAAATGCAAAGTACTTATAGTTGACTGATTATATTTGTTAAGATAAGAAATTTCAGTGTTATTAATGTAAATATAAAATAAAAACAACATTGTAAAATTCAATTATTCGAAAATTTAGAAGTATTTCTAGTCTGTGTCTTCTTTTCATGAATGGCGAAAACCATTTTTAGCTTTAGCTTTCTTGTCTTGACCATTACTAGAGGAATGCCAATCATAGAACTACTAAACTACAAACAAAGAGCAATTCTAAATATGAATTAATTTGGTTTTCTTCGCTTAAGAACTCGAAATGTTTTAGGCGCTGAAGCAGCTGCCTCGGGAAGAAATTCAAGTAGCAACAAAATTCGGGTTTTATGCATTGAAGCGCCCTGATGTTATAATTAAAGGTTCTCCTGAGTATGCCCGCTCTTGCTGTGAAGCTAGCCTTAAACGTCTCCAAGTGGACTACATTGATCTCTACTACATACACAGAATTGACACCACTATCCCCATTGAGGAAACAGTAAGCCTTTTTTGGCATTTCATATATCTTATAAGGACATGGTACTCATTTTTCTCATGATTTGTCCTGATTGTGTTCTTTCGTTGTTTATAGATGGAAGAACTTAAAAAATTAGTTGAAGAAGGTAAAATTTGGTAATAGGTCTGTCTGAAGCTAGTGCAGACACTATAAGGAGGGCACATGCCGTACATCCTATAACTGCATTGCAAATGGAATATTCACTTTGGACCCGTGACATTGAACAAGAAATAATTCCTCTTTGCAGGTTTTTCCATCATCATCTAACACTCCAGGAGGATCTGAAATGTTAAATTCAATAATGTTTCCATTTTAGTTAACATTTTTGAATTATTTCTTCTTCAATTGTGTGCTTTTTATTCCAGTTTACCAGTTTATTTTATTAAAGTCACAGTTATCACTTTCAAAACTGTATTCTCAGTAATGAGTTTGTGAACAATTCTTGACATTTCAAATTTTCACGTATTGCTTGGATTAGTCTTGCACCATAATACCAATTATAGTCATTTTTTGTGGACTTTTGGTTTTTATAACTTTGGTTTCTATTTAGAAATTTATAGAAAAATCCCATATATTTTTTTCACCCATTGAAAATGATGGCAGGAAACTTGGGATTGGTATAGTTTCTTACAGCCCGGTTGGTCGTGGGTTTTTTGCTGGCAAGAAAGTTGTGGAAAACATACCTCAGGATAGTTACTTGGTATGTATGAAATGTGTAAATCGTTCGTCATCATCTAGGCTCATTTGAATTTCCTTCATTTTGACTGTATAAATTGAGTTGATTAGCTGCTTAACCTTTTACTATTAGCAATTCCACCCAAGATTTACAGGAGAGAACTGGGAAAAGAACAAGACCATCTATTTTCGTCTAGAAGAACTGTCTAAAAAGTACAATTGCAGTCCCTCTCAACTCGCTCTTTCATGGGTTCTTCATCAAGGAGCCGATGTTGTACCTATTCCTGGTCAGTGACCCTTACTATTAAATTCCAACTGTTACTAATTTGTCATGTATGTGATATCAGAAAATAATAAAAAGACATGCCACCACTTGAGGGAATTAGTGCATGTTTGTGGTAAAGATCACTTTTGAAGTGTGAGGAGTTGGCAGTATACATTAATTAGGGGACTCCTAGCAATTGATGCTCATATTTTAATCGTTAAATTAGTGTTTCTTAAAGCTTAAGAGTAGTTACACGTATCATTTTTTGGATTTGTTCTTAGGAGTCTCTTGATAACATGCACAAGTTTCTTTAACGCAAAGTTTCTAAATTCGATCATATCTAAGAATCAATTATGTTTGTTGTGCCAGCCAATTTAGGGAGCGTTTGTAAACACTTCTGATTTTGGAGGAAGTGATTTATTGCCTCGAAAGTGGCAAGTCGTTGAGAATCAAAAGTTGATAGTGTTCGCATATATAAGCTGAAAATTGATCAAGTTAAGAGAGAGTGTTTGGTGGATAAGGTGTAAAACTGATTTATATGTGTTTTAAGTGAAACCAAAAGTAGAATCAAAGATCTAAAGCACCCTTCCTTGCTTCTAGATTTTGAGTAAATGAAGCAGCTTCTAGATTTTGATTAAATGAAGCAGAATCAGAAGCAAAAATTGGCATTTGCAAACACTAAAAAGTGTTTTTTTCAGGCTAGAAACTGAGAATTTGCAAACACTCCCTTAATATATTTAATCTCTCTCTTTTGCTTTGAAGGTGAAATTGTTGTTTATCTTCTGATACTCTCAGGAACAACTAAGATAAAAAATCTTCACGACAACATCGGCTCTGTGAATGTCAACCTCACGAGCGATGATCTGGAAGAGCTTTGTGAAGCTGTTCCCATTCAAGAAGTGGCCGGAAAAAACCATGATGAGGTGTTTTACAAGGTCTCATGGAGATTTGCTAACACCCCACAACCAAAAGCCAAGTAAGAGTAAAATTACATGTCGACCGGCATAGGAGCATGGTTTTAAGTGGACGGATGAGTTTTTCGAACAATTACTCTTGATTGTTGTTGCATTGGTTTTTCATGGAATTAAGATGGTCGAGCTTGTGGTTAAGGTAGTATGTGACGGTTGATTAAAAACCGTGGAGACTCCTCAAAATATCCTCTGAATGGTATGTTGCCCAAGAGAGACAGAGAGATGGGAGAAAGAATTCTATTTTTTCTTTGGGATAATTACTAAAAACTCCCTGAGGTTTGGGCTAATTACAAAAAATCTAGAAATTTTCAAAAATTACAAAAAACCCATTGAGGTTTGATTCGGTCTTACATTTTCCTCTTCATAAGCAAAAAAAAACATTTCAAAACCCACCTAATATTTCAATAAATATTACAGTTAGCTCCTTAAATTTAAGACATAATCAAACTTGAGGGGTTTTTATGTAATTTTAAAACATCTCGGGTTTTTTTGTAATTAGCCCAAACCTCTGGGGTTCTTTTGTGATTCTCCCTATTTCTCATGGACAATTAAAAAAATCCTAAGATTTGAGGTAATTAAGAAAAATCAAGAAAAGTGCTTAATTTTGATTGTGTCCTACATTTTCATCGGCACGGTTGAACTGACGGAATATATTGATATAATGAAATGTTTTACCTAAACATCCCTCAATTTTGAATATATATTACAAATAGTCCAAACTTTTTGTCTTACATCTTACAATTACATCGTTTAACTTTTCTAAATATTAAATAGCCCAAAGGTTTCAACTCTAGTTAATTGAATATCATAGGTTTCTGTACGCATTCGAGAAACTTACGACCAAGAATACATTCATTGAATAAATGATCAGAAATAATATCCAACATATATTTTTGTTGTAGTTGATTAGTTAATTCGCAGTTCTTAGTGATTGATTGATAACCGTGAATTTTATTTTTGATGATTTATATTTATGATTGAATTATACATATAATGTTGTACTCACCACTGCTGAAGTCAAAACTGTTTTTGCATTTCCAAAGATGTATATTAGAACAAAACTAGGAAAACTTTTAGCAACCAAGTTGGGACTGCAAAATTGGAAATAATTGAACTTGAGAAACAAAATTTAAAAACTTGAAACAGTACTACATTTTTTTTAAAGGTGGCAATTTGTGTCGTGTTTGGTTCACGTATAGTATTGAGACATAAAATTCATAATTAGTATCAGAATTTTCAACCTAACTTGGCATGTTATATTATTTGTATCGAATTTCTTAATCCTAACTCAATTGTTTATTATTCGTGTTTTCCGTATCGACCCAAAATGACATGTATATTTTAAATATCTAAATATATGTTATATGGATTGTATGAGTTAACTTTAATCCAAAAATTATACATATACATATGTATATTTGATAATTTGGATTCAATCATTATATTAACAACATATTCAATCAATCAAATTTTTGCCAAAAACATCATAAAAACCAACTCAATCGGTCAAATGGGTTAAACCATGTCATTTCAAGTTAATCTTATTCTTGTTATTCAGGTCTAACACGCTTTTCATCCTAGTTCGCCAAATATATGTCAGAAATTGCGATAATTTCTTTAGAGACATTGGTTTTATCTTTTAAAAATAATTTTTTTCAATAAATATTATATTAAATATAATAGTGCGACACTTTATGATAACAACAATTCTCAATAACTACTTTAAAAGAATAAATCATGAGAATATCTTTACTTTCATTTTTCCAATTCTATTTTACATCGTATTGTCATTTTAAAATGAGACTTGACTTGAGGGACAAGAGAAGTCAACTCCCTTTCAAAAAAAAAAAAAAATCAACTCCATAGATTAGCAACCAGCCAACACTAAAACCCTTGTAAAACCCTAACCCCTTTCAACATGAAGGCCTAGAACATTCTACCATCATCTTGGAAAAATCCCCCTTTTCTATTTATTCCATTTCCTCCTCACCACAAAATAATACTTTAGCACCATACACTTCCAATAGCTCCAGAACGCCGTCGTTTGAGCAATGGCTAAACGTTTGATCCCAACACTGAACAGAGTGCTCGTGGAGAAAATCGTCCCCCCATCCAAAACAACAGCCGGTATTCTCCTCCCAGAAAAATCATCCAAGGTACATTTTTTTTGTATTCTATTTTTCTGGGTTTTGATTTTTTCTTTCTTTTTTGGGTTTCATTTTGAATATGGGGGAATTTGGGTGTGAGATTTAGTGGGTTTTGTCTACAGTTGAACTCTGGGAAAGTGGTTGCAGTTGGACCAGGGACGCGGGACAAAGCTGGGAATAGTATCCCAGTGGCTGTTAAAGAAGGTGACACCGTTCTCTTGCCTGAATATGGCGGTACCCAAGTCAAATTGGGTGAAAAAGAGTGAGTTTTTACAATTAAGATAGTATTTTTTTCGTCTTTTTTGGTGTTTTCTGTTTTGAATTTTGACTGGATTTTGATGGGGTGGAATGTAGGTATCATTTGTACAGGGATGAGGATATCTTGGGGACTTTGCACGACTGATTCATGATTTTAGTCCTTCAATTGTCAATTCAGGTTTAATGTAGGAGTATTCGTTTTCCTTTATTCGAGTTCTGTGCTAATGGTGTTTTGTTTGTAACTGATTAAGTATGATGTCCATTGGTGCTACTTTGTGATTTTGCAATCTGATGAGAATTGAGGAATTTTCATTTTTCTGCAAACACATTTCGTCATTCTGATATTACATTCACTCAGGGGCGTAGCCAGCCCGACTGGCTACCCCTAGCCCAAATTTTTTTCCCCTCATTTTCCCCCTAGCTCAATTATTTTTTCTCTTTAAAAAAACACATATAATTTTTTTTTTAATTTTTTTTCCACTGAAAAAACGGGACAAAAAAAAATTTGGGGTGTGCCGCGGGCCCCCCTAGCCCCCCCCCTATCTACGCCTCTGCATTCACTAATATGAGGTAACTTTGAAATTGTCATATGGAGAAAAGCATTCATGCTATGTGCTCTTTTAGCATGTTGTAGGCTTGATGGTTATTGACTTATTGATTGGTTAGCATGTATAAAATTGGTTGTGTTCCCTCTCCCAGTATTATTTCGAGTTTTATCCAATTAAGGATGAAAAGCAGAATTTTACGATCTTGATTGTTAAAATCGTGCTCTATTGGTAACTATTATGTATGAAGGGGCAAGATAAATTTAAGCTTTGTTATATTGGTAGTACGCCTATATGCAATGAAGCTCAAACGGTTGCTTACTTGCCTATTTGCCATTTTAGTTTTCACCCACGATATCAAGGTCCTTTGATCACTTTGGGACAGCTGAGTTCATGCATTTAGGAGAGTTCATGTGATTTACTGTTCCAATAAATGTTGGCAGCTGTATAGATCATTTGGTGTTCGTTATAGTCCTTAAATCCTGGACAATCTGGGGTTTGCAGTGTTACTAGAACTGAAAATGTACTAGCTAAGCATGCATTAGATTCAAGTTTGGATTTGACTTAAGCTTAGTCATTCAATTGAAATAGGTTGAATTTCATTAGTGCCTCTTTTGCCCAAGTGTGTGCACCCTGATATAAAAAGGATGATATGAAGTGAATGAGCTCAATTTCTTTGATCTTCTTCCTTGTTGTTTACTGTTTAGCTAAGCTTATTTAGAAGATCTTATAAGCTCTTGCATCTTATAAGATGTTTATAGATAGGGGTGACAAATTGTGTTATCGTGTCGTGTTCGTGTCACACTATCGTGTTTTTGTATTATCTATTTTATTTGATCTTTAATATAACAATAGTTGTAATTTTAAATTAATTTTCAATTTCGCGTTCGCGTCGTGTTATCGTGTCATGTCATATCGTGTTGTGCTTTATCGTGTCTTTTGTCTCGTGTTTGTAATCGTGTCGTGTCACTCATTGCCACTCCTATTTATACTCCTATTTATAGATCTTATAAGATGGTAGATATTATCTTATAAATGAGTGGATCTTAAAAATAAGTGGTTGAAGTATTTCGATAAAATAAGATGAAAGAGCTTATATGTCAATAATTACATTTTTTTAATTAAAATGTTCAAATGAAAAGATCTTATTTTAATAAGATCTTATTTTGAGAATAAGGTGGGATCTCTCGGCTTTCAAAAAAATAACTTATAAGATCTTTCTAAAAAAATTACTAAACACTTTTAAAGAACTTATAACTTATAAGTTCAGTCAAACACCCTCTGAGTTGAATGGATTGTTGTTAAGGAGGGAGGACATTCAATAGTAGGCTTTTGGTTTCGCTATTTTACTAATCTAATGATAAATATGTGATGATAAGTTTATTTTACATTTAGGCCTAACTTATTGGCCACAGGTTACCTGAGTTATGCTTTGGGGGAATTTGAGATTGAGAGATGATAAATGTTTTGTGTGTGTGCGTTTGTATGAAGGTTTGAGACTGAAAACCGATCTTGTTAAATGCTGCTGAATGCACGATGATGAAATTTTTCCTCTTTCCCTTTTAGACTTTAATTTGGAATATATATATATATATATATATATAGGGGTGTGTGTGTGGTGTGTTTATGTGATTCTTTTAAAATGAGTCTAGTATACTTGCTCACTATATGGCCATATGGGTTAACTATATTACAGCTGTAGATGTTTGGTGCTTTTGGCAAAGCCCCATGCCTATAGGGGCCAATATTTGGAATAAGTATTTTTATGAATGTGGTGAGAAAGAGGAAACAAATGTTCAGATCGATCAACCGGAGAACGCGTGCCTGTAAAATATAGCTCGTTGAAGTGTTGATTTAATATTTTATAAGTTTTTTTTTTTCAATAAAATGTATTTATATAGTTATTTTTAGATATAAAATAAAAAAGTTCTTTTTTTAAAATGCAGTGCGGATTTTCGAAAAATGGGATTGAGATTTCTTGTTCCATAATCATGTTTCATTTCCTATTCATTTGTATTTGATGAATGATATGTATATACGGTGATGTCATAATTGTACACGTGTTATTTATCCAATACATTATAGGATTGTAGAATAGGTGATCTGGTTTTTCGTGGTTAGAAAATAGTTTGTGGATTACTGAATGTTTAAAATGATTCTCGAAACTTTCTCTTTCTTTTATTTCTCTTTCTTGCAAGGGCGCAGAAATTGTTTGGCACTAGTCGAGTGGCTGTCCGGCATCTAGACCGCCAAGGGGTAGTACTAACTTTTTAAAGTTTGACCGCCTAGCTAGCTAGGGCCGAAATATTTCTTTTTGCCGATTTTTATAACATTACTTTCTTGTCGTTCATCGTTAACGGCTTATTTTTTGGTCATTTTGGTCAGAAAA
This sequence comes from Rehmannia glutinosa, assembly GCA_016081115.2. NCBI lineage: Eukaryota > Viridiplantae > Streptophyta > Magnoliopsida > Lamiales > Orobanchaceae > Rehmannia > Rehmannia glutinosa. The sequence goes on from CM071935.1 coordinate 74,417,370, forward strand.
AACCTAATCTACAGCCTTTTTGCCAAATTTTTTTCCTAAATAAATGGTTTTCAGGAATCAATCGAGTAACTAGTATAACCATGACACTGGTTACTCATCCTATGATCTTATTATACCTATGACACTACCATCTCATAATGTACACGTTTTTTTTTTTTTTGAAAGGTCATAATATACACTTATATGTGTTTATTATTGAGAAAGAAAATTGAAAATGTCCAATTATGGAGTAGGATTGTAGGAATATCACACTAGAGAAATGAGATTTCATTGGTTAGTATTTGTATTTGATGCGTGCACATCCCGCGGTTTACCTTGGCGGCAACAATGAGGAGCCGGAGTTGTTGTCCTCAGGCATAGTCAGGCGTAAGTCTGGAAGCTGAGTTATAAAAAAAAAAAAAAAAATTAAGCCAAGTTTAATGGTTGGATGAGAGACAAGATGAGTGGATCCTGCAATAATATTATACTTATCAATCTTTCACATACGGCCGCGTGGCTCGAGGCCAGACATTTATCGATGGGACTTATGCTAATTTTAGCACAAACTACGTGTTTGCCGACTTGTTAATAAATATGCATCTTATGTTACGTTTCCTTATCAATAAGGGTGACAAATCGCCCTTATTGTGCGACACGATAAGGATACGATTACACAATAAAATCAAATATAAACACGATATGATAAGGATTTATTCTGATACGAATGCGAATACGAAAATTTTTGTGTCAGATATGACACGTCACGATTTAACACGATAAATCAAAAACAAAAAAAAATTGATTTACACGTTAATACACTATAGCAAATTACACAGTATGACATGGTATTACACGACAATACACCATACCAAACATACAAAATATTAGGTTATCGTGTCACTATTGTGTCCGTATCCTTATCGTGTTTACACTGATAAACACGAACACGATACGATAAGAATACACGAACACAATAAGACTAAAGACTAATCCGCTATATTTTCGTTCGTGCTATTGTGTCATGTCGGGAATTGTCACCTCTGCTTCTCAATGAAAATTTGAATTTTTTCATAGGGAAATAAGCAAATGGGAGATGTTGTCATGTTGACGTCACCATAAGAAATTTGTGATTTTTTTTATTCTGCCTATGTTGATTTATTGCTTTTTTTTAAAGTGTAAGAATTAAGATCTAGTTTTTTCTTTTAATATTTATGGTACTTGGAAAAGTGGTCAAATTATTTATTTTTATTCGTGATGATCAAGCTATTGTTCAACGATGACGTGATTATCTTTAGCTAGTTATATAATTAGTAATCAATGTTAACTAACTTATAAACATCTTAACGATGATTAATTACTAATTAGATACCTTTAACCGATGAAGTAAATAATAAATATAACTTTTTGTTAGTTTTCCTTTCATTCTTCATTTTTTTTCTCTTCTTTTAAATTACATATATACATTTTTTCCTCGTTCTCCTCCTAATACTCACCCTCCACGTAGCGTCGAGCCACGCAACACCCAAGCACCCAAACCACATAGATATCTTAGAGAGTTGGGGTAAAATTGGTTTTTCCCTATTTTATTTATTAATCTCAAAATTATTAATTATTGTTCAAAATATCATTAATTATTATTGGATCATGAATATTATTAAACAACCCACGAGGCCCACTTTACCATCTTAGACACATGATGTCCATCATCCCAGTTATAAAAGATCTATCCATATTTATTTGTAAGTGAGTTAAATTAATCTGACTGAGTTACTTTACTATGCTTTGGATTTTTCTCTCATACAGTCATTGACTTAAGCATCGGAGGAGTCTCCCTGTAACAATCTCAAAACCCCCTAACTTTGTTTTATTTGTTGCAGATTAGCTCCCACTTAGAGATTTTCTTGGCTTTGAGTCGATCGACTCCATGAATGATTCAATTCTTGGATTAGCTCAATATTTCTTGGACATAATTGTAAAATTTAGATTGTCAAACTAAACTTCTCTAACTTAGAGTTATTTGCACTTTTCTGCAGCATCACTTTCCAACGAGAAAAAATATTTTCCATCCAATTGAGATAATTTGTCATTTTTTTTATTGAAACTTGTACAAAAGTAAAAAATATTTGGTTTAAACAATTTGGCGAGGAATTTACTGGGTAAATGTTTGGTTTCACTGTGTAATTTTGATTTTTTTGTTAAAGAATATGATAAGATAGTTTATATGTTGGCCAATACGGAAATTTTAATGTGATCGGGGCAATCCGTAGTAGGAACATGTACCATAATGCGTATTGAACATGATTTGATTAATTCGTACAATAAGAAAGAATAGAGATTACTCTTGTAGCGTGCTTTCAAAATTTCTTGTAGAGATTCCACGCTTCAAACCCTCAAGCCTTTTTCAGTGTTCTCCAAGAACTCAAGAATGCAATAAAATATCTCTTGTGTGTAGGCACAAATGAACGATAGATAATAATTAAGTAAGACGAAATAAATTAACTATGGAAACCTTTGCCAAAAGTAAAGTATTACCTAAAATTGACAATCAAATCATATTGATTGTCAAATCATACAATTAGTCCACTTAATTAAATGATCTATACTAATGAATTATAACTCTTATAATTTATTTCAGTTCTTTTTCCTAAAGCCACCAAAGGAACCTGATCAGACCAATTAGACTAAGCTCCAATAAATTATAATTTTGATTCACTCAACTCTTGATCAATCAAAATAATTTATTAATCTTATTCCATTTCACTAAATGACAAGATTGCACTCTTAATCTAATTGAAATTACCGAGAACAATAATTAAATCCTTTGATTAGTTGATCTTACATGTCACACTCGTTAATTAACTGAATATTAGTAATAGGATAAAGTGACCAATATCTATTTTTTAATATTTATAAATCTCAATTATCATCTTCTATCTGACAAACCCATGTGATTGTCACATCATGAACTCAACAACAAATGTCGAATTACTGAGCTCAGATTCTACTGTCTATTAGAAGAACACATGAGATCATGATCATGCATATTAAATAGGTGACATATTTCATATTGTGGATATATGTTCCTTGTTATTTCACTTTAATTCCCAAAGCATCAAGATATTGATTCATTAATTTGATCTCACTCATTGATGCCTTAACGAACTTCAAGTTAGTTAATCAAAGTCCATTACTCACTCAAGATTAAGGTGTCACGTACGATAATCAAGTGAAAGAATAGTTAAGCTTTTCAGTCCTTCTCTTTCACCCATGAAGATGACTCTCCTTCACTAGGAAGACGCGGTACGCATTAGCGAGCGTCTGGTGACCAACGATTCCTGATTCTCCTGCCTTTCCGCCATAGTCTACACTTGTCCATCCAAATGGTCGACCTTGACGTGTCCTTTGGACCCTTCGCCCGCTTAGAAGTGGATTCGAACCACTGACACAAGGATTTTCAGTCCTTTGCTCTAACCAGCTGAGCTACCTGGACTTTCAGTCCCATTCTCTAAGCCCTGTGTTGGTTGGGGGAAGAGGGCATTTCTATCGCGAAGGATTCAATCCAGTCACAGGTTCCCCGAAATTAAATATCTATTGGCCAATTAAATATTTAATTTCACGTGGTCCAGTCCAATACATTTAGAAAATATATTCTCAATTTTATTACCAAAGTCAAGATAAACTTCAATTAAATTGAGACAGTCTTATCAAAATAAATTGTCATATTTATTTACCGATCGTGGACTTTAATTTTTTTGAATTGAATTATAAATTGAATCTTTTCGTGTTTAACAACTTAAACACTCAATTCATATTTTCAAACAATCCATGGACATATGCAAGTTCAATATATGTGAATATAATATTTTATTCAAAATGTCAATTTACACAATAATTTACTCGTAGGCATAATACTATTACGCCTACTAACATTATATATATAGATATGTAAGTGACGAGACTGCTTAAAGGGTGCTGGAAAAATAATAATAATAATAATGTTGGAAATTGGTTTGAGAAGTAATGGTTTAATACCTAACTTTGACCAATTTTTTAGTGATTAATTATTTAATTTTAGAGGAATTAAATATTAAAATAAAATTCTACGTTTCGAGCAGATAAGTGTGGTATATTTAACTTCTCACAACCATTTAGTGGTCAGTGAAAAATAAAATCCACAAGTTAGTCACTTGGAAATGGGATAATGGATGATGGGAAGGTGAAAAGACATCATCCCACATGGGCATAAAATGATATTTTTATTCAATTTATAAGTAAGTGGGTTTGTACGAGTGTGCAAGATAAAATAACTATACACATGTGAGGTGTGGTGGGCAAGGCCACACGCGCGAGCACGACCGCCGGCCGGCCACGCCGGGCGAGCCGAGCCGAGCCCGAGCCCGTGCCCGACCGGATCTGGGCCTAGTTTTGCACAGAAACATTTGTCTTTAATTTTTAAAGAATAAAAAACAGACCAGTTGCAAGTTAAAAGCTGAAAATGCAGCTTTTAAAGTGAAACAACACAACTCTCCCACTACTTGGAAGTTACATCATAGTGGAGTGGACATTACTTGGAGGTTACAACATAGTGGAGTGCCCACTACCTGGAAGTTACAACCATTATCTCTGAAGTTACTGCCCTGCAGTAAAGAGTCCCAAGGCCTGGTTGGAAGTCCTATAAAGTGTACACATTTTCATACACATTTTCTTTCTTGTACTTGCATAAAGTGTACTCAATTTTCCATATTCTAGTTCGAAAGGTGCCTTCAAATTTGCAGTGCTGCTATTTCAAGAATGAAGCTGTTGTATCTTTGGGGATAACACGTCTATTTCGTCAGCACTATACGGGACGTGTTTATCTTGCGGATAGAGTTTTAACTCGCCTCAACTTTTCTGCAATTTTTCCATTCTCTGTAATAGATAGGTTTCCTTGTAATCAGTTCTGAGAAATAAACACCGAGAAATTTCAACAACGCAAGATAAATATTATGTTTCGTAAACAATGGCGTCTACTTTGAGGGTGAATGTTCCTCTTTTGCTCCCCTGCTGAGAAGCCGGAAAAATTTTAAGTGCATCGATTTCAAGAGATGGCAATCCAAGATCTTGTTTTATCGACTACGCCGAGCCTCGCTAAGTTTCGCGAAGGAGGATCCACCAGTGGTGGAAGAAAATGAAACCAACAATGAAAAACGTGTTGCTTTCGATGCTTGGGGCCAGGGTGACTTCCTGTGCCGCAACTACGTCCTAAATGGACTGTCTGATTTGCTATACAATGTGTATAGTGAAGTGAAATCTTCCAAAGAGCTCTGGGATTCTTTGGAAAAGAAATACCGAACTGAGGACGTTGGTTTCAAGAAGTTCATGATTGACAGGTTTTTAGATTAAGCTCAAGAGTTGCAGTTAATTATGCACGATATTCGTGCAGAAAGAATGCAATTGTATGAAGTTTTCCAAGTGGCATGCATGATTGAAAAATTGCCGCCTGGATGGAAGGACTTCAAAAATTATTTGAAGCACAAGCGAAAAGAAATAAATCTTGAAGAGCTAATTATGCGTTTACGAATTGAAGAAGGTAATCGCAAATTAGATTCAAGGTTTGAAAAGGGTGTTGTTGATGCAAAGGTGAATTTGTTAGAACATGGCAGTTCTAGTAACAGCAGCAAAAGAAAACGTGACAATAACAACAACTACAAGGGAAAGAAGCCTGTAAACAAAAAGCCATTTACAAGAAATTGTCACAATTGTGGTAAGCCTAACCACATGGCTAAGGACTGTCGGCTTCCTAAAAAACCAAATTATTGACAGCCTAATGCTAATGTGGTTGAGCACAATGGTATGATCCAAGAGCTGACAGATATGGATCTATCTGCAGTGGTTTTTTGAGGCAAACCTTGTGGATAATCCAAGAGAGTGGTATATTGACACGGGGGCCACTCGACATGTCTGTTCTGACAAGGATGCGTTCTCTACCTACACCCCTTGTACAGGGAGAAAACTTAATATGGGTAATTCTTCCTCTTCTAATGTTGCAGGTTTTGGCAACGTGGTTCTGAATCTCACTTCTGGAAAAGAGCTGCTTCTGAAGGATGTTCTTCATGTCCCAGAAATTCGGAAGAATCTAGTGTCAGGATCTCTTCTTGTAAACCATGGTTTTAGACTTATGTTTGAGTCTGAAAAGTTTATTTTAACTAAGTTTGGACAGTTCCTAGGAAAAGGTTATCTGTATAATGGACCGTTCAAAAAGAATATAATGGCAGTTCGCCGTGTAACCGATTCGAGCAGCAATAAAATTGAGCCTACTTCTGTTTATATGCTTGAGTATTCTGATTTGTGGCATGTTAGATTAGGGCATGTTAATCTAAATGTTATAAAAAGATTAATGAACTTGGAATTACTTCCAACTTCAAAAATTGATTCTCAAAAGAGATGTGAATATCTGTATTGAAGCTAAAATGGATAAGTTACATTTTCATTCAGTGGAAAGAAATACAGTACCTCTAGAATTGATACATACTGATATATGTGATCTGAAATGTGTGCAAACTAGAGGTGGTAAAAACTATTTCATCACTTTTATTGATGATTGCACAAGATTTTGCTACTTATATTTATTAAGAAGCAAAGATGAAGCGTTGGAAGCCTTCAAAAATTATAAAAATGAGGTTGAAAATCAACTTGGCAGCCGGATTAAAATAATTTGGAGTGATAGAGGTGGAGAATATGTTGCACCTTTTGAACAATTATGTAACCAGTGTGGAATAATTCATCAAACAACTACTCCATATTCACTACAATCTAATGGCATTGCTGAACGTAAAAATCGAACTTTAAAAGAAATGATGAATGCCATGTTGATTAGTTATGGGCTACCTCAGAACATGTGGGAGGGAAGCTGTTTTAACAGCAAACCGCATTTTAAATAAAATTCCACTTAAAGGAAAAAATAAGACACCTTATGAATTGTAGAAAAATCATAAGCCATCTTATAAGTACCTTAAAGTGTGGGGGTGTTTGGCTAAGGTAGCAATACTTGAACCCAAACAAGTCAAAATTAGGCCAAAGACGGTTGATTTTATTTTTATAGGATATGCATACAACAGTAGTGCATATCAGTTCTTGGTACACAAGTCAGAAAATCCAAAAATTTCTAAAGGTACCATAATTGAATCAAGAAATGCAATATTTTTTGAAAATGTGTATCCTTGTAAAGAAAGGGTTGAAATAAGTTCTAGCAAAAGAACTTATGAGAAAGTAAGTAGTTCTTCACAAGAGAATGAAGAAGCAAAACGAAGTAAAAGGGCTAAAATTGCTACGTCATTTGGTCCTGATTTTGTCACTTACTTGTTAGACGGTGAGCCAAGTACAGTTAAAGAGGCTCTGTCTAGTCCAGATGCTCCGCTCTGGAAAGAAACCATCAATAGTGAAATAGAATCTATTTTACAAAATCATACCTGGAGTTGGTTGATCTCCCTGTAGGTAGTAAACCTTTAGGATGTAAATGGATATTAAAAAAGAAATATAATGCAGATGGAACTATTGATAAATATAAAGCCAGGTTAGTGGCTAAAGGCTTCAAACAAAAAGAAGGAAGTGATTTCTTCGACACATATTCACCTGTAACAAGAATTGCATCCATTCGAGTGCTTATTGCGATTGCTGCTTTGCACAATCTCGAGATTCACCAAATGGATGTAAAAACTGCGTTTTTAAATGGTGAATTGGAAAAAGAATATATATGGAACAACCTGAAGGATTTATAGCACCTGGTCAAGAGAAAAATGTGTGCAAATTGATAAGATCGATGTATGGACTTAAACAAGCCCCAAAACAGTGTCATCTTAAATTTGACACAACGATGTTGTCAAATGGCTTTAAAATCAACGAATGTGACAAGTGTGTTTATGTTAAAAGCACATTAAATGCATTTGTCATAGTTTGTCTATACGTAGACGATATGTTAATAATGGGTAGTAGTCATGATATAATCATGGACACTAAGAAAATGTTGGAAATAAATTTTGACATGAAAGACATGGGAATTGCTGATATGATTCTCGGAATCAAAATTGGCAAAACATCGGAAGGAATTAGCTTGACACAATCCCACTATGTGGAGAAAATGCTCAAGAAGTTTAATGCTTTTGATGGTCCACCATGCAAAACACCCATTGATCTGAGCATAAATCTGGTAGTAAATAAAGCTGGACCAGTACCTTAGTTGGAATACTCGAAGGTGATAGGAAGTTTGATGTACATTACGAATTGTACATGTCCAGATCTAGCCTATCCTGTTAACAAGTTAAGTAGGTACAAGCAATCCAAGTCAAGAACATTGGAAAGCACTAACTAGGGTACTAAGATATTTAAAATACACCCTGAGTTATGGAATACGCTACTCAAAATACCCTCCAATACTTGAAGTGCCTCATGTGATGATTCACTGTGATAGTCAAGCTACTATAGGGAGAACACAAAGTAATATGTATAACGGTAAGTCTAGACACATCCGTCGTAGACATAATACCGTAAGACAGTTGATCTATAATGGTGTTATATAAATTGACTATGTAAAGTCAAAAGATAACATAGCGGATCCGCTCACGAAAGAGCTTAACAGAGATCAATTGAGTAAATTGCTAGAGGGAATGAGATTAAAATCCACAATTTAAAGAACGATTAAAGTGTGTAGGTCCCAAGGGGTGTAAGTGTAAGGTTTAGAAAGGGGGGGGTTGAATAAACCTTACCAAATTTTCGATTTAGTCCTTTTAAATCTACATAGTTAATTCTACACAGCTGTGTCCTTGATGGACAGTCGAATTAGTCACTCGGTGGAGTTAATCTCTCCATGACTCATTTGAAATTTGTTGATGGAGTAACTCAGTTGTTGGCTATAATTTAACTCAACTGTGGTTTTATATTCAGCGGAAGACTTAACACCCTTAAGTATGATTAAGCAAGATTTTAGAGCTTGATTTAGTACTTATAAATTTTATCAAATGGATAGCAAATTTATCGTGAGATATGAGCGATTAAAAGTGCGGGAATTTAAATCTTTGAAATGTAAATGACACAAAGAAAGTTTTTATAGAGGTTCGAAGATGGGGTAATTCTTCTACTCCTCTCTTCTCCAACTCCTGGAGGAATCCACTAAGTAATGATCGGTTTACAAAGTGGTAACAGTCCGGATACAAGTCTTGATCACAACGGCCGACTTGATCCTTTGGGACTCGATCGGAGACGCCTTGATCACTCGGTGGCTTCTCGTGCGACTCGGCTTCTTCACAGGGACATTTTGCCTTTGCTACTCTGACTCACTTGCTCAAGCTCTTTGGATTTGATCGAAGCCCTCCAAAAGCTTAAGACTTGGTTGACCTTGAACCTTTCTACAATCCTTCCTAGAATGTAGACCCCTTGTTTTCGATATTTTCCTCTTCAACGATTGAAGTTCTCTTTCCTTCACAGGTAAGTGTTGGATTGATGTACTTGAGATGTAGCTTGAGGGTTGAGAATGTTTGATTTTTCTAATAAGCTTGTTTATCTCACGTGTGTGTCATCATCTCTGTTCTCAAACAAACTCCTCGGCCTTTTATAGTGAACTTTCAAAAATTTGCCCGTTGAAGAGATAGGCTTATTTTTGAAAGTCACTTTGCGATCGTTGGCTTGCGATTCTTGGAATTGTCATTTCCTCGTATGAATTGTTCTTTCACCTTTCGAGTTCGACACGGTGTAGTGCTTCCCATTGGTTCATTCCTTTTGCACGCTTCGGGACCGAGCACTCCAAGAAAGGTGGTATGGAGATATTACTTGTTTAAGTAAATCTCTTGATTTACGGCAACGGTTCTTTTCTGATTATCTCGACTTGATTGCATTTCCTTGCTTTCCCAGGTGACTTAGAGTCACTTCCAATCATTGGATGACTCTTGTCACTTCAACTTGAGACTTGGCTTTTCTTGAGTTGACTTGACTAATGCTTCACTCAGTGCATCTCTCGCTTTCTTCTTGATCGAGTTCTGTCGCTCTTCTTTGCCATATTCATTTGTCTCTCAAAGAAAGTTTTCCTTCAAGTCTTGATTGTCTTCTTGCATGTTAGGGCGTGGTGACTTAACTCGGCTTGGCCAACTCTAATTGTTACAATACATTTTACAACAGGAATTGGGGTGCCAACTTTCTATTCTAAGTTTTACATGGCATTCATCAAAATCTAAACAATAAAGTTCCTAACAATTTCCCCCTTTTTGATGATGCCAAAACTTAAATCATTCAAAGATGCAAACAAAGAAAGATACATACGAGATAGTGTATTGACATAGAATGTATCGTGAGAATAGATCTGTTTATTGATCATATCATTCCTGTTCTTTTACACAACTGTTTACAAGGTGTATCAGAGCACATATTTGTCTACACTGAAAATAAAGAATTCATAACTTTATTACAGAAGACTTACATTGTATTTATTTACATGATAAAATACACGAAGGGTTGACAAAGAACACTTCATCTCCTTATTGTCTCCTTCTTTCATCTTGATCAAGATCTTCTTCTCTTCTTCTCTTCTTCTCGTCATCAATTTGCCTTCTTTTTCTTCTCATATGCCTTCCTGGCAGCTTCATCTCTTCTTAGTCTTTCCTGTCTCTCCTCCCATAGCTGAGTTTGTCTTTTGTTCTCTTCTTCTATTCTTTTTGCATACTCAGCGTTAGTTTTTGCCACTTTCAAATTTGCCACTTGGTCAAGCCCGGCCCAAGATAGATCCCTCCTTTCTTTCTGGATCTATGTATTCAATATTCTTGGGCGGAGGCCTAGGTGCAAGCTTCTTCCTCCACTCATCGCTTCTTCCCCTACTCTGGGCGTATATTGTCTTGGGGTCTTCTTCTTTCCGGTGAGTGCCAGCGGAGTGACCAAAGCAGAGCGATCTTAGGTTGTCTGCCTGTCGGCCTTCTTCACATAATGTGAGACCCTTTTCCCAATACAGTCCCAAGCTTGAGCCATGGACATATTTGCAAAGTATCCTCGGACTCGAGCGTTTTGAATTCATCGATGATCGTGGCTCTGTCCCGACATCGAGATGGCATAGGTGTCTCTGTCTCTTTGGAATGCCTCCGTGTTCTTTCAAGATGTTCATCACCCTGGCATCCATTCTTCCTTCCACTTCCTTCATCCCCGCTTCAATTGATTTTTTCTCTTCTCGGCCATAGATACAGAGTGTTGGAGTGGCGAGTCATAGGGAGTTTGCTACTTATAATGTCATTTGTGTGAGGACCTTGTTGGGGGTTTGTGCAATCATCAATGTCACATCTGTTGATCCTTCCCCTCAACATTTTTTCCTTTTCTTCTGTTTCAAGACTTCCTCAAATTTGATTTTCCCGACTCAATTTTGCTCCTTTCTTTTCGGCTTCAGACTTTCTGCTTAAGGTATTCCTCTTCCCCTTTTTGGCATCATCAAAGGATAGAGGAACCCAAGGAACATCTTTGGCAAGCATGAAGTCGAAGTCTTTGATGGTTGAGTTCTGCTTCAAGTCTGCTGCGTTGTATGCGGCCGGAATTGGTCGAGTAGCGTTGGATTCTCTTTGAAATAAGCTTCATCTCGGCCATGAGAAGGCTGAATTTTCTTGTCATGTGTTCTTCCAAACGTCTGTAGATCATGTGTATGTTGCTCACGCAGCAGCTTGATCTCGGCAGTGTGAGCTTCATGCATATGCTCAATGTGTTCTCTCGGCTTTGTCTTCGCATCGTATTTTCAGCTCTCCACACCTTTTGACTTGTTGAACAATTTATGCGAAGTATCTCACCTGTTCCACACGCATTGTTTCTTCTTTGTTGCCACCATTCCCTTATCCGAATCTGTTATGCCTCTTAAATCAATTTGTAAGGGTGGCATCTCGTTGTCTAGTCGCATGTCCAAAGAGGCCGATGCCTCTCCATCCTTTCAATCTCGTGAAGAGTGCCTTGAACACTTCTCGAACTTGGTAGGTGATTCTTCGCGGTGATGGCCATACAAAGATCGAAGTCATAATTCGCATTTGGAACAATGGTGTCTGTTGGAGGAACATGAGCTGTCCGTGATAGCGTGCTGTTCGTTTTCGATTCTTCATGGAGTTCGTATCTCCGGCGAAAAAGGGAAAGATTCTACAAAAGATTCATCACCGCCAACCGGGATCATTCGATGATGAGTGGGGCGCGTGAAGTTCTTTTGGGAATCGATCTGCTGCGAGCTTGAGGAGCCCGAGCGGTGGTCTCTTGTTGGTGGGTTACGTGGTGCGGTGGGAGACTCTTTGAGCCTCATTTGTCTTAACAACCGTTGGTCTCGGTGATTTCTCCTTTTGAGTAGATCGGTCCTCGGCCTTATCGAGCGTCATCGGACGATGATGAGATTTCCATTGGTGGCTCATCATCAAAATTAAAGGTTTGTGAGTAGTCTTGGGATCGGACTTGCTCGTGCTTGGAACATCTGCGGTGAGTCTTTTGGATTTGTCATGAGGGATGACTCGAGCCTTCTTCCTCGCCTTCCGATCCCGAGAAAAGTGACATCGGGGTTGTCTGGGAATCATGAAGTGCGCGATCTCCTTCGAGATGGGTCGATGATAGCGGGGAGGATGTTCTCTACTTGACTTCTTTACCCGGGAAGTCTCAACCTCCCGTGGGCCTTCATTACCTCCGGCGGTCTCTCTCTGCAAGGAGGCCTCGTCCACCCTTTCGACGTGTCGATGTCGGTTGTCTTAGGGTCTTCTACTGATGGCATCCATTGGAGTCTCAACCCCATGGATTGCACTTTCTTCGCCCCAGTGTTAACTCCCGGGGTTGTTCTTCCTCGTGCCTCGATCGCATCGCAGCGTCATTAGCCTTCGAGAGCGGTTGGCACCTCGGTGAGCAGTCTCAATGTCCGAGCCGTTGATGGCAACTCTTTGTTCTTCTTGCGTTTGAATTTTCTCTACTTCGCCTCCTACATTCTTTGTGGAGTCACTGCAAACATCCTCCGACCTTTGCCGCAGCTGCGGTGGAGGGAGTTTCCACCGGGCCACCGGTGGCGCACCCATTTGGTGAGTGACTTGAATGGGGTCACTCGTCTCCAAGCTCCCATTGTTTCGATTGATTTGCAGTACCGTTGGGCGGTGGTAGCACACCTTCAATAGGGGTTGGCTCGACTAGGGTCCCCATTATCCCGGTTTCATTGCAGGTCCCTTATCGCCTTTCTTACGAGTGAGTGGGAAGTGGTAGCTGCAACAACGAGTGGCTATTTCTTTGAACCACTCCCATTGGGTCGATTTCGGTGTGTTGGAGGACTCTCCTGGTCCCTCCATTAGTCTTTGCTCGTGAAAGATTCTTGATTCATGCAATGTTTCTTTGCATTTGCGACTCTTCTATGGCAAAGAACAACATTCACGGTTCCTCGTCCATTTGTTAGAGAAGACATCAAGGAGAGGATGTGTGTGTTACGTAGTGCCGGAGATAGGCGGATCTTGCCTTCTCTCGTGCTCGGCTTCTTGACTTGCTTTTCTCTCTCCTTGTCCTTGTATATCTGCAGGATGTCCGTGCGATTGTCTTCATCAGTAGGAGCATAGTAGTTAATCGAGGAAATTTAGCGATTCCTCCTCTTCTTCTATGAACTCGAGGCCGTTGGAACTGTTCCTGACTTGCTCAACTTCCATTTCCTCCACTCACGCAGACGATTTTGGATGTCCTGGGTAAGGTGGGGATAGGATCATCACATCACTATCCGCTCGGTAGGTTCTTCTTTGTGCTTGTTTGTGTGAGCTACTGTTTGTGTCTTGAGTTGCCTCTGATCGCCTTCACGAGACTTGTTTGTTTCATCAACTACATCCGGAGACTCTACTTCTTCTTGAGTAGTCTCCGTATTTGTGCTAGCCGAGTAAGCTGCTCGGGATCGCTTTACAAGTCTTCTTCGTCTCTTAGTTTGTACCGAGGGATTTACGGTTCGAGAGACGGTGTCCTCTCGAGTCTTGGCGGTGGGGCGTGCGGTGTTTGTTTTTGAGGAGCGGCCGTCTTGGCTTCTCGGTTCTCCTCTTTTTGACGATCGAGAAGGTATTTGTGAGTCCTTCTCGACCGGCCGCTGGCAGCGAGCGGGTGACACGGCTGCAGAGGCGGGTGACACTACTGCAGGGGCGGGAGCATGTTTGGTTTTCTTTCTTTGCGGGGGCGTGATCTTCTTAGCAGCTGCGGGCGGCTTTCTTCGTGGGTGGAGAGGAAGCGGATGTATCTTCGGGGTGGTGATTCCCCCTCATGGTGTCGACTCTCTTGGCGTAAGCTCGCACGAGCGCCGAGAGAGGTTAGCTCGAACATCCTCTTGTTAACATGGAAACCCTTCCCATGTCTAAGAGGACTCCTTTCACCTCCAATAGCGAAGCCAATCACCAGGCCATATCCAGGGATCCTCCAAATGACCCATCTTCTTTGAAGGACTTGTTCCCCACGTTCTGGCAGAGTCTGCTTTGTAGATAAACTCAGCCCAGTTTATCTTCTTTTCCTCGATGATTGCAGCCATCACAATCGCTTTGCCTTTGTGATTGGTCAAATTTTGCCAAATTTGATGTCGATACACTTGGCAACTCTCGTCCAACAATTTGTGATAATCCTCCTTCAGCATCTCTTGTTTGTTTGTGTATATTATTTTGTCAACGTCGGACTTGGCTATTTCTTTCCATGCGTCGGCCAGGTTCACATCGGCTTCTTTAATCTCGGATGCTCCTTGCCTGGCTTTGGTAGTGAGCAATATTGACCAAATCTTGGCGGTGATAGTCACGCGCTTCCCGTGAGCAGATGACTTGATTCCTTCATCGTGAATCTCGGCATTCACGTAGAATTGTGCGACCTCCTCCACATAGGTCATCGGATATTCTAGCGTTAGAAACGGTTTTAGTCCGGTCGTTTCAAACTTCTCGGCGATTTTCTTCACCAGGTGTCGTCGGACCCCTCGCTTCACCATTCGTTTAAATCCACCGTCGAACCGGTGTGGATTTGCTTTCCTAACTTGGTAAAGTCATAAGTTGGTGCCATTTCTCAGAATTATTTCAAGGAAAAACTCAGAAATTGATTTGAAGGTTGATAGGGTTTCGAGAGTATTTGCCTTTGCATTTTGAGAGAAAGAGATGAACAGTTTTTAGAAGTGTGAGAGAGAAACGGACGAAAATGGTTTAAATATGGTTTATGAAAGGACGTGCAGACGGTTTTTGAACTGTGATCGAAATCAACGGCTTGGATTTCGCACGCTTGTTGAGCATTTCACGTCTCGTATTTAATGCGGCAGCATTTATATCCAATCATAAGCTTAGTGTGCAGCTTTATGTCTGTACACATCATCATTATGCTGACGTGTTCCTTAAAACATTCCCGCTTAGTCAAAACGATGGCATTGTCACTTTGCTCATAAGTTATTCAAACTTATCTCTTAGCCGATTTAACTCTACTCCTCATGATTCTCTTAGTGACTCAAACCTATCACCGGTGACTTGGTGTAGTATTTGTCTTTTCCGTCTGGTGATTCTTGGTGATTTTTGTTTTCGGCTCTTTTTCATTCCTTTTCATTTCTAATTCTCTTCTTTGATTCGTCAATGTCATTTCACTCAATTAACCCCAACTCATGCTTGAGTTCTTCAAATCTTGACTCACATAATGGTTTTGTGAAGATGTCACTAGTTGTTTGTCGGTTGAGATATATTCCAAGATAATGTCCTTCTTTTCAACATGATCTCTTATGAAATGATATCGACATCAATATGTTTTGTTCTTGAGTGCAACACAGGATTTTGAGTGATTGCAATGGCACTTGTGTTATCACACATGATTGGAATTTCTTTTTCTTCAACTTCATAGTCTCTCATTCTTTGTCTCATCCATAGGATTTGGGCTATTTTTTGCCCATGACTATGTATTCTCGTTGTAGAGGTGGCTATTGAGTTTTGCTTCTTGCTAAACCAGGAAATTAGTCGTTTCCTAGCATTTGACATGTGCGAGAAGTGCTCTTCTGTCCACTCTGCATCCAAAGATAGTCGAGAATGAATAGCCAATTAGCTTGAATCCACCTTCCTTTGGATACCATAGGCCTACTTCTTGGCTTCCTTTCAAGTATCTCAATATTTTCTTTTTCTTTGTCATATGGCTCTCTTTTGGAGCGATTGAAATCTTGCACATACACCTACAACAAAAGTGATGTCGGCACGCTTCTTTGTGAGATAGAAGCGGTGATCCAATAAGTGCTCGTATCTTGTTTGATCTACAGGCTTGCCATCCGCATCCATGTCCATTTTGGTGATGTGTTCCTTGGTATTTTTAGAAGACTTCTCCTCCATACCAAACTTCTTCATTAAGTCTCTCTGGTGTATTTTGTTTGACTTATGAAGGTTCCATCCTTCATTTGTTTCACTTGAAGTCCAAGGAAGAATGTCGACTCTCCCATCATGCTCATTTCAAATTTACTTTGCATGAGGTTTGAGAATTTTTCACATGACTCTTTGTTAGTGGATCCAAAAATGATGTCATCCACATATATTTGAACAAGCAAGATATACTCTTCTTGTCTTGAATTACGAAAAGTGTTCTATCTACTTTTCCTTTTGTGAATCCATTTTGATCGGGAATTGTGACGAGGGTATCATACCATGCTGCGGGTGCCTGTTTCAATCCATACAAGGCTTTCTTGAGTTTGTATACCTTGTCTCCAAGAGTCTTACTGCTCAAATCCTCGGAGGTTGTTCAACATACACTTCTTCTTCCAATAAACCATTTAGGAATGCACTTTTTACATCCATTTGATATACAATGAAATTCTTGTGAGTGCATAGGCAAGAAACATCCTTATAGCTTCCAATCTTGCTACAGGGGCAAATGTTTCATCAAAATCTATCCCTTCTTCTTGGCAATATCCCTTGGCTACGATCTTGCTTTGTTTCTTACCACGTAACCTTTCGTTCATCTTATTTCGAATACCCATTTGGTTCCAATAACATTTTGATGTATGGGTCTTTGCACTAATTCCCATACTTTATTTCTCTCAAACTGATTGACTCTTCTTGCATGGCTTGAATCCAATGTGTGTCGTCAATGCTTGTGACACATCTTTGGGCTCTATTTGCGAAATGAAGC
This sequence comes from Rehmannia glutinosa, assembly GCA_016081115.2. Lineage (NCBI taxonomy): Eukaryota > Viridiplantae > Streptophyta > Magnoliopsida > Lamiales > Orobanchaceae > Rehmannia > Rehmannia glutinosa. Next base: position 74,434,443 of record CM071935.1, read on the forward strand.
ATGTGAACATGGCTTCTTGTTGAGTTCTAGATCTTGTCTTGACACCTTCTCTTATATCTCCAATGACAAGTTACGGTGGGTTGATCGACTTGCGGTTTGCGTTCTTTGTGGTCGCCTCTCTCGTAATCACTTAGCCGCAAATTTTCGGCCGTTTTGAGATTGACTATCTCATCTTCTTCTCGAATTGATAATTCCGGCTTGAACTTGACAAAGATAGGGACTCTTCGTATGGTTGGATGTTTGACTTATCGGTGACTCTTCAATGTCTTCTCCATTTATGTTTGGCTCATCAAATACCACATGAATGGATTCTTTCGCAACCATAGTCCTTTTGTTGAGTATTCTAGGCTTTGCTTTCGGTGAGTATCTGAAGATACCTTCATCGACTTTAGCATCAAAAGCCTTTAGATTGTCTTTGCCATTGTTGTGGATGAAGCATTTACATCCAAATATTCTCGAAATATGCAACACTTGGTTTTCTTCGATCCCGGATCTCATAGGGAGTCTTTTGTTTGTCTATTTATCATACATCTGTTTTGAGTGTAGCAAGTGTGTTGATTGCTTGACCCCAAAATCTTTTTGGTAACTCGCCTTGACTAACATGGTCCTTCGCTTCTTTGAGGGTTCTATTTCTTCTTTCTCGCAACTCCATTCTCACTTTGTGGAGTCCTGCTGCTGATAGTTCATGACCAATACCATTCTCAATACGATCTTGAGTTATTATTCCATTGACAAACTCGGTTCCTCTGTACGATCTTATTTTTATAATGGTTTGACTCTTCTCGTTTTGAATCCTCTTCATCACAATTTGTGGTAGTTTTTGTAGAGTTTTTTCTTCTTACACATGAAAATTGTCCATGTGTATCTTGAGTAGTCATCTACTACCACCAAGGTGTATTTCTTTCCACTTATCTTTGGCAGGTTCCATGGGCCAAATAGATCCATATGAAGCGGTGCAATATTCTTGTTGAGGATGGGCATGTCTTTTCTTTAAATGACGACTTGATTTGTTTTCCTTCGACATGCGTCACATATACTCTCCTTCTTGTATCGAGTCCGGAAGTCCTTCCACAAGATGACTTCTTGCAAGTTTGTTGATCGTTTTGAAATTGGATGACTCGGCTTTTTTGTGCCTAACTTGATTGTTTGTGCTCTTTTTGCAAAGTAGACAGTCTTTGGGTGTTGCGGTTGACCAATCCACTACATACATATTTTTTCGTCTACATCCTTGCAAAGACCACTTCATTTGATTCAATATCTTTGATTTGGCATATGCCCATGTTGAATCCAACATTGTAGCCCTTGTCACAAAGTTGGTGATGCTTAGTAGATTGAAGTTTAGTCCTTCAACATATGCAACATCTGTGATTTCTAATCCATTCCTCTTGATGGATCCAATGCCTTTTATTTCACTGGAGCTTCATTTCCTCCAAATATGACTTTTGCTCCTTTAACTTCCTTGAATTTTTTTGATTTCTTTTATTTCTGTCATATGTCCGGAGCGACCACTATCCATGTACCAGGTTCTTGGCACTCATTTGTTCCTTGAAACTCGCAATCAAGGAAATTAAGTTTTAGGTACCCATGCTTGTGCAGGTCCGAGGGGTTAGAATTATAAGATGATCCAACCAACCTATAGCCAAATGATTTGACTCAAGAGGTTGCCATCTATCGGTGCCATAATCATAATTAATCCTGGCAAATTGCTTGGGGATTCTAGGTTCATACAAATTTGTCTCTTTTGTCCGTATGCCTGCATATGTGTTTTAGCAATTGCCTTCCTTGGATAGTTGTGGTGTTTTTGAGTGTAGTGCCTAGGTGCATATGTGTGTTGATGAAAGCTCTTATACTTTTGGAATGGCCTTTGTTGAGTTCTAGGCCTTTGCCATTTGGGCTTGTATTCCATAAGTCTAGGCTGATAGTTCACATTATTCCAATCACTTAGCTTGGATATTTTCTACCATTCCCATTATATGTATTTCTTTTATGGATTTTCGGGGTTTTGGTAGCTCTGCTTTTTCTTTACTGAGTATTTTCTTTTTGGAGTTTCTTTGAGGAATCGGGTGAATCTCTTCTCATTTGTCCTTTCAAAGACTCTCAAGTGCATTTCATTTTCCTTTTCCTTTATAACCAAGGCCGGTTTGCTTATTATTGTGCTTTGGAGCGAATGTGTGTGCAATATTTAGAGTTTTGGATTTTTCGGACTCATCATGACTTGAAGATCCTTTTTCCAAAATTACTCTTGAGGTTTGACATGACACAGAGGAATTAAATCCTAAGCTTTGTCTTGTCTCCACATTCTCTTTGACTCATAATAAGATCATCCAATGATTTAGATGCCTTAGTGAATGAGGCAATAACATTCTTGAGGTCATTCTCCTCTTTTCTATAGCGAGCAATTTTCTTTATTAATTTAGCATTTTCACCTTTAAACTTTTATTCTCATCGGCTATTTGACTTAGAGTACTCGGCTCCTTAGTCGACTTTGAGTTTTGACTTTTGAGTAAATTTGTTTTCCTCATTCAATAGTGTGTGTGAGGATTTAATGTGCTCAAAGTCTTTCATCATTTTGCCTAATGAATCATAAAGATCGAGTGGGTGATGAGGTGTGTGTGTCACGATCACTATCACTAGTGTCCGAGTTTGTTGAGTTAGATTGTACCTCATCTTCTTGATCTTGTTCTTTGGCCATCAAGCGGATCGGGCTTCTTCTTCTTGAGTCACTTGAGTAGTCACTCACCTTGCTCTGCTCGAGTCGCCTTTTTCTCTTGACTTTGTCTCTCGAGACTCTGCGGCCATCATTGCCTTTTTCTTTTCTTGTCTTTTTCTCTCGAAGATCTTTCTTTCTTCTTCATCCCTGTACTTGTTGACTACAGGATATGAGCGATCAATGGCATAGTGACCTGGTTATCTGGTTCAACATAGATATTGACTTTTGATCACTCTTTCCATTCTTGAGTTGTCGACCCTTTGGTACTCAACTTTTTGATGATCCATTCTCTTGGTTGGCTGTCTTCCCTTGATTTGGAGGAGTGAGTGTCTTCCGGAAGATTCACCCTTCCCTTTCTTGTAGTTCTTATTGAAGAACTTGTTGAACCTTTTAACCATCGGTATTTATTTCTTCCGGGTCAATGACTTCTTTGACCTCGGCTCTCTTCCCATCTTTAACAATTAGAGCAAATTTGTTTTGGAGTACAATTTGTCTCTTCTGGTCTTTTCTTTCTCAAACTCATAGGCTTTGAGGTCCGAGAATAGTTCATGGTTGGATGTCTTTGAATAGTCCATGGAATGTCTCGGTGCCATGACCTTCATTTCCCATTCGGTGGAAGACTTTTTAGGATCTTCATACACATTTCTTCGTGTATATTCCTTTCCAAGTGTAGACGGCTCATTTGTGATTTACAGTAAACGCGCATCTAGTTGATCCAGGTTTTCTCCCGAGATCATTTTAAAGTTCTCAAATCTTTGTCTGACCACCGATAGTTTGTTTTCTTTGATTTGCTCGAGCCTTCACAAATCAATGTATAAACTTGTCCTGATTTCCTTAGCCGTTTTGCAAGATTTGACTTTATTGAACATGGCTTTGTCTAAGGTTTTGTAAAGAATGTCCTTGGCTACATTGTCCAGGTTGTATCTTTTTTCTGTCATCATTTGTCCACTCGGTTCTTGGTTTTTCAACCATGATCGTCCGGGAGCAACATCTTCTTCTCCTTGTTGCAACTCTTCGTACATTTGTGTTCACCTTTAATATTTGCAGAGGCCCATCTTCTATCACCATCCACATCTCATCATGTAATCTTTGATAGATGAGCTCGCATATACGAATTTTCCAATCATCAAATTCTTCAATAGTGAACATAGGAATGCGTGTTAGATTTGCTTCCATGATAATAGCTTTTAATGATAGAAATGAGTTTTGAAAGTTTAAGTACTAAAACAGGACTTTGAAAAGTTTGGAGATCTAGTTCAAGAACGGTGCGGAGGGTTCAATGAACCAACCGCTCCGATACCACTTGTAGGTCCCAAGGGGTGTAAGTGTAAGGTTTAGAAGGGGGTTGAATAAACCTTACCAAATTTTCGATTTAGTCCTTTTAAATCTCTGAGTTAATTCTACACAGTGTGTCCTTGATGGACGGTCGAATTAGTCACTCGGTGGAGTTAATCTCTCAAGACTCAGTGAGCCATTGATGGAGTAACTCATTTGTTATTGGCTATAATTTAACTCATTTGTGGTTTTATATTGCGGAAGACTTAACACCCTTAAGTATGATTAAGCAAGATTTTAGAGCTTGATTTAGTACTTATAAATTTTATCAAATGGATAGCAAATTTATCAAATGAGATATGAGCGATTAAAAGTGCAGGAATTTAAATCTTTGAAATGTAAATGACACGATAAAGTTTTTATAGAGGTTCGAAGATGGGGTAATTCTTCTACTCATCTCTTCTCCAACTCCTGGAGGAATCCACTAAGTAATGATCGGTTTACAAAGTGGTAACAGTCCGGATACAAGTCTTGATCACAACGGCCGACTTGATCCTTTGGGACTCGATCGGAGACGCGCTTGATCACTCGGTGGCTTCTCGACGACTCGACCTTCTTCACAGGCATTTGCGCTTGCTACTACTGACTCACTTGCTCAAGCTCTTTGGATTTGATCACGAAGCCCTCCAAAAGCTTAAGACTTGGTTCAGCCTTGAACCTTTCTACAATCCTTCCTGGAATGTAGACCCCTTGTTTTCAGTATTTTCCTCTTCAACTGATTGAAGTTCTCTTTCCTTCACAGGTAAGTGTTGGATTGATGTACTTCGAGATGTAGGCTTGAGGGTTGAGAATGTTTCAGTTTTTCTAATAAGCTTGTTTATCTCACGTGTGTGTCATCATCTCTGTTCTCAAACAAACTCCTCAGCCTTTTATAGTGAACTTTCAAAAATTTGCCCGTTGAAGAGATAGGCTTATTTTTGAAAGTCACTTTGCAGTCGTTGGCTTGCAGTTCTTGGAATTGCCATTTCCTCGTATGAATTGTTCTTTCACCTTTTCAGAGTTCTGACACGGTGTAGTGCTTCCCATTGGTTCATTCCTTTTGCACGCTTCGGGATGAGCACTCCAAGAAAGGTGGTATGGAGATATTACTTGTTTAAGTAAATCTCTTGATTTCAGGCAACGGTCGGTTCTTATCTCGATTATCTCGACATTGCATTTCCTTGCTTTCCCCAGGTGACTTAGAGTCGACTTCCAATCATTGGATGACTCTTCTGTCACTTCAACTTGAGACTTGGCTTTTCTTGAGTTGACTTGACTAATGCTTCACTCATTTTTGCATCTCACCGCTTCTTGATCGAGTTCTGTCTGCTCTTCTTTGCCATATTCATTGTCTCTCACAGAGTTTTCCTTCAAGTCTTGATTTTGTCTTCTTGCATGTTAGGGCGTGGCGACTTAACTCGGCTTGGCCGGCTCTAATTGTTACAATACATTTTACAACAGAGGAATTGGGGTGCCAACTTTCTATTCTAAGTTTTACATGGCATTCATCAAAATCTAAACAATAAAGTTCCTAACAAAGTGGTAACCCAACCTTGGTGACTGGAGATCCCAAGAACTTGGTTCAATGGGAAAACTAAACTTTAAAAGTTCAGTTAAGCACTTGTATATCAGTGTACCCATCCCTAGAAGGCAAAACAAGCGCACTAAGCTTGTTGGTTGTGGTGAGGTTAAGTCATAAGGACTTTTAATGATAAGTTGACTCGGTTAAAAGAGATCACCTATATAAGTGAGAAGTGAGGGCCGCTTCAATGTAACACTTATGAATCCAAAGATATTGTCCATAGACAAAAAGGACACAACTGAAGAACAGAATGTGACATAAGTCATATTGTGTAAATGTCATTGACTAGGTGTACACGAAGGAGGAATAGTTCAAGGCATTGCGTCCACTATGCCGCCAATATATCTGATGATATTTACAAAGGAAGGTTCAAAGTCGCAAACTACCTGTCCTGATACAATATGGTTTCAATTAAACTGAGTACAAGAGTCTGCATCTTCATGTGCATTTGATTTCCACTCATGTGGATGATTGTTGGAAATTAGTTTGAGAAGTAATGGTTTAATACCTAATTTTGACCAATTTTTTAGTGACTAATTATTTAATTTCAGAGGAATTAAATATTAAAATAAAATTCTACGTTTCGAGCAGATAAGTGTGGCATATTTAACTTCTCAAAATCATTTAGTGGTGAGTGAAAAATAAAATCCACAAGTTAGTCACTTGGAAATGGGATAATGGATGATGGGAAAGTGAAAAGACACCATCCCACATGGGCATAAAATGATAATTTTATTCAATTTATAAGTAAGTGGGTTTGTAAGAGTGTGCAAGATGAAATAACTATACACATGTGAGGTATGGTGGGCAAGGCCACACGTGCGAGCGCGCCCGACCGGCCTGGCACCGGCGCCGGGGCCGAGGGCCGAGCCCGAGTCCGTGCCCCAATCAGACTGGGCCTAGTTTTGCACAGAAAACATTTGTTTTTAATTTTTAAAGAATAAAAAACAGACCAGTTGCAAGTTAAAAGCTGAAAATGCAGCTTTTAAAGTAAAACAACACAACTCTCCCACTACTTGGAAGTTACAGCATAGTGGAGTGACCACTACTTGGAGGTTACAGCATAGTGGAGTGCCCACTACCTGGAAGTTACATCCATTATCTCTGAATTTACTGCCCTGCAGTAAAGAGTCCCAAGGCTTGGTTGGAAGTCCTATAAATAGGAGCATTGTTGTTGTTCAGAATAACACTTTCATACACATGTTCTTTCTTGTACTTGCATAAAGTGTACTCAATTTTTCATATTTTAGTTTGAAAGGTGCCTTGAAATTTGCGAGTCTTTGCTATTTCAGGGCGACGGTGATTGTATCTTTGGGGATAACACGCCTGCATTAAAATCAAGACTATACGGGACGTGTTTATCTTGCGGTTATAGTTTTAACTCGCCTCAGCTTTTCTGCAATTTTTCTATTCTCTGTAATAGATAGGTTTCCTTGTAATCCAGTTTACAGAAATAAACACCAGAAATTTCAACAAATAATAATAATAATAATAATAATAATAATAATAATATATAATGGGACGAAATTATTAGTGAGGTCTACGTTGAAAATTTAATTTGGAAATAATGATATATTATTTCCAACGTAGGTGGTCGTAGGGGATAACATAAGACTAGAAATTGAGTATGTGTGTGATGATTGAGGAAGTAGAGTTGTAATTCAATGAGAAGTTAAAAATGAAATATTCCTAATAAAAGTGGGTAAAATAAACATGATTTACATATTCAAATAGTAAAAATAGGAAAAACTCCAATATAATGAAAACCATACAACCCCTTGAATTTGAGAAACATTAGGGTAAATTTGGCAATACAAGTTTTCCATTTGTAGTAATTCCTTTGTTTTTCTTATTTGGCCTGTAAAACGAAGAGGTATAAATAAATTTCCTTTTATAGTTTAATACGAAATAGGAAATTAGTTGACCTATTACCGCAAATATTGGGTCCTTTAATTTTTTAGGCGAAGGCCTACATATGAAGGCGTGCATCTTGGCGGCTCCGTCACATACAAGTTTAATAATAGCTGCAACTTTCGTAGTAACTAGCTACTAAATATTTAATTTTGTTTTAAACTATTAAATAAGGCCATGAAACAATATTCAGCGCTTTTTGATATTTCTTTTGGCGAAAAAAGGAATAGCGTTTGGATTTAAAGTGGTGTCCCATGCGAATATGTGTAATCTCCCTTACTATCTTCCAATTGTACTAAGAAAAATGACATGTACTTCTCATAACTAAAAATTAGGGCTGTCAAATGGGTCGGGTCGAGCCGGTGTTAGCCGGCCCAACCAAAGAGAAAATCAGATCAGTCCGAGATTTTGAGCGTGACGGACTATTTTCAGACTTCGGGCTTATAATATCACAACCCCACCCTATCATAGGCCCGAGTGTCTGACGAGCCGGTCCAGAGTAACTACTTAATCTTATTGGTCCGCAGACGTGGCGTTGCTTATAAGATTATATGATCATTGATATCTTTTTACAAGTTGTTAGGGCTGATTAAATATTTTTAAAATGATTTCAAATTCATGAACTGCTTTGTACCACACTGATGTTATGTTGATTAATTATACAAATCACCACTTCAAAAATTCAAACTAAAATCACACTACATAAACAGTTTGGTAATGATTTAAAATTAAAATCGTAGTGTCCATGTTGAATTATAAGGTCAGTTTTACCGGTTGCTTGTAGTTTAATTTATTCATAATTCAAGTTTTGTTATATAAGTATAAATAGATTTCTCAAGTTTGGTCCACTGATTGGTTGAGGTTAATCTACAAATTATATAGAAAAATTAGTAAATTTAGCAGATTTTTGTGCACTAATTGATCTTTCTATATGTTTTATTTTCCTCCGTATCAAATTATTTAATGATCGGCCCCATCCTAGTAAGTAGTAACCCTATAAACTATCTTATGGAGAATAAAAAAAAACGGTCCAATTGAACCGGTTAGAATCGATTGTTTATTTATTACGTTTTGTTTTGCCTTTTTATATAAATTTAAAGTTTTTAGCTTAGAATTTTGTTACATTTATGTGATTATTGAATTTTGTATTATGACAGATTATTTTAAGTTGATTATTTATATAATTTTCATCTTCAAAATGTACTAAATAATACTTAAATGTGAAATAGAATATTGATGGCTCAACTTTTTCTTTGATAAAGTTGAATGAACTGTATGTACATAGAAGAGTGCAAAATTTAAGTATAGTATGTTTTTATTCTAATCCAAATTAATTGTTTCCCCTTCTAACCCAAATCAATAAAGGATTCTAATTAATTATAAAATGTTCTAAATCTAGACGAATCCCTATAAATAAGGCACATACAACCAATCAAATATTACATAACACAATCCCCTCAAAAAAAAAAAAATATTACATAACACAAATAAAAAACTAACTAGATACATAAAATATTTTCTTTGATATTAATGAATTACATTATTATTTTATACAATATAATAAAAAATATAATTAATTGTCATTAAAATAATTGGATTAATGGTTGGATATATCAACTGATCGATTGAACAGTAAACCGATAGTAAAACCAGTTTCATCCCCAACCTTACTTTTCAAAATTGGCTCATGTATTGAGTCGTGGCTTGAGAATATTAAGCCATGTATAGTGGTGTTTTCAAAGGTGATTTTTCACTTTCTAACTCTTACGGAATTGAGTTTATATTTGTTCAGAAAATTTCCATTAGAAATTAAGTTATTTTTAGTTTTACTTTTTTTATAAAAGTATTATTTTGAAAATATAATCAAACAATTTTTCATGTCACGCAAATTTATGTGTAGATACGCTAGAATAACGCAAATATATGTTAAAAATACATTCAGAAAACTATAATCAAACATAATCATAACTGAAGTTCAGACAACAAATCAAATATATTCTTAATTTTCACACGAAAATTAACAAAATTTGAAAATTCATTTTCTAATATTGGAAACAAGAAATTGGAATACATTGGCCTTTAGTTTTTTTCTCTTCATTTCCTTAGTTGCTAATTCAGAAAAGGAAAAAGTAAAGAAATTAGCAAAAACACAAAATAGATCGTTGACCCCCAATGAAGACGGTCAAAATCAATTCCAGTACCCAAACACACCCCAATCCCGTTAAACTCCTCGCACAATTTCCTGCCATCATCTTCAAGCATTCTCTTTCTCTCTCCCACTGTTTGTTGTCCTGTCCCTCACTCTACCCTGTTCCTAGCACGTGCGTCTCTCTCTCTCACGTCACGTGCCCCCACCACCGCTCCAGCTCCTTCTCTTCTCTTCCTGCCTACACACACACACACACACCCTGTATCTATCCACCACCATCATCATTTTTGAATCAATTGTTTGTGTGTCTCAAAATTTGTTATCATTACTATGATGTGAAGAAAAGCGCGATGCACGCGTACAATCGGCTCCCGAGCAGCGGAAATAGCAGCCCATCATCGCCGCCGGCGTCGCCGCTCAGCCGCTCCCCGCGATACCGCCACCGGGGTTCCAAATCGGGCCGACCCCCTCCCAAGACACTCGCGCAGCGCCTCGCGTGGATCCTACTCTCCGTTCTCTTGAAGCGACAGGGGATTTTTCTGTTCGCCCCTCTATTGTATATTGCGGGGATGCTGTTCTACATGGGCACGGTGTCGTTTGATGTCGTTCCGGTTATTAAGCACAGGCCCGCCCCCGGGTCTGTTTACCGGAGCCCACAGTTGTACGCCAAGGTCCGACCTGAAATGGACTCTGATAATTCATCCGCCGATGCGGTTAGTGTTTTTTTTTTTTTTAATCTTTCCTTCAATTTTTTTTAACATTTCTGTTCTTTTTTAATTTTCCTCATTTCTGGAAATCTGAAGTTATTCTGATAGAGATTGAAAGTGACTTCAACTTTTTTGGTGATTTGACACTTCAGTTTCCTAGTATTTGAGTAATAATTACGCCGGGTAATTTTCAGTTAGTTTAGAACCTAGAATGTTTTTTTTGCTGCTAAATGTTTTATACAATTCTGGCTTGATTTAGTATTCTGTTAAGAACAAAGGGCATATCTTTAAGCATTTGTGATTGAGGCCTATTACTGTGTTTGAGATCTCTTTCATTTTATGGTATAGCTTTCTGTTAGCCGTGGATGGCTGAATTTGATTTAAGAACTAAAATTACTCTACTTGATGGGCCCATGTCATTATTGTGGCGTTGCAAACTGCATTAATTAAAATCTTGTTAGTTGCATTAGAGTTTAGAGTATACTTTTTTTCTGATTTGAACATCGTACCAAGTTTGCCATCAATTTGGATCGTTGCAATAACCTCAATTCGTAGGATTAACTGGAAATGGAGTGATTTCAATGATGTAGGATATCTTGGAAAGGGGAGAAAGCACTAAGTTTATGTACCAAACTCTTGAGGATTAGTCGTCTGTGGTCCCATCTACATCTAAAGTGGTATAGATTTTGAATGTGGATAAAATGAGAAATAAAGGTTTTATCGGATTACTTGATAGCATTTGGGGGAAATAATAGCGAAAATTCAGTAATATTAACATCATGTTAAATTGGTCTTCAGGTAATGCTAAGATTGAGTCATCATTGTATTTCATTACCAAAACGTTGTTTATCTGATTAAAAATGCATACTTCTGTTGATTGCAAATTGAGGATGCTATCCATGTCTTCCAATTTTCATGGCTGTGGATGAGTGTGAGCAAATATTTGCAAGCTCTCTTCTGGAACCAATTGCAATCATTAGTTTATGAGCGGTCAACTTTAGTTTTGGAAAAATTGAGTAGCAGTATAATGAGGTCGAGTTGCTTGACACAACTATGAGAATCAAAGTCTTGAGATGCCATAATCAGCATGCCTTCAAATAATCACAAAAACTGATTATTGACAATTTATTTACACTAAGGCCACATTTGGATCATTGACTGCATTAATCCACATAATTACGTGGTTATGTGATGGTCTGTTCAAGTGATACATTGATTTTTTGGGGGAGATTTCATTCCCTTCTTTCCGAAAAGTAATGTCCCTTTTCCAAATATGGCAATCATATTTTCTAAAATATCTTCTCAGTTAAAGTAGTGGTAATATGATAGCACTCACACAAGCCCATTAAATTTGAGGGCGATAAAGTGAAGATACCAAAACTTCCTCTTTTCTAGTTTTCACTTAGAAGTACGTACCCCATTAAAACGGGTCATCCAATTTAGGATGAAGGAATACTGTGTAAGTTTACACTGGATAGTTCTTCACTCGATTTCTGCAATATGCGGCATATACTATGTTTGGGATAAAAGATAATGGATATGATGCTTGTTGAACTTTCTGAATCACACATTTATTGGGACTTTTGGGCCACATGTTAAACTTTTCAAACTTATTGTCGTCACATTATTGATTTAACTTTTTGAAATGAACCTTTGTTGAAACTTATGCGTGGTTTTCATCCTATAATTGTGTAAGCTGTTGGACATATAATGAACCATAAAATACTACTATTTGAATGGAGGAGAAAGCTTTTTTGTGCTAAGCAGAAGTCCAGTATTTGGAAATAGGGATGGAGGGACAAGTAATTGAAGTTCCAATCAAGATTATAACTTTAACCACCAAAAAGTACTTATAAACACCATAGCATACTGAAACTTATAGCAATGGAGTTCTATCCAGTGAGAAGGCTTCCTGTGGTTTGTGATTGAAGAGGAATAGAAACTGATAAAGGAGAAGGGAAGGGCTACTGCCATGCTAATCAGCTAAGGAAAGATAAAGATGTTTTTACTTTTATAGTTCATATAGGTACTATGTATCTTAAATGGTAAATGGCAAATACATTTTAACATGTAAATGCCAGACGTTTCATTCCACACCTCCAATACATATTTAATCCAAAATCTTTGGTGGAAATAGGGGGCAATATGTGTATTGTGTAAGCCAATTAAGCCAATGCAATGAAAACATTAAACAATAGACTACTTTGACCTTCTGATCCTTATTCGATCTAATAAACACAACGAGAGTGGTCTAAATAGATTATGGGGTGGTTTATAACTGATGAAGGAGAAATTGAGTGGGATATTGACCATAATGGAGAGACGTAGTAACAGATGTCAGACCAAGTATTGTCTCTGGCGCTGTTATTGCAGGCTAAAGCATTTGCTAATTTTAGAACTAGTAGTCTGACTAAGTCTTTCAGTTGCTTATAAGTTGGAGGACGGCCGACAAACAAAACTTTCAAATTCACTTTCATGTATATATTGCTTTTCGAAATGTCCAGATTTTTGACAATATTCGGTTTGTCCTTGCATAGGTGCAATTGTTTGAGTTTCCACACATTATTCCCAGTGTTAAATTTTTTGTCGAACTTTTTCTTTTAAATTTCAATATCAGTGCTTCTTAAATTGGATTTACTATCTTGCCACAACAGTAAAATCATGTGTTAACCTAGAGTTGTTTCTTTTAAAGTATTGATGTATTTATTTCAGAACAGACCCTTATCTTTGTATGCTCATACGTCTATGTAAGAAGAATTGCATGTTGGTGAGAAAAATAAACGCAACTGTCTTGTTACCCGAAAGTTCTGAATTTTTCATTTCTCATCTGCAAAATGTTGGTTAATGGAAGTTTTTATTTAAATCACTGCAGATATCAACAATATGGAAACACTCTTATAAAGGTGGTGAGTGGAGACCTTGCATCAACAAATCTTCTGAAGGTATGAAGCTTCTTCATATTTATACTTCTATGTGGATTACTTTTCTTCTTTTCTCCAAAATTTAGGCTCGTAATAGTTCTTGCTATAAACATAGCTATCTAATATTGTTCAAACTTCAAAGAGCTAAGTAGCAGCATATGCATATAAGATAATAGTAGATACTTACTGGATGTGAAGGAAGAATTTTTCCAAATCACTGAAGCTTTAACCTTTTATCCTCCATGATTTGAACCCTACGTATTCACTGACTATAACTGCATACTTCTTAAGTTCATAATTTATTCGAGAAAAAAGAATGAAAATTTTGTGATGCTTACAGTGAATTTTTCTCTGTTTTTCCTTCTAATCAACACAACAATACAAAATTAAAAGCATGTGTGGTTCAATAATTCCTGCATGTCAGCTTAACTGCTGTTTGTTTGAGTGTCCTTTTTTTCTCCCTCCTTTTAGGCACGCTTAGTATCCGAACTATTTGCCACTTTTAAAATGGAAGTATGCAACAAATTGCTGCTAATATGATTCTGTCAACTACATCACCTGATACTTTTTTTCTTCATAAGAAATAAGCAGGTTGTTTGCTGGTCTTGATGTTCCTGCGTGCCCTTAGGTTTGGCTCATAATTCTTGGGGTTGCCATCATATTAGGATATCTAATTTTGGTAACATTTATGATTCCTGATGTTGGATGCTTGGAGGTAGAAAGGCAGGTTCACTTATGCCTACTAGTTAGTTGATTAGATTAAAACTTGTAAAAAGCTGTAAATATCAAATTCAGATGGCTGACGTTGATCTCACCAAAGGAATTGATGATAAAAGTAACTTTGTATCTAACCTATTTTGTTATTTTTATCAGCAACACGCTTAACTACTTTACTAGCATTGCGATTTGTCATCAGGTTCATGAAAATGCATGATAGCACTAATGCATCATCTCTTGGTTGTATCTCACTTGATGACTTGAGGTCATGGTCCACAATTGTCGATGGTATTATTTTATACTCCATTGTGCTTAACTCCTGAATAGCTTATTGTCTTACGAGGAAGTTAGGATTCGATGCTAATGCTATCTTATGCCTTCCTTCTCTTTTGCCTTCATTCATGCATGTTTCTTCCTAACTTCCTGTTGTGGTATCATGATTTTCTGCATCTCTTCTTTTGATTGTGCTTTTAACTGAATGTGTGATATGTATCCCTAAATCCTTTTTCTTTAATATCATTATTGTAGGGGTGCCTGAATCAAATGGATATATTTTTGTTGAGGCCAATGGTGGTCTGAATCAGCAGAGAACATCGGTAGGTTTTTTTATTTATCTTCTATGTTTATATTGTGGTAAAAAATCACTCACTATCACTGATATTGGTGCTTCCAGATATGCAATGCTGTGGCTGTGGCAGGCTACCTCAATGCAACTCTTGTAATTCCAAACTTCCATTTTCACAGTATTTGGAGAGATCCAAGGTGGGTAATTTATTATCACCATGACATGGCTCAATAGTTAACTTAAGATATGCTAATGTTAAAGATGAAAAATGTGTGTTTGGCTGTGGCAAGGTTCCTATGGAAAATGAAATGCCCCATGTACATAATATGTGTATTTATTTGATTTTACCGTCTTTTAGCTGATTGTTGTTTTTGGTTTGATTAGTTCCATTATCGATTTTTATATTTAAAATTTCTTTGATTTCTTGAATCATCCAATCAAATGAATTCTTGTATTTTTTTGTTCATGATGATGTGATATTTTGGTTATATGTACATTTATATCCAAATATGCACGCCCATTTTTTCCGAGAAATTCCTAGATTTAATCGATTATCATATCATTGATTATGAAATGAATATAAACAAATAGTGTGAGTCAAGAGAAGGTTGTTGAAGCTTTATTGAATCTCTCCAGCACTCTTGAAATTGTGCTTGCAGTGGAAATTAATTCTTAATGACCCATGTTTGAATATATTTTAAACTAGCCAAACAGTATTACAACTTCAGTTGCTTTGTTATATATTATGTACCTAGTGTTTCTTAGCTCATGGTGGTTAGTGCCAAGGCTCATCAAGGTTCCAAAGTTTTGTTGGGTATTAAGCACAAGGGTAAGGTGAGCTTTTTTAAAATTAAGGCGCAAAAATGTATGATTTTTAGTATACTATTGGTCAACATAGTTTGCGAGATAAGTAGGAGGATGACTTATCTCCATCCGGGGTTGAAGTAGCCTCTTTTTCTGAGGCAGGCCCTAGTTAACTTTTTGTTTTTTCTAAATGGTAAGTCGCTGCCTTAATCAATAACATTGAGTTGCTCATTTCTAAACTGTATACTTCATGCAAATTAGAGGACTTGTCCAGCTACCTGTTTGAGAATGCCTCTATAATTTTGGATACTGTAAGGTCTGTCAGGTTGCATTGCAGTTTTTCCTAGTTCAATGAATAATTTTGGACACTGTAAGGTCAGTCAGGTTGTATTGCAGTTTTTTTTTTTTTAGTTCGATGAAAATTTGTATTTATTTCACAATGTTATGGTTGTCTATTGTCCAGATTAGCAATTAATCACTTTGGGAAATTGCCTTGTCATGGAATAAATGCTTATAGCATTATTTAACATATGAAAATGACATCCTTTTCTATTTCAGAGCAATTAAAATGTCTGATACTGCTTTTCTTTGTGCAGCAAATTTGGTGATATATATGACGAAGAGTTCTTTATAAAAACACTAGAAAATGATGTTCGGATAGTTAAAACAATTCCGGGGCATATAATGGAGCGGTTTGACTATAACATGACCAATGTGTACAACTTCAGGATAAAAGCATGGTCATCTATCCAGTATTATAGCAACACAGTTCTCCCAAAGCTACTTGAAGAAAAGTGAGTCTTTCAGGTTTCTTGTGGCTTGTGCTCATTCTTTAACAGTCTTCTGTTTCCATATTTAATGAGCCTGCATAATGCGTTTCTTAATGATTCTGTAAAAGGCATTTGTGATTTCTGAATGATAAGGATGATATCACTCTTCAGTCGTCATACGGCATGTAGCGTACAGTTTTTGGTTTCTGAAATATTTTAATAACGTTATACAAGGCAGAATGAATTGGAACAACATTCTTTATTGATATGCTCTTCTCAGAGTGCTCAATTTGTATGCTGTTGGGACTGATTGTAAGTCATATAACTGATTTTTCATTCTGAAGGCGAAAGTTTGAGTTTTATGCTATGCTCACTTCTGGTAATCGAAAGATATTGCAGTATGAATCATAGTAGACATCTCCTTGCTAACATTACTACCAACTCCCTGTTGCTTATCTGATATCTCTTCTCTTCACTTTTGTTGTTGTACTTTTTCTTTTTCCCTTTTCTTTTTTCTATCTTGGGCTCATCTGGCACTTACGCATTATAGGTTAGCTTAATTCCGTTTAATCGCACATTAACTTGTGATATTTCAATATTATGTGTGCGAATGAATTTTCGGGATGATTTTATTTTGCAGCTTCCTATATTCAAGTCTGACACTACCTTGAATTTCACTAAACACTAAGATAATGCTGTAAACTGCTCTAGTTAGATATTTCTTATTTTTTTGTTTTGAATTCACCTGTTTATTCATAATAGATGGATATCATTATTTCCGCACGGTATTTTTCTCGTTGCAACTATTTATTTTCATTCCTAGTCCTTACCAGTTTCACTTAATTCTACACTTTTTTGAACTAGTAAATTTTTTATTGGCTGACTCAGGATTGTAAGGATTTCTCCCTTTGCAAATCGGCTGTCGTTCGATGCTCCACCAGAAGTACAACGACTTAGATGCTTGGCAAACTATCAAGCTCTAAGGTTTGCAGATCCTATATCGACTTTAGGTGAAACTTTGGTTGCAAGAATGAAAGAGCGAAGTACCAATAATAGCGGCAAGTATATCTCTGTACATCTTCGCTTTGAGGAGGTTAGTTAAGACGGAATGGGATTTTCAATTTACCTGAACAGTAAAAAGAAGTACTTATTATCTTCTTCTGTAGGATATGGTTGCTTTCTCTTGTTGTGTGTATGATGGTGGGGAGCAAGAAAAACTAGACATGGATGCTGCTAGGGAAAGAGGTTGGAAGGGAAAATTTACTAAACGTGGTCGAGTCTATCATCCTGGGGGCATCAGATTAAACGGGAAGTGTCCTTTAACACCTTTAGAGGTACTATCTTTTCCTTTCCTTTTTCATATACATATTTTTTCTTTACCTGTGAGTTTGTTAAAGGGCAGTTCTGGCTATTTTTTATCCTTTTAGCCCTGCCTTGCATGTAAGTTGTTGACTGACAATTGTATTTGCATTTGTCAGAAACAAATGATTTGTTCAAGTACTTCTTCGGGTATTGCAGGATAAAAATGGAAACGATATTTACATGAAAAGATAATTAGATTTAGTCTTATATTGAAAAATATTTAAAAAACTTCCATTTATTATGCTTTTCTTTCCCTCTATTTCTTTCTCCCTTTTTAGCATTTCCCCTATTGCCATCCTTTGGATGAGGGGGAAGTGCATGGTGATGTAGATGATGAAGAGGAAGAGGTCACGTTGACTGTAGTGAAGCCGAGGAACCGAGATGAGGAGAGAGAGGATGGGGTTGGAGAGAGAGAGAGGAAAGGAGATGGGTGGCTGTGGATGAAGAGTGAGAGGCTGACTTAGACTTTATGGGATTGGACTTCTTAAATTAAATCCAAAGAACAAAAAGTTGAGATTGAGTCTATTTCAAGATCTAAACATATGATCTTTTTAAATTTATGTATTTTGGAATTTTTAGGGCAGATAAATTTATCATGATGTATTACAAAGACACCTGTCAGATACAGAACCCATTTTCAAATATAAATATTATGAAGACAACCAATGGTAGACTGGTCATTTAATAAATGATATTTTGAGCATTTTATTAACTTTTAAGTTGAGAGCAAAGTGGCCAACTCATGTCTTCTTTCTGGGCTTTCTAATGAATCAAATTTAAAGAGGATGTTTTTATAATTGTGAATGAGCAGGGAAAAGTTGGTAATTTAGCTATTCTAAAGGGACAGTAAGTGTAATTAACCTTTGTTTTATGATTCTTAGTTAGAAACAGATATGAAATGATTATGAAGTTTTTTGAGGGAAAAAGAAGTTGTCTGGTTGCATGGGAGATTTATTGAAGACGAGTAGGTAAAGTTTAGGTAATTTAAGCAGACTCGGGATTAGGAAGGTGTTTTAGGTGGCTTCCCTGATTGATTCCGTCCATATTTCTGGCTGAGAATGTATCTCTTGAAGATTCTTTGTGAAGAACCATTTTCCTTGTTTTAGATTTTGGTGTTTGTTTAATGAAATTATCTTGTTGCAAGTGATGATGGTGCGGATATGTCAAACATGGTAATTTAGCTCGGAAGATTCATGATGGTTTGTGGGAAATTGTGTAAATCAAAGATATAAGTCATCCTTTTCCATTTTGATCTGAATTGTGTCTGGATGAAATGTATTTCATTGTATATAGGGATACAAACTAAGCCTTAATCCCACTATGTGGGGTCGGCTATACGGATCATATCGCGCCATCGTTTACGGTCATAAGCCATTTTTCATTTATTTCTAGATATAACATGTCTTGTTTAATAGTCATTGTATATAGGGATAATTCTAAGAAAAAACCTGAGGCTTGGGTTAATTACAAAAAAATCCAGAGATGTTTCAGAATTACAAAAATCTCCCTCAGGTTTGATTGTCTTAAATTTAAGGCGGTAACTGCAATATTTCTATAAATATCAGGGTTTTTTTTTTGAAATGTTTTTTTGCTTATGAAGGGGGAAAATATAGGACGGAATCAAACCTTAAGTTTTTTTTTTGTTAGTAGCCTGAACCTCGGGTGATTTTTCCTTTTTTTTTTAATTATCCCTTGTATTGTATTCACTTTAGATGGGCTTGAGCCTTGAACGATTCCGTTCTATTGTCACTATTCATGTGAGCCCTTTCTTCACCACGAGCTTGTAGCTCAAGTGGTATCGCTAACCCTTTCTAAGGTTGTTGACCGGGGTTCGAACCCGGTATCTTTCAGTTTCTTTGATTTATCCCCTTCCCTCCAACCAGTACTCTCAACTTATAATAAAAAAATGAGGCCTTTCTTCACAAAGCACTACCATGTTGGCAGTGCCGTATGTGTTAATTCATAATCTTGACATTTCACGATCGATCATAAACCTCATATCCATCACAGATGTTTTATCTCTGTCTGATTCACCTTGACCCTCTTGAAACTTGCCATTCACAAATGTTTTCTGAATAACAAGGTCTCTCTTCATAATCTTTTAATACCATCTATGAACTCTTATTGATGTTTTATTGATCAGGTAGGTTTAATGCTCAGGGGGATGGGCTTTGACAGAAGTACCTCTATCTATTTAGCATCTGGAAGAATATATGACTCTGAGAGGTATATGGCTCCACTGTTGGAAATGTTTCCGTTCCTGCAAACAAAAGAGATGCTGGCATCTGTAGACGAACTAGCTCCATTTCAGGTATAAATCGGAACTATCTCCATCCCTCTCTCTGTCCTGTTTTTTTTTTTTTTTCTTTCTCACATCTTTTTGTATTCCCTTTTCTTGTTTTTATGCTGTTAAATGTTTTGACTTTGAGTTACTTATTTTCAGAATTACTCATCCAGAATGGCTGCTATAGACTACACTGTTTGTCTTCACAGTGAAGTATTTGTTACAACTCAAGGTGGAAATTTTCCCCAATTTCTTTTAGGGCACAGAAGATATTTGTTTGGTGGACACTCCAGGACAATCAAGCCTGACAAGCGGAAGTTGGCGTTGTTATTTGATAATCCAAATATAGGGTAAAGCATTTTTCTTGGTAATTTTGGTTTCCCAATGTTTGCTACCAGTGGAGCGATATCCAGGTTGTGTTGTTGCGATGACACTTGTTGCATCATGCTCAATTTAGGTCATGTTGTTTCAAGTTTTAGTTCTAAACGTATGAAAAAGGATACTTTTAGTGGAAATATGATTTGTCTTATCATAGATAGACGAAAAGAGTTTTTCTTCTACATTTGGGCTAATTACAAAAAAAACTTAAGGTTTGGGCTAATTACAAAAAAAAACAGAGGTTTTTGAAAATTACAGAAAAAACCCTGAAGGTTTGATTGTCTTAAAATTCAAGGGTGTAACTGTACTATTTTGATAAACGTAAGGGGAGCTTTTGAAATATTTTTTTGCATATGAAAGGGGAGATGTAAGATGGATCAACCTAAAGTTTTTTTTTTCTCGAAAATATCTGTTTATATTTTTCGCAATTAACCCGAACAAACAACAACAACAAACTAATCCTTAATCCCACTATGTGTGGTGCAATTAACCCGAACCTTATGTTTTTTTTTTTTAATTATCCCTCTACATTTTCTCCTCGTGTCTGTTTAAAGTGCATCTGATTTTGATTTTACGACGCTCTCTTTACCAAGTCCAATTAAGTTAATATTTGTCGTTGGTTGTCTTCCCAGGTGGAGAAGCTTCAAGCGGCAAATGCTAAATATGCGAGCACATAGCGATTCAAAAGGTATTGAAATCAAGAGACCAAATGACTCTATATATTCATACCCTTGTCCGGATTGCATGTGCAAAGTGAATAAGACAGAGGATTCAAAACCATTATCATCATCATCATCATCATCATCATCATCATCATCATCATCTGCGACGTGATTGGTCTAGGGACAGAACAAACAGAGAGTGGGTTCTCTTCGTTTTAGTAGTGTTGCACATGTGGCTGCTAACCCCATACCTTGATATTGTGATTCTTTCATTTTTTCCTTCTCTCTTAGAGAGAGGGCCGACGGTTGTTTTTTTGTAAGAGGGATAGGGTTGTGTAGTAAGAATGTGATTGGTTGCCGGGTAATTGAACTGCATCTTTTTGTGCATGATGCCGATAGAAGGTATAGTTTTGCTGGACAACACGAATTACCCAGGCGTTACTTATACATCGATTCTTCATCTTAGCTAGTTACTGTTTCTGACAAGTCGTAAATTGGCTCGAGAAGTTTGGACATGTTATGTGTCCATGTTTGTAATGTACATTAGTGGTTTCAGTTGTACAAGACAATAGGGCAGGATGATGAACATTATACATTAATCAAAAGTTCTAAATTTGGGATCGAAGATTTATGGTCTATGTGATCACGTTTGTTTGTGGATTCTTTTCATCTCTATTTTTTTTATAGGACAAACTCTCTCTTCTTAGTTCCTATTGTCTTTTATGGTAAAAGGGAAAAATATGTGTCTTTTTGTACCAAGTAAGAAGGTCCAATGCTGTTTCATTATAATGTGTGGATATTTATTTGTAAATTTTCTTTAATTGTTGCAGTAATTTTGGATTTATATTCACATGTAGGGTTTTTAGTTATCTTATGTGAATAAGAATATTCAAGGCTAAAGAGAAAACTGCTGAGGTCAAATGCTGCTCATTTACTGGACAACACGGATTACCCAAGTGTTTTTTACATATATATTTTATTTTTTTGGGCAAAATACATTATACCCCCTTGAACTTAACCTAATGTACCAAATACCCCCTGAACTTGCTAATGTAACACTTACCCCATCAATCAAAGTGTGTGGACAAAATTACCCTTAATAACAATTATTTTTTAGCATGTTTTAATAATTGTACCTTAATTTGATTTTAGATTCTTTATTAAATTATTTTTTTAGAAAAAGCAAATAGTAACTTAACTAGTTCAAATTAAAAATATTTTAATAATAGATGAATATAAAAAAATACAAAATTATTGAATGTAGAAATTATTTTGATTATTTGAGTTCAATGTATTTTACTCTTTTAAATAATACGAACAAAAATATTGTTGTTTATTGAATATACATACACATTCTCTATTTCTTTGGTAATATTAAACTATTTGAAAATATTTGCCCAAATAATAAGATTAGTGTCTAAATTATTTTAATATAACTAATTTGGTGTGCTTTTAATTTAGTCATAACATCGATTGAGATGTTAATTTATTGAAGCTTAATGTTTTGGACTAAGAATCATACAGAATAAATAATAAATAAATTAAGAAGTGTAAAAAAATATATAACTAAATTAGATTTTAGAATATATATTCATATTTTTTCTAATATTGAAAGGTTATTTAATTAGATAAGTAATACTTTTATTTTTTTCGTATTATTTAAAAGAGTGAAATACATTGAACTCAAATAATCAAAATAATTTCTAGATTCAATATATTTGTATATTTGTTATACTCATCTATTATTAAAATATTTTTAATATTTGAACTAGTTAAGTTACTAGTTGTTTTTTCTAAAAAAATAATTTAATAAAGAATATAAAATCATTAAGGTACAATTATTAAAACATGCTAAAAAATAATTATTATTAAGGGTAATTTTGTCCACTCACTTTGATTGAGGGGAGTAAGTGTTATATTGACAAGTTCAGGGGGATATTTGGTACATTAGGTCAAATTCAAGGGGGTATAATGTATTTTGCCCTATTTTTTTTCACTAATTGAATCAGGCTGTTCGAAAATGTGTATAAACTTGGTTTATTACTTTATTACGTTAATGAGTTGGCTCAAATAATTCTTTAAAAAATAATCTCAAATCGGGATATGGAATAATTTAATTATTTCTTCAACTTTATATGTCTTGAAGAATAATACACGCCAACCTAACCCAAATCACATAGAATTTTTATTTTAATGATGTTCATTGATTTTTTTTTTTAAATTTTTGACTAAATGAAACATTCCAACTTGAAAAAAAAAAGTAAAAAATTTGAAAAGAAATTTTTATTTATATGTCTACCGTAACCGTAGTAATCTACTTATCATACTCATTTTTCTATCTGCAAGTTTAAAGTCTGAAAGGAAACCCTCAACGAAAGAAAAACCTATCATTGAAGATTTTACCCCAAACCTAAGTATACCAGCGATGGGAATTGTTGGAAATCTCAATTCAAACCAGCTTCAGTTCTTCAACTCCGATGGGTATTTGGTGTTGGAGTCTTTCGCCAGCCCAGATGAGATTAAATCCCTCAGGTTGAAAATGGAGCAATTACTTGATCAATTCGATTGTTCCAGCAGAGCCTCCATATTCTCCACCAGAAACCAAGTAAAAAATCTTATCTCGATTGAGCCTTTTTCCTTTTTTTCTTTTTCTTTTTTTAATTTCCTCTAGAGTTATTGTGATTATCTAATTAGCAAGTAACAGAGTCGACGTCGTTTTGTGTTTGGTTTTCTGGGTACAGCAACAAACCACTGATGATTACTTCTTTGAAAGCGCTGAGAATATTTCCTTCTTTTTTGAAGGTACGGAATATTATCTGTTTTTATTTTGAAGTCAAAATAGTGTCAATACGTTTTCTGAGTTCTGATTTTTATCCATGAATTAAGAATTTTGCCGATTTTGTTTTGAAGTCGGTTAAAAGGAAGGGAATGAGATATAACGCTAAAGTTTTTTTCTTTTTCTTAGTTAAGTTGGAATACCTAAGATTTCATGTTAAGAGGTGAAGTTTTTGGTTTGCTAGACATCCTAAGTTCGTTTTCATGTTTAGTATGTGTACTTTTAGCAAAGATTGGCTACAGTTGTCAAATTTTAGATGATGTTCTACGTGTTGGTTGGAAAATGAATTTTAGATGATTTCCTATGATCCTCTTTTTCATTTTCAGTGTTGATTAGCACTTTTTTATGTTCCGTATATCAATTTTCGTTATGTAAATAATTAATTTTTTTGACTTTTTTTAGCTTAACTGTAATTGTATTCTGCTGGTTACTTGAATAATTTGGTGTATTTGGAGTTTTCTGTTTTTTAAAATGTACATCATTTGCTGTTTTGACAGAAAAAGCATTTGATGATAACGGCAACTTGAAGCAACCAAAGCAACTCTCAATAAACAAAGTCGGGCATGGTATACTTGAACCCGACCTTGCATTGATTTAGCGTATTTTGGCATAAAAATTTTGTTTTCCACCTCTCCTCCATAATTCGAATTTGGGTTTCGTATCTTAGTTTTAAAAACTCATTCGTGTGTGACTCGAATATATTTCAATGCGTTTGTGTTGTGTTCTTCATATGGAATTGAGTGCCATGTGTTTTCTTGCAGCATTACATGAAAGAGACCCAATATTTAAGAGCTTCTCGAGCTCAGAGAAGTTTTTAAGCTTACTGTACTCTCTGGGTTACAGAAAGCCAGTAGTCATTCAGTCCATGTACATTTTCAAGGTATTCTTTTACATAACTATGCAAATAGCTAACTGATAATTCTGTATATCTTCATTGTCATTTATTCATTTGGATTGTTTTTCCGAAAATTTGTTTTTAAGTTTTAAACATGTGAAGCCCATGCAGTTCATTAAGCAGATAACTTTCCTGTCTGAGTGCAGCATGTCTATTTCAGTTTTGTTAGAAGACATCTCAGTTTGCTTAGACGTATAGCGAGAAGAAAATAGCATGTTGTAGTTTTAGCCTTTAGGTTGTCAAACTTTGAATCAAAATATTTTATATTCTAAAGGAACTGTTTCCTGCCATAGGTTCTCCGTATTTGCATTTGAGATTTACATTTCTAACATCACTACGATATGATGTTGTATGTTGTTGATGTGCTGTACTCAAGGAATTATTAATTTTGTGGGATAATTACAAAACCCCAAACAATCCTGAGATGTTTCAAAATTACAAAAAGCCCCCTTAGGTTTGATTATGTCTTAAATTTAAGGGGCAATTGTATCAGTTTTTTTTTTTTTTTTGAAATGTCTTTTGCTTATGAATGGGAAAAATATGGAATCAAACCTCAAGGGGCTTTTTGTAATTTTCCAAAAACTCTGGAGTTTTTTGTAATTATCCCGAACCTCAAGGTTTTCTTTGTGATTACCCCTAATTTTTTTAGGTAATTATATTTCTCCATGGTTTGTAAGGTATCTTATCAGATGAGCCTAAAAGTAAATGCTTACCCATTCTATTTATTCCGTAACATGAAGTTAGCAAAGCCTAGTATTAGTATGTATAAAGCACGTGCTGCCCTGCACATAAAATTGAAACCAAGTCATATGGGTGTTCTCATCACATGCTTTCTAATTTTACACACTGAAATGACATTTTAAGTTGTTGCATTGGTGTCAAATTCTTGTGAATGCTCGCCCTTCTTTTTTAAATATCAGTTTTTATAAGTGCATCACATGAATTTTTCATTTTCCAGCAACCTGGAATTGGTGGTGAGGTAGTGCCACATCAGGACAATTCATTTCTATACACAAATCCACCAACTTGCACGGGTTTATGGCTTGCTCTAGAAGACGCAACAATCACAAATGGTTGCCTCTGGGCTATTCCTGGATCTCACACAGGTAACACCTTCCTTTTTTCTTATTATAAGAATCTCAACGGCATTAAGTTTTTTCTATTCTCATTTTAGATGGCCTTGTGAGAAGATTCATCAGAGATGAGACGGGGGTTCACTTTGATAAGCCATCTCCATCTTATGACCAGAAAGATTTTGTTCCAATTGAAGTAAAAGCTGGCTCCTTGGTCGTCATTCACGGGGATTTGATTCATCAGAGGTCCCTTTTTTAACTGATCTCTAACTATAAGTTTGCATTGAGTTGAAATAATTTACATGATGCATATTGTTTTCAGGGATAATTACAAAAAACCCTGGAGGTCCGGGCTAATTACAAAAAAACTGAGTTTTGTTTTCTCGAAAATTGCAAAACCCCCCCTAGGTCGTTTTTGTCTTATATTTTCCCCCTTTATAAGAAAAAAACATTTCATAAACCTCCTGACATTTATAAATGTATTACAATTACCCCTTAAATTTAAGGCAAAATCAAATCTGAGGGCTTTTTCTGTAATTAGCCCAAACCTCAAGGGTGTTTTGTAATTATCCCTTGTTTTTATGTTGTGTTCTCATATGTTTGATGTACAGTTTTGAGAACAAGTCTCCAACATCACGGCACGCGTACAGCCTGCATGTGGTAGATACTGATGGCTGTAAATGGGCTGGCGATAATTGGTAAGTGATGGAAAAAAATGCTGTTTCTATTTATTCTTCCAGTGATTGGTGAACCATTCTGTAAAGTTCTTAATTAAACTATTTGAGGAAAACTGTGTTGACATGTCCTCAAAAAATGACCTGTTTTCATGAAGTTGCTGCATCGGCATAGCATATTCTGCTTGTAACTTAATGCTTTCGAGCTTCATTTTACTGATAGCCACAAGCCACAAGTGTGTTAAGAAATGTATTTGTGTTTCAATTTCTTGCAGGATCAGAAGAAACGTGGATCCCGAGCCTCTGTATTCTTCCTGAGGGTTTTTACTAAAGTAAAACTAAACTTGGTTCAGTTTTTAAATTAGTTCACATCTACATACCAGAGGATACTTGCTTTTCTCAAAATAATGATCAGAATATGGAGTTGATTAGCTTATAATAATACTGTTCCTTTTTTTTTTTTTCTCTGTATTTTCATCTTTTCGCCTTATTCGTAGTGTATGGGTAAACTATGTATTGTTAATTGAAATCTTACTTTCTGTACATATTCAATTTGTTTGAGTTAAAATTCTAGTGTTTACTTGGTCGGAAACTCAAGGTTTGGATATTCCTGCTCTATCAGTTCATCAAGAATTGCATATTTTTACATCATAAGGAATTGCTGGCACTGTCAAAGTTGCAAATATGTTACAAAATTTAAACTACTAGGTTCATGACATTTATGCTGCAACTAATATACAAAAATTAAATAAATTTTCTATTTTGTTTAATTGCTGCACTCTTGACACGCAGTAGAATATGAAGAGGAAATCTCACTAGAATTGCATATCCATTGCTAGTTCTGGATAATACTGACAGAAGATATGACTAGATCCTTGTCCATTAACACTTAAGTATAATAAAATTCTTGAGAAATAAATTTTGAAAGAAATATGACTTATGTAATTGTTTGGTTGAAGTGCAACTACTGAGAGTATATATAGGTTTAAAAATGAGATGATATTGGTAGAATACTTTTAATAAAGAAGTTTTTGCACGAAAGTACGTGGTGATGGAAGTAAAAATATGTTTGTAGGTGTTTCTAGAATATCTTTTTCCTATATTTAGCGAGTCGTATTAGTTGGGAAGAGTGGGAGATGGTGACGAGGGTCTTGTAAATGCTACACCTGGAGCACTACGTTTGGTGTAGCATCTAACATTCATGTCCTATTTTTTACTCCTTCCGTCCCATAAAGATAGGCAAGTAGAAAAATTCACACAGATTAAGAAAACATAATAAATGTAATTGAGATTATATATTTTTTCTATATTCTTCCTATTTTACCCTTGCATTAAATGGTGGTATATCATTCCAAGTGAATTAAATAAGGGTAATTTAGTTTATTGTTGTATAATTAATACTCTCAATAAGGAAACAAGCCTATAATTCGGGACGGACGAAAAAGGAAAGGTGGTTTATCTTCTTGGGACGAAGGGAGTAGGAAGTAAGACACTTGTAATGCATCCACACACTAAGCATAACACATGTCAATGGTAGATGTTACACTAAGTGTATAGAAACCACAATAAAACAAAAAAATCATATAATGACAATTACACCATGGATTTGTAAAAATGAACATAATGGAAAGAAAGCCAAATGACACATTGTCTTCCTGCCCACCCTGCAACCACATAGTACTATGAAAACACTCATCCTCAATTTTTTGTAGGAAGAAACTCAAAAAACTGATTAGGTGCCATTTTTGTTCCTAAGCTTGAAACATCATGACTCTGTTCCTCAATGCTGCTCAAATCATTGCTCCTAACTGGAAAGAGCTGAAGAGTTTGATTTTCTTTGATCCCACTCTCAATAATTCTAAAATCATCATTTTTAACTGTACACAATTTGCTACCATTAATTGCAAAAAAGGGCTTTTCATTTTCTTGACCAGGAGCTTTCTGAGCAGTAACTTTATTATTAATGCAAGAAGATAAATTCAATTGCCAGCATATTTCAGTACTATTTGCTGTTATGTTCTGTTGCTGCAATTCCATTTGTGTCCACCTTTTCTGTTTACATTCTTCTCCATGCATTGATACAGAATACTGTAAAAATAAAATAAAATAAAGTTCATAAAAAAGCTGGGTAATTTTTTTACACTCTGCTCAAGAAATTCTAGCTTCTACAAAACAACAGCCCCAACAGAAAGTATTAAAGAGTGCAGCTTTTTAATTAGTCTCATTCTTTTTTCCATCATGCAAAAGCTTACTTTCATTTTTGCATTCAATTCTTTGACCTTCATGTTATATTATTGGCCCATAATTTTGCTTTCTGGTTATGTCAAAGTCAGGTTTTGAGTTTTGTGCTATGGTTAATTAAATAAAAGGGATAATACAAAAGACCCTCTAAGGTTTGGGCTCATTACAAAATTACCCAAAGATGTTTCAAAATTACAAAACGGTCCTTATTGTTTGATTCTGTCTTAAATTTAAGGGAGTAGCTATAATATTTCTAAAAATATCAGGGGAGTTTCTGAAATGTGTTTTGCTTATAAAGGGAGGAAATGTAAAACGAATCAAATCTTAAAGGTTTTTTTTTGTTTTTTGTAATTTTAAAAAATCTCTATTTTTTTTTTGTAATTAGCCAAAACCTCAGTTTTCTTTTCTCTTCTAATTATCCCTTAAAGAAGGGTAAATATGGTACAAGTTTTCTTACAGGAAAATGTATTTATATACATATATACCTCTGAAGCTGTGCTGCAGTTTGAGGGTGTAGGCAATTTCTTAGGATGTTTATTAGTTTCCATATATCTCCTGCTCAGTACTCCTGCAAAAATTAAACCTTGTTTTTGAGAAAATTTTACTTTGCATAAGAATAATGTTTTTTTCTTAAAGAAAACACACATTATTCTACTACAAAAATGTGCCCACTAAAATTTTATTTTGTTTTCATTTTCTTTTTATAGTTTCTTAAAATACAGCCGTTTTTCTTAAATATAAGTTTTTATTCTAAATTATCCTCCCAGTCATTAATTTTCATTCGCTATTTTGAATGACAAATGTGTGAAAGTACATAAAACTAGATTAAGGTTGCATTTGGATAAGAAAGACACATGTACAGTACCATGATATCACAATGATGCACGTGTCTTTCATCCAATATATGAAATAAAAGTGAAACAAAAAAGTAGAATATGAGATCTCATCCCGTCTGAACAACCATGCATTATAGCACTTTATCCGAAAAAGTTTACATTATTTTCAAATTATGATTTTGGAGTATAAATCTTTCAACCTAATTAATGTGGAAGTGAATTAAGGAAATTATATTTTACATGCAACATTAATTCCAACTATAAAGAAACCATAATTATAAGGTAAATTCAAAATATACATAACCTGATTGTCTTCGTTTTGGGGTCTCAACATTGTGCAATATATTTTCTCCAGCCAACAACTCTAATTGCCGACGTTTTTTCTGCCTTTCCCTAGCTTTATGGTTTTGAAACCAATAAAACACATTTTTGCCTTCAATTTTACCAAATCTCCGAAGCTTCGCAGCAATTTGCTGGATTTGTTGAGCCGACGGCGTTTTAATTCCGCTTCGATACATTTCTTCAAGGGCTTGAAGTTGCTCTGGAGTAGGGTTCCATCTTGAGCTCACTAATGGCACTTTGTTACTTACATCTCTTTTTGCTCCATAACCACTCAGACTACCTACAAAAAATGACCAACTCATTTAAAAGCTTATATTTTCCGAGAATAAAGAAATTTTGTTTAACAAATGAAAACATTATTGCATACTCGAGGTTTGGTTCCATGCAGGGATGTTAAGGTTGTGAGTAGAAAATGTGTTGGAAAATGGCCTTGGCATTAGAGGCCGAAACATCGGTAGGGGATCGGTCGACATTTTTGAATCTTGGCCATGGTTATTATACTCAACTATCCACATTATGGTTGTTTTTTTTTTTTGTTGTAAGAGAAGTAAAATTAAATTAGAAGATGTAACATGCTACATAATTAAGGTATACATATTTTGTACAAAAGGGAAACTATATGGGATTTCTGAGTTTCAGAGATAAAGACTTAACAAGGAAACAAAAAGGAGAGAATATATGTGCAGATTGAGGAAAAAAGGAGAATGGTTTTTTTGTTTTTTGGGTTTACAAGAAGGAACAAGCATGCATGTATTCACATTTTAAAGGACAAAGGGGCCAAAAATATTGAAAGAAATGGCAAAGGTCTAGATGTGAAATTTTGTGGAGTTGGATGCTAAAAGCGACGTGACAATGATGAGGTTATGACAAGTGTGTGATTGTGAAATAAGTGAAATTCTTGGATGTTGCACTGTATATAATTCAGTTATGATAATTGAACTTTAAGGGGTTTAGTGGTTATATTAGGTTATGTACGACTGTTAGAATTTAGTGATCAATAGTGAACCAAAAAATACGGTAGACTCTATCCAATGTATATGACTCAATTTTTGTTCGCTTAATTGCAATTTTAGTCACGTAGCTCTTAGGGTGGATAATATTAGTGTTAGTCCAAGTGGCTACGATAATCTAGAGGGGGGTGAATAGATTATCTCGGTTTTTCAGATTTTGCCCTCTTTTTCGAATAATCAAGCAAAGATGAAAGCTAAATGCGGAAAATAAACAACACACGAAGATTTAAAGAGCTTCACCCCACCTAGGGACTACGTGCTCTACCACCCCAGTATATCCGGGATGGGTTTCAAAAAAGAAAAAGAAATTTTATTAATTACCAAAATTAATACAACACCTTGAGGATTACCACAACCCTCTTACAACACCTTCAAGGAGATTACCACAATCTTCCTTCACCACCTTTGAAGAGTACCACACTCTCCAAACACCTATCACCTAGATCACCCAGTGTATTACCTACCACAAGAATACTCACAAGGATGTCTTGTGTTGAATGATGACCAAAATCAAGATTACAACTCAATAATGAATGATACAATATGAGTACAAGTGTAATCAAGAATTGAAAGCCTAGACCTCAAATGTGTGCAAGTGAAAGTGCTTAGGCTAATACAACAAGATATATGAAAGTGTTTGCTTGTTTGCTCTTTGCTTGTGCAATATGTTGTATTTTGTTGCTTGAATGAAGCCTCTATTTATAGGAGAGGTCTTGGCTTTGATTTCCAGACATAGGCTCATCCTTGGAGAGTGATTTGCTGCAAAAGAAACCATTTAAAATCAAGATTATAGCTGTTAGAAATCAATCCAACAAATTAGAGAAAAGCTGTCTAAAACTGCAACGAATAGTTTGCTGATAAAACAGGGGTTCGACCGGTCGTGCAGAGATGAGTTTGAAATAGGTTTTCTGCGATTTTTACACAGGGGGACCGGTCGGAGGGGGGTTCGACCGGTCGCCCTTGATCTTGACCGGTTGGGGTTGTTTAAAATACGAAACAGAGAAGACAGACCTTGAGAGGGCACTCCCAGGGTCGACCATCTGTTTTCTCAAACGTCCCTTTTTCTGTTTCAAAACTCAACTCAGGTACAGGTTGCCCTATAGGGCGACCGGTCGAGCCTGAAACAAAAGTGTTGTCCAATTTTTCATCGAAAATAAACTCCAAGAAATACTCCGAAAAATAGTAAAAATTTTTAAATCGATCGGAAGTATTTAGACAACATTTAGGGACATTGTTTTGGTTTAAAAACTCATTTGAACATAATCATCAAAATCATGATAAAAACATTTATCTAACAATTAGTCCTTTGGTCCTTGACGATTTTACAAAACATTAATTTCAATCATGTAACTTTTAATGGTAAAAAATCTTACCCTTTCAGAAATTATTAAAAGGGAAAAATGCAAAATTAGTCATGTATCTATTGGGGTGTTGCAATATTAGTCCTCCAACTTTTAAAATTGTGATTTTCGTCCTGTATGTTTTGCTTTTTTTGCAATTTTTGTTCTGTAAGTTTTAGATTAGTGCAATTCTGGTCCAATAAGTTTGAAGTTGATGCAAATTTGGTCCTAAGGGTTATTTTAATATTTCAGTTAATTCCCAAAATGCCCTTGATAGCCAAAATAAATAATATACCTAAGATCAAGTTTGAAACGGTATAAGATCCTATATTTATTTACTTGAGTAGAATTTATTTATCATGACTATAAATTGCCTAAATGGAAGAATTTTAGATTTATGAATCCAAATCAAAATCCGAGATACGAGTTCTAGATGTATTATTTTCCAATTATGAAAATATAAAAACACCTACAAATATGCCCAAATTGGTTATTTTGAATAATAGGACCGAAATTACCACAACTAAAAAATAAAAAACTAAAATTGCCAAATTCAAAAAATTACATAATTAAAATTGTTATTTTTGCTAAGGGATAAAATTGTCACATGATCACTAAAATTGCAACTTTAAAAGTTACAGGACTAAGTTTGTAACACTCCTATATATTCATGACCAATTTTGTAATTTTTCCTTATTAAAAAGAGAATAATATTTAATAACTTTAACTGGCCATAAAAATATACACATATAATATGGAATATAGAATAATACACATACTACACAAGATATTGTTTATTTTTGATGAATGCTCAACTACACTACTCACCCCACAATTTAGTTTTGTGTCTACCCCAAGAAGTTGGATGAAGATTCATAATTGCCTTAATTTCACTACCTCTTTTTGACTCTACCTAGCTCTTGTGAGTGTGTTTTATGCTAGCTACATCAAGAAGTATTAGCTAATTTAATGCATTATTGAAGAATTATGGTTTCTGACATTATTACATACATTGTTGTGCACTTATTTTTATGCACTCGTGCAACTATATTCATTATTATGTCCCTTTATTGCTACTCATGTTTCTAACGACTAACCATGTGGAGTAGGAGATCTATTTTCTGAGCTTCAATAGTCTTGCAACTGAATTTGCCAAAAGTCCTCCCCAAGTATCTTTTCTCAATCATTATTATTTTTAGGATAATTACAAAAGCTACCTAGAGGTTTGGGGTCATTACAAAAAAAATAATAATAATAAATAACAAGAAAATTTTAAAAAAATCCACTTGAGATTTGATTTTGTATTACACTTTACCCCCTTCATAAGCAAAAATATATCAAACACACCATTTACATTTATAATTACATTTAAAGCAGAATCAAATAGGGGTGACCACGGTTCTGGACCGCCAGTCCCGATTCCAAAACTGCCTGTTCCTCATTTCGGAGGAACCGAAACCGGAACCATTGCCTCATGGTTCCGGTTCCAGTTCCACTTTGGAACCCGGTTCCTCCACGGTTCCGATTTTAACCGAAACCGTTTGTTTATCTTTTGATAATTTTTTATTTTCTAAAAATGGTTTATCAATTTCAGTTGTAAAAAACGGAAAAGGAAGAAAAAAAACTTGGACTTAATATTCAATTAAGTTTTGTATTTAATATTAAAAATAATATTTATAAACTGTCTATATACTATTAGAGTATAGAGAATCAACGTTCACGTAGTTTGCTCACAACATTTGGTTTAAAATGTGTACATGTAGTTACGAATATAAAATATTATAATAAACACTTAACATTTCTTCTAGCATATTTTTACCAAAAAAAATAAATATTATTGGTTGTAAACTTGAAACCGACTGTTCTAACCGGTGGTTAAAACTGTCGGCTCTACAGTTTTTGAGTCCAAGGAATCGGAACCGGATTACATGGTTCCAGTTCTGGTTTTGGAACCGTTGACCGGTCAACAATTCCGGTTCCGGTTTAGATCCCGGTTTCGGTTCCATGGCCACCCCTAGAATCAAATCTCAATTTTCTTTTTTGTAATTTTGAAACTTTCTGGAATTTTTTTGTAATTACCCCAAACCTCAGGTATATTTTTTTATTTATCCCTTATTTTATATTATTGATGAATTAATTTGTCACACTAAATATTTCTCAAATCATCTCTACTCATGGATGCCTAAACTTCATGCTTTTCAGTCGGCTAGCATTCTTATACATGGTGAAACAATAACTTACCAAACCTTCCCCCCATTCTTCTACCCACTAAAAATTAAAGCCATCTTCACCTAATTTGTTGGAAAATTGGAATAAATACGAAGGAAATTGTGCAACTTTCGGCATGCTTTTATTTGTATAGTTAAACCTCTATAAATTAGTAACTTTGGGACTGTAGATATTTATTAACTTAGCGAGATATTAAATTAGAGAATTATTAATTTTACTTGTTGTCCCCAAGTCGGAACTGACCAAAAGTATTATTTAAACGAGGTTGTTAATTAATCGAGTATTAAATTATCAAGGTTATGTTGTATTTCATTTGTCTAATGGCAAAGATAGTAATGGAATGGTGCTCTACTTTGAGAACATTAAAACCATAAGTTTAAAGTCCAATGATGTTTGGGTGAAGAAGAAATTAAGGCAAAGTAGAGTGTTAGTTGGTTGGAAAGGAAAAACCAAATGAATTACTTCCTCCTATTTACAATAAGTGTCCTTTTGGCACATGAATTTTTTTTCAAAAAGAATGTCCTTTTCACATTTTCAAGGCCAGTGAGAAAAATATTTTCCCAAATTACCCTTAAATGTATTGTTTTCCAACATATATTTGTTTGTTCCAAAGTAGCATTTATGATTAATTAAAGGTATAATTGGTATTTAACACAATATTTGATATGTGTGTTTTTTTCCTCCTAAAAAGACACTTATTTTGAATAGGAGGGAGTATCTTTTAATAAGTGAGTTTGTCACAATAAAGGACTGATTTGTTTAAGGAACTTCAACCATATATTTAAACTGTGTACATCTGCACAAAATAAATGACAAATGCCCTTCATTAGGATGAACCCCATCTAGATCTGAGGGCAACATTTAATGAAAATCAAATATCCTATAGACAAAACAATATGCTATTAACATAGTTTTACAAAATAAAAACTAGGATTTAAAGTAACTAAAACTTCCCTATTTAAATTGACATCATTCTTGTGTTGACTTCAAGGAGGAATTTTTTGCGAGATGCCTCAATTTAAGGCATTCACCTCACATCAATCGCCAAATGACGAGCAATGGAGACAGAAATTTGCTGGGAATGGCTATTAGAGCCAGATTTCGATCACGCGACATGTGGGTGGTTATGGGCCCCTTCCGCTGCGCCACTCTGATTTCACTAAGTATATTTGTTAGATTTGTAATCTTTACTCACAAAGACTCTTAAAACTCAAAACGCTTTCCTAACTTATCATCCTTTCTATGGCTTTATGAAAATACTCCATTTCCTACTCTAAAACTCGTCAAATTCCATTACACATGCAGGAGATCGGCCGATTGCTACTGAAATCTTTCATATGAAGCTTGATTCTTGGAAAACCATATCATTTTTCCAGCTGAACAAATACTTTTTTGAGGATTATGACATATTCCTTTATTCGCCATACCTATGAACAATGGCGGACGCAGGATTCCGGCTTTGGAGGGGCGAAAAACGGACCGAGTTCATATATTTAAACTATGGAAAAAAAAAATTTTGGGGGGCAATTGTAAAACATAACTATTTGAAGTTTTTTTATCCAAGTTTTGGGGGCAATTGTAAAAAATTTCTTTATTTTAGCTATAAAAAAATAATTTAAAAAACTTTTGGGGGGAAAAAAATAATTTTGGAAAATGCCGCCCCCCTTGTGTCCGCCGGTGCCTATGAATATCATGCATCATTCCTGTCGAACAACTTCTCCATTGGGACCAAAAAGAAAACAAAGAAAAAACAAAAAAATTGTGCTTAGAACAAGGTTAAGATCTAGAAATCGTTGCTGAACAGCTTATGTAAATCTATTCACGAGTTGTTGGTCTTTTTAACCATTAAATAATAAAATCCCGACGGAGGGAACTAGAAATTAGAGAGAGGAGACTTGTCAAACACTGCTATAAGCAACTAAAATGATCCAGAAAACAATAATAAATAGTAGAATAGATCAAGAAAACAATCACATGACAATTAAGCTAAAACCCACATATTCAGCAATAAATCTACAGTTGCCCCAGGTACGGAGAAAATCATTAATCTTTGAAAGATAATTTGTAATTGGAAAATAGAGAACAAACAGGAGCAAATAGACAAAATTCACCAAATCCACTAACAGAAAGAATGGCACAAAATTAGTCTTACCAAACCCACTTAATAATGATTTGTTAGTGGTAGATTATTTAGTTAACAAATGAATGATGGATTATGTCTATAAATAGGCTTGTACCCTGCACATTCAAATCATTCGAGTGAATACAATTCAAAGCATTTTAAGTGTAACCGATAGGGTCTGCGAGAAAAAACGAGAGCTTGTATACAAAAAATTGTGAGCAAGATTGAGAGTGTATTTTTAATTTATTCTTGAAATTACTTTTATAGTAATTCAAGTATTTTAGTCTCCATCTATTTATTTACCTCTTTCATGTTCACACATTTACACGGCAGGTACAAGCCTATTTATAGGCATAATTCATTAGGGATAGCAATGGAATGGGGCGGGTATCTCAATATCCAGATCCGCACCGTTCCCTTCACGGGGCGAGGCAGCCCAAGTAGGACGGGGCGGAGTGGGGCGAATTGCCATCCATATAATTCATCCTTCATTTCTTAATTAAACAATCTAACACTAACAGAATTATTAAGTGGGTTTTGGTAAGGCTAATTTTCAGCCATTTTTTTTGCTAGTCGGTTTGGTGAATTTTGTCTACTTGCCCCAGCTCGTGCTCCACTTTCCATTTACAAATTATTCTTTCAACTTCTCTTAATTAGTAATTCTCATAATCTTACGACGCTGCTCCAGTTTTTCTAGCCAGATTAATTGCTTTGTTAAACCATATATGCTAATTGTTCTTTCGTATTCACGAACTCCAATTAAATTTGTTGATCATTAACGAGACTCCTAATGACGAAGTTGGTGTATACCAAAATGATGTGGGTCTATATCTTAAAGCAAAAGCCGAAGCATGTTGAACTTCGTCATCATTTCATCCGGAGTCTAGTTATTGATCAACGAATTCAATTGGAGTTCGTGAGTATGTAGTAGAGGACTTTTCCAAAATAATGAGTCTGGAAAAACTCAGTTTCGGAAGCTATCAATATTACAAATAAAAAGGGGTTGTTGAAAGATTAATTTGTTAATTTGTAAATGGAAAGTGAAGCACAAGCTTATAAATGACAATCTTTATTAACTTTCAGCCAGTGATTTGTCGCATTTTGAAAAAGATTTATAGATTAGATTCGTATAAAGTCTCTCAAATTCTCTTTGTAGATGATATAAGACTTAACTAAGAAGATGACATTAAGGATCTAATCAAATCTGCTTTTATAAACTCTATCAATCACAGAGTTAATTTTTTTCTTAATTATTTTCTGGTCATAATTGGGATAATGAAAGATTGACCACGATAGATTATAGATCATTGATGCTTAAAGTGGCCACTGGCCATAAATGAGATAATGGAGATAGCGGAAATTTGACCACTATTCTTCATGGGCCACTTTGTGTTCACTTTGTCAGAGTCAAATTTTTGAGCTGGTAATTAAATATATAATACATTGCAATACATGGAAGATACTACTCATCTTGAGAGAGCCTAACACCATGATTCATGCATTTGTTTCTTATTGTGATTCATGGACCAAATGAGAGAATGTTAAATAAATAAAATGGACACGAAATGACTCATGAGGTACAGTGGTCAAATTTCCACTATCTCCATTAAGCATAAATGATTCATAATCTACAATGGTTAATTTTCAATTATCCCACTTATGGCCAAAAAATAATTAAGAAACTTTAACTTTGACAGACATAATTTATAAAAGTAGATCTGATTAGGTTCCGAGAGCCATCTTTCCAATTAAATCTTACACCATTTACAAAAAGAAATTTGAGAGGCTTTAGAAGAATCTAATCCATAAATCCTTTTCAGATTGCAATAAATCAATGGTAGGAGGTTATAAATAAAGATCGTCATTTTTATTCTTACAGTTGGTATTAGTTGACAAAATTCACCAAACTCACTTGTAGAAAGAATGGCCGAGAAATTCGGAAGTCAGCCTTACCGATCGAACTCACTTAATTATACTTTGTCAGTGCTAGAATATTTTTATTAAAAAATGAAGGAGGGATTATGGCTGTAAATAGGCTTGCATCCTGCACATTCAAATGAATGAGGGATTATTTAATAACATATATTGCTTTCTTATAATTATGGCTTCTAGATTAATCTGGTTTTCTAAAAGCTAATTTTTGAGATCTCAAAATATCTATATGCATTCATTCCTTCTGCTGATATATTAGAAATCAAAAGTACAGGCATACAATATACCTTTTTGTGGCGTATTACCTCTTCCCTAGAAGAGATCAAATGCACAACATCACAGTACGAGAAGTTGGATTCATTCATTTTAGTTAAAGAAACTAATGTTCCTCATTAGCAAACTATAGACCAAAAGGAATATAATCAACTTAGTAACATAATGCCATTGAAACAAAGTCAAGGTCTATAATAAAGATCACTAGAATCAGAGTGTGTAAATATTTATACTCACAAATGTTGCTGTGGCTATCATGGTGTAATCAGCCCATCTGAGATACTTCCTCAATTTCCAGTTAATGAATTTGCGTAAATTGTACAAAGTAAGATTATCCTGCCTCATGCAAAGAAAACTAATAGAAATGATACAAAACGTTCACTTGTAATGCAACTTGGATGGATATAACATTATCACCTTGGGGAATGGATTCCAAAAGCAATCAAAGGAAGTGAAGTGAGCACATTGGCAACTGTTTCAGCAAGATTTCTATCACCTGAGACAGTAAATATTGTCATTATATTAGTGCAGAAAGGCCCAGAAAAAGAGAAAAAAGAAAAGAAAATAGGAATAGTAAAAGAAAAACAGCAGACACACACTTCATTTTGAGTGAGGGGGTGTTTGCCTAAGCTTATTTAAAGATCTTATAAGATGTAGGAGCTTATAAGATGTTAGTTATGACAATTTTGTAATTAAAATGGTCAAAACAGAGGAAGTTGTTAAAATAAAATTTTATTTTGAAAGTTGGGTTCCCCACTTTTTTTTAAATAACTTATAAGCTACTAACAATCTAACATCTTATTTTGGGAGCTTATAAGATATTTTTAAGAAAAAATTACCTAACAATTTTAGAGAACTTATAAGCTCTCGAACTTATAAATGTTTTGAAAAGTTTGTAAGCTCAGTCTAACACCCTCAGCATATCATTTTATGCCTGAAATACCATTAAGACCACAATGGATGGGTCTCAGACAAGAAAGTCTTTGCTGCCAAACTTTCCTGATAAAACAGAATGAATGGTAAAACAAATAGTTATCTACTCTATAATACTTTTTTTCTAAAACCTGGTAAAAGGAAGACACCAGAATCAAATGTTAAGTAATAAGGAACCTATACTCACTGAGTTATTAGCCATTGGTTGCTCCCAATGATGTTCGAAGACCCACAAACAGACTGATCAAAATCCACATGTTGCTTTATCTATGGCAATATAAATGGTAAGTGTTATAACCAATGGGATTATACATGTTCCTAACTGGTATGACCAATAATTTCATAAACAAACACTTTGGAAGACTTTCAATAAAAACATCTTCAAGTTTCTCTCTAGTGTCCCAATTTTTTGCTCCTACCCTGCTTCAGTTAATATAAATTAGGTCTATCCGAGTTTTTGTTTTGATTTACAACATACAACCCTTTATCTTCTTCTTTCATTGCTTAGTGGATTTCCTGAATACACATGATTAAACAACAATTGATCGAATTTCCAAATTCCAATATTCGTTTTTTTTTTTTTTTTGGCATCTTCCGAACCATGTCTTGAGGTGGTGTTCACAGATGGAGCATTAACATAATCAACATATTTTAAGCATCAAAATTAATTTAAAAAAAAAAACACAAATCTGCAGATTGACAATGTCAAATTCAAGAAAAGGCACAATTACATTCATGACTCGTTCTAAAGCGAATAATCCAGAGATTTTGCCCAGATGCTTAAAGCGTTTAACAAGCAGATTGGACCTAATTAATTGTCAAACCAACCTAACCAAGCATTATGCTAGTTGCATTCCACCATAGATTTGCATAAAAAGATCAAAGAAACTACTTAACAAGCATAATCCGACAACAACACAACCCAAATCAGGCACCAGTATATAAAAAACGAGAACTACCATGGTATAGAGAGAAAATTACCGGATAAATACGAATTCTTCCCCCTTGAACAGAAATGAGATTATTATTAATGTTGGTAATAGGGAAGTCGAGAACGAAGCTTGGTCCAATCAGAACCGTGTCTATAGATTTTGATGTGGCAAAATTTTAGTAGGGCAAGAAGCATCATTAATCTCATTATAATTTTCATGCTTTTCGAGCTGCAAAATCAATTAGGGAAAGACTAACCGAACCCCTTTTTCTTCAAATACACTCGATACTTTCATTTTGAAAATTTTCATTTTGCCAGAGAATAGTAGTGAGAAAAAATTTGGGAGAAAAAAGATTAATTTTGAGAGTATGATTGGATGTGATATAAAAAAGTAATAATGAAAGTTGATTTGATGTGAAAATAGTAAAATAATGATTGAATGTGATTTATAGTTAGAAATATTTGAGTAAATGAATAGTGAAATTTGTGAGATAATGTGTAATAATGATTAGTTTTTTATGAAAAAATGTGTAGATGTGATTGATGAAAGAAAAAAGTGAGAAAAAGTGAAAGTGAGAGAATAGTATATTTTCTAAAAAAATTTCATAAACAATCGCATGTTTGGTCAAAAAAAATTCTCCAACGGAACGAAAATGGATTCTCGCTCACATCCAATCGCAGCCTAAAAGTTCTGGATAAGAATGTCATCAAGTGAAAATACTAAAATGCCCTTGGTAAACCCACCATAAGGGCGATTGACCCGAGTTTGATCTCATACGAATGTGTGTGTCCCCTCTTCTACTATCCCCACTAATACTGAATAATTGTACTCAAAAAAAGATTTTCAACCCTATTTTCCTCGGGATGAGATCTCATATTCCACTTTCTATTTCACTCCTTATTCCATATATTGTATGAATAATCGTACCATTATTGCATCATCTTGTACATGTGTCATTCATCTAATGCAACAAATAGGAATGGAATAAGGACAAGAAATCTCTATCCATTTTTCTCTTCCCCACCCCTCTATATTCTTCTTCCCTAGCATAATTGCGAAAATTTTCTTGAACCTCAAATTTTTACAAAACCCACATTGTAGAAAAAATCAATTATGGCGGACTAAAGTTGTATGTTTTTGCAGGAATAG
Source organism: Rehmannia glutinosa (assembly GCA_016081115.2). Lineage (NCBI taxonomy): Eukaryota > Viridiplantae > Streptophyta > Magnoliopsida > Lamiales > Orobanchaceae > Rehmannia > Rehmannia glutinosa. Next base: position 74,476,096 of record CM071935.1, read on the forward strand.
TACAATGTGAATAATTTACAATGTTGTTCTTGTTGTAAATGATATATATTTTATATCTAATATTTTATAATACGTATACTTATATAATAATATGATATTAAGCAAAAGTAAGGAAACTAGACAATTGTGTTTTTGCAAATGAAAGTTGTGTTTTTCATCTCATTTCGTTTCCATATATTTATACACAAATCATGCTATTACACATGTGATCTCCTTTTGTATTTTTGTGAATATTCTAATGCTAAAGTCCATTTCATGTGGCTCATGAGCCAATCTTGTGAATATTTAAGTCCACCTCATGTGGCTCATGGGCATATTATAATACTCCCCCTTGGACGTAGCATTGTTGTATGTTGGATGAGTATGCCTCGTTAATAACCTCAAGCCGCAAAACCCTGTTGGAAAAATCGGATATAAGGAAAAAAGAGTACATTCTCAAATCCAAATCTTGTGCATAAGCTGCCTCGTTAAAAACCTTAAGCTGGAAAAACTCAATGGGATAAAAACCAGACATAAGGGAAAAAGAGTGCAGCGCACAATATATTTGCTCCCCCTGAAATGAAGAATATAACTGTATAATTTATCCATCAATCTTGCTTCGTATGGACTTTTCTCATTCCGATGTCGTAAACCAACCTCTCAAATGTAGACATTGGTAAGGATTTTGTAAACAAATCGGCAAGATTGTGACATGATCGAATCTGCTGAATATCCACCTCTCCATTTTTCTGAAGTTCATGGGTATGGAAAAACTTTGGTGAAATATGCTTGGTCCTATCACTCTTTATGTAATCACCTCTCACTTGTGCTATGCATGCTGCATTATCCTCATAAATAATAGTAGGAGTGTTTGTAACTGGTTTCAACTGACAAGCATTTCTTATATGAGCTATAACTGATCTTAACCAAACGCACTCTTTGCCAGCTTCATGAAGAGCAATGATCTCAGAGTGATTGGAAGAAGTAGCGACTAATGTTTGTTTGGTAGATCGCCAAGATATAGTTGTACCGTTATAGCAAAATAAGTAACCTATTTGTGATCGGGCTTTGTGCGGATCAGATTTATATCCAGCATCAGCACAACCCACTAACCAAGAGTTAGTGGATTCCTTGGAGTAGAATAACCCCAAATCTATAGTACCACTGAGATATCAAAAGATATGTTTAATACCATTCCAGTATCTTCGAGTTGGCTCAGAACTGTATCGTGCAAGTAGATTTACTGCAAAAGAAATATCAGGTCGAGTACATTGTGCTAGATACATTAATGCTCCAATAGCATTAAGGTAAGGCACTTCAGGACCTAAAATCTCTTCATCAGATTCCTTTGGTCGGAATGGATCTTTCTCGGGATCTAAACTGCGCACAACCATAGGGGTACTCAAGGGATGAGCCTTGTCCATATTAAATCGTTTGAGTATCCGTCTAGTGTTAGTAGATTGGTGGACAAGTATCACGTTATCTTTATGGTCCAACTCAAGACCAAGACAAAGTTTAGTTTTTCCAAGGTCTTTCACCTCAAACTCTTTCTTTAGATATTCAACAGCATTGGATAATTCTTTAGGGGTGCCAATCAAATTCATATCACCGACATATATATCAATGATAACAAATCCGGTATCTGACCTTTTGATAAAAACACATGGGCAAATGGTATTATATTTATAACCTTCCTTCGAAAGGTATTCATTAAGTCTATGATACCACATGCGACCGAATTGCTTTAATCTATACAACGATCTTTGTAATTTGATCGAGTATAATTCACGGGGAGTATATGATTTTGGCATTTTATATCCATCTAGAATTTTCATATAAATATCAGAATCTAATGAACCATATAGATATGTCGTCACTACGTCCATTAGACGCATATCTAAATTCTCGTGGACAACCATACTGATAAGAAAATGAAACGTGATTGTATCCATTAGGGGTGAATATGTTTCATCATAATCTATCCCAAGTCTTTGGGAGAATCCTTGAGCCACCAGTCAGGCTTTATATCTCACGACTTCATTTTTCTCATTTATCTTTCGAACAAATACCCACTTGTATCCAATGGGTTTTGCATTGTTTGGAGTTCGAGTAATTTGTCCAAATACATTCCGTTTTTCTAAGGAAGCTAATTCAGATTTTATTGCTTCCTCCCACATAGGCCAATCAGACCTTTGATGACATTCTATGATAGAACGTAGTTCACAATCATAATCATCATTTAAAATTTCTTGAGCAACCGAGAATGCAAAATTATCATCAATAATTATTTCATTTTGATCCCATATTTCATTACTATAACTCATGGGATTTTCGGTGCTGTCAGAATTTTTGATTTGTACATTTTCTGAGATATTAGGCTCTACAGATCCATCTGGAGCATGCTCATTAGTATCAATTCTCCTTTTTCTTTTTCGAGGAACAACATCCTTTGAGCCAATAGGTCTACCACATTTTTGTCGTGGGATATCATCATTTATTTTCTTATTTTCGTTTGGAACAATAATCCTGGCTGGAACATTTGCAGCCGGAATATGAGACTTTGTGACTTTACTAGCATCATTAAATGCATCAGGAAGTCTATTAGCAATATTCTGTAAATGAATGATTTCATTCACCTCACTTTCACATTTAGTAGTACGTGGATCTAAATGGGATAAGCTGTGTTCATTCCAGGAGATACTCTCAACTGGTTTTTGTTTATCTAAAATATCTTTATCCCTTCCCATTAATGGAAATGTTGTCTCATCAAAGTGACAATCCGCAAATCTAGCAATAAATAAATCTCCCATCATTGGTTCTAAATACCGAATAATTGACGGAGAGTCAAATCCAACGTATATACCTAGTCTACATTGTGGACCCATTTTTGTCCTTTGAGGAGGTGGAATAGGCACATGGACAACACACTCGAAAGTGCGTAGGTGCAAAATATTTGGCTCAAAACCAAGAGTTAATTGCATTGGTGAGTGCATATGATAAGCAGTGGGGCGTAATCTAATAAGTGCTGATGCATGTAATACTGCATGACCCCATGCTGCACTAGTGAGCTTTGATCTCATTAAAAATGTACGAGCAATTATTTGAACTCGTTTAATTAGAGATTCAGCCAATCCATTTTGAGTATGAACATGTGCTGCTGGGTGTTCAACATTTATTCCCAGTGTTGTGCAATATTCATCAAAAAATTTTGATTTAAATTCTCCGGCATTATCCATCCTTATATTTTTGATGGGATAATCAGGGAAATGTGCTCGGAGTTTAATAATTTGCGCTAATAATCGAGCAAATGCAATATTTCTAGTAGATAATAGACATATGTGTGACCATCTATACGATGCATCTACTAAGACCATGAAATATCTAAATGGTCCACTTGCGGGATGTATCGGTCCACAAATATCACCATGAATACGTTGTAAAAATGATGGTGATTCAAAACCAACCTTTTCCATGGAAGGCTTAGTAATAAATTTTCATTGTGAACACGATTCACAGAAATAATCTTTGGACATTAGCACCTTCGTGCCTTTTAATGGATGTCCATTAGTGTGTTCAACAATCCTACGCATCATAGTCGTTCCTGGGTGTCCTAGGCAATCATGCCATAACTCAAATATATCATGATTCACCAGTTTCCAAGGCATGGTGGTGTAGGATTCAAAAGCATTAATTGAGACACAATACAACCCAGAAGTTGTTGCTTCAAATTTCTCATGAGCAGTTCTTTTTCCCATTTTATAGGATGTTATACATATACACTCTTTATTATTTTCATTTAGTGTCTCCAAATGATAGCCATTATCACGCACATCCTTAAAACTCAGTAGATTTCTTTTTGATCTACTAGATAACAATGCATTTTCAATATTCAATATTATACCATTAGGCAACACCACTGTTGCATTCCCGGAGCCATCAATAATCTCAACAGGACCAGATATAGTTGTAACTTGTGCCTTGCACAATTTCACACTCGAGAAATATACTTTATTTGTTAATATTGAGTGCGTTGTTGCACTATCAAGTAGACAATAGTCTATTTTCTCGGTGTTTCCGATGTGTACCTGTTTGAATTATTATTAAATTAATATTATATGATTATCAAAAAATTCGTTTATTGAAATGTAAAACAATTAAATAACAACATTTATGCACAACAAAAGTTTAAACATAAATGATTTTATTCAATAACATAGGCGTACATAATCTTTCAACTATTACATGTTAAAAATAATTGCCCATGCTAACAAGGGGTAAATCATGAAGACAAAAAAATTAACTAAAAGCCAAAAATGCTTTGGCGGATATTCTCCAACAAAAACTAGGATAGTGTACAAGAAGACTATTGTGATGAGATATGCCACGACTAAGCTAACCATTTTTTTTCCTTTTTTTTTCTTTTCGGAATAAAAGAGATGAGAATTTTTAGAAAGATGAGAGAGTATGTGTGAATTTGTTGAATGAAATATTGGTATATTTATAGATAAATGTTACTGTTCATAGCCGTTTAAAATAGCCGTTGGAGGAGAGAAATGGATGTGAAAAATTTGAATGTAAAATTTGTGAATGATTTGGTAAAAATTTACTGATATTTCATGATCGAACTATTAAACACGAACAGATTTATTATTTCATACTAAAAGCTTAAAACTGGGAATGTATCATCTGGGACAAGTACAAACATGGTACAAAAAACTAATCTCGGAAATATATCATCCGAGAGAAATAACATACAAACATTGAGTCTATTTTTTAATCTATCCAGTCGGCACCTTGTGCCTCATGATTCTCAAGAAAATCAGATATATCGAGTGGTTTCCAGTCCTGGACAGGATTTTGATCGCGTATAATTTCAGATGTGTAGGCCTCATTAGTAGTAGGTGGCTCCACTGCCTCAGTGGCATGTGTTTGAACACTTTTGCCTTTATTTTTCTTTGATTCCTGGTATAGGTTTACCAGGTGCTGGGCAGTTCGGCATGTTTTGGCCCAATGTCCTGTCATCCCACATTTGTTGCAAAGATCACCACCAATCCTTTCCATTTGTATTTTTCTCTTATCACAATTTGACTGATTTGGATGCCCGTGTTTGACCTTGTAATCATTTTGGCGGGAAAAATGATAATTAATCCCGATTATCGTAATTACGACCACCACGGTCATATCTATGAGTATTTTGATGTGGACCACCTGTAAGTCCAAGAGGCTACGACAATCTAGAGGGGGGTGAATAGATTATCTCCATCTTTTCGATTTTACCCTCCTTTTCGAACCGAATGCTCAAAGACAATAATAAAGGTGCGGAATGTAAACAACACACGTCGATTTATAGAGGTTCAACCCACCTAGGGCCTAATCCTCTACCACCCCAGTATATCCGGGATGGATTTCAAAAAGAAAAAGAATTTTATTAATTACCAAAACTAATACAAACTCAACTTACAACACCTTGAAGAGCACCACACTCTTCTTCAACACCACCTTTAGAGATTACCACAATCTCCCTTTGAAGATTACCACAATCTTCCTTCAATGGCACCTTTGAAGATCACCACAATCTCCAATCTTGAAGAATACCAAATTCTTCAACACCTCAAGAGCACCACACTCTTGAAACACCTATCACCTAGATCACCCAAATGTATTCTTACCACAAGAATACTCACAAGGATGTCTTGTGTTGAATGATGACCAAAAATCAAGATTACAACTCAATAATGAATATTACAATATGAGTGCAAAGTGTAATCAAGAATAGCCTAGACCTCAAGGATGTGAAAGTGATAAGCTAGGCAAAACTACAACAAGAATAATAACTATGAAGAACAAATATTTGCTTGAAGTGTATCTTGTTGTGTTGTATCTCAATTGTTGTATTGGTTGCTCCAAAACTTCCTCTATTTATAGGAGATGATTGATCAAACATAGGCTCCTCTTGGGGATTGAAAATCTATAGAAAAATACAATTAAAATCAAGAATATAGCTGTTAGAAATCAATCCCATAATTTAAGGAAAAGATGTTTGCTGTCAAACGGTCAGAAATTTGCTGTCAAAAGATAGGCCGATCGGTCGCACAGAAATAGACGTTTGAAGAACACACAGAGAAATACAACAGGGCGACCGGTCAGGGGGGACTGTGACCGGTCGACCTTGACCCTGACCGGTCCCCCTCATTGATTTTATAAAGATGTAAGTTCTGTTTCGATATTTTGCTCCAAGGTACCGGTCGACAGGGGGTCGACCGGTCGACGTCACCGGTCGACACCCTGGTTGACCGGTCGACCTGGTCTTTTTCAAGTCCGTCTCATTTTTTGTTCCAAAATTCAACTTCAGGTACGGGTTGCCCTTTACGGCGACCGGTTGACCTCGAGACAGAAATGTTGTCCAATTTTTGTAGAAAATAAAACTCAAGAAATACTCCGAAAATTTAGTAAAAACATTTTAAACCAATCGGGAGTATTTAGACAACATTTAGGAACCTTGTTTAGAAGTGAAAACTTGTAAATATAAAATCATTAAAAGTGTTGTCCAATTTTATCTAAAATAAAACTTGAAGAAATACTCCGGAAAATATTAAAACCATTTTAAATCATTTAGGAGTATTTGGACAACAAATGAAAACATTGTTTTGGTGTAAAAATAAAATCATCAAAATTAAGATAAAAACATGTATCAAACAATCTCCCCCTTTTTGATGATTACAAACCAAAATAATTTTTAGAAATATTAGGAGGACAATTAAAAACGATTTTCCGGTAAAAACTTCTAACCGTTTGGAAGCAACCAAAATTTCCAAAATATATAAGCAACCAAGTAAGGGAGTAAATATATTCAACAATAAGCACAAGCTCCCCCTATCAACAAGCACATCAAGAATTATGTAGAAGCAATAATCCATAAGCTAAGAGCTTAACTTTTACATATTGTTCAAGAGCTTATAAGCTCCCCTATCAACAAAACATCATTAGACAAGTATATAAGTCCATCAAGCAATAATTGGACTAAATATAATTCACAACTTATGGCTTTTAAGATGCCATAGCTTATAGCTTTTATAATAAGCTTTTATTAGCTTCTTTGAGCTAACGAACCAATATCCTATTTCTCCCCCTTTTGAATCATCAAAAAGAATGTTAGGATGATAAAAACATCATACAAGTTTATCAAAGTGCGCCAACAATATGATTTATCAACCATTGAAAGAATTAAACGTAGAATCCAAAAAAAATGGGAGAGAATCCATAAAACATGATCTCAATAAGAAATCCATAAGCTCATTTGTTAGCCAAAAACATGATCTCAATAAGAATTTAAGATATTTGAAAATAAGAGAATCATGTAGGCGATGAGTTTTTCATTGAAGCATTTTATCAAACACTTGGCGGGCGTCAAAGTTTGAAGAAGGTGTATATAGCCCTTTTAAAGGAAATTAAGCCAAGTTTGTTTATATCATCACCAAAAGCAATTTTCAACATATGCCCAACAAATAATAGTCCTAAACAAAGTAAATTCTCAACGGTTCGACCCAATTGAGATAATTTAGCCAAAAAGATCAAGGCATTACTAATGCCATTAAGCACAAATTAAAGAGCCATCAAGTAATCAAGCATCAAACAATGCATATTAGACATTACAAATGTCCCAAATTATCCATCTAAGCAAAATGATCAAGGCATCTCAAATGCATTTAAGCAAAAACTAAAAGAAGCACTTTTAACATCAAGTACTTCATACCAACTATCAAACAATGCCAAACTAGAGTATTTTTACCATCAAATACTCCATCAATATCATGATCATCCACAAGTCATTATCAACTTGCTATTTTAACCCTTTCAAGAAAACAAGCAAATCTCATTAGTGCAATAGAGTTTTACAAGATAGTTCATAGAAATACGAAACAACATGAACAAGAGAAAATGCTACGATAATAAAGGGGTGGGGACATCAATCCTCGTCCGAAGTGAAGCAAGTTCCGGGGATAAGATCTTTGATGAATTTCTTCAATTTCCCGATTGACTTTTTCAAACTAGAATTTTCTTTCTTCACAACCCGGAGCTCTTTTCTAAGAGAAGCTACATCCCTAAATGTATCTCTCTCCACTTTGTCCATTCTCTCATTTATACTTAATTCCGGTTCATCTTCTTCCTCGTTCCCTTCATTGAGGTGTTCGTCCTCATTTCCTTCATTTTCTTCCTCTCCAACTTCTTGTTCCTCTTCTTCATTCCCCACATTTTCTTCTTCCTCATCTTCTTGTTCATTGACATTACCTCTTCCGATATTTTCAACCTCATTATCATTAAAAAAAGGGATAAATACTTTTAACCCCCCAAACTATTCGAATTTTTACACTTTGCCATATGAACTTTAAAACGATACACTTAACCCCCTCAACTTGGCGAAATTTTACACTTTGCCTAAAATTCCGAAATTACCCCTAGTTTCATGGTAATTGGTTTTCAGTTTACCCTCTAAACTTTGAAGTTGTTGCACTTTACCACATAGACTATAAATTTTATTGCAAATTCTAATTTTACTCCTTAAGGTCTTGCGATCCTCGAAAATGGTATCAGAGCCTAGGTTTATTAAGAACTTTTAGTTAAATTTATTATATTTATGTAATTAACAATTGGTGAGGAGAAATTACTCCGAGATTATGGATCCGGACCGATGTCCGAGATGTACCCCTTACAGGACATATCGTCAAATATTGACGATGTATGCACAAGAACACCTTGACCAGGTTTCATATTGGGAATACCAACATGAAGAAAATGAGCAGACAGGATCCGACGGGGAAACCTTAAAAGCAATGCAAAATGCGAGAATATTATAAGCGATTCTGGATGCTTAACGGACCTATATGTTCATTTGATGAACCTTCAAGAAACGGTTCATGAAAATTCCCATCGAACAATGATTCCGATGGAGTACGGTGTGGAACGAGATACTTCCAGACAAATCTAAGATCTCCGAAGATCTTAGAGAAATCGTAAGAAGTGCGAGAATTATGGCAACCGCCATATTCATCTACCAAAGACAAGTTCATCGAGATCCGAACTGGATGGAGACGATGGTGAAATATCGAAGGAAACTCTTGAACTCCTTCATGATATTCAAACGAGTCAAGAACCTAGAGGGCGGCCAAGTTCATCCGGAGGAAGGAAACGTATTGATTTTGGGACAGTACCCTATTTACACCAAAAGGGGAAACCAACCGAAGTTATACGAAAAATGACGGATGAGGAAAAGCTCATTGCTCTAATCAAAGGAAAATCTATCAAAAATTAAAAAAGATGGATATTGAAAAGATGAATCTTAAAGATTTACATGACTGCGAGAATCCTTGGCGGGATTAGGTATTGTAGATTTAAAGATGAGCGCGGTGAGAATCAACTTTGGTTACCTATGACCCACAAGGTAGACCAATTCCTCCACCACCGCCACCGATTAATCCTAACGTCGAAGAAATACGGGTTCACATCATGGAGCTCGATGCGACGAGGATGCCACATCTTTGGGGATTTCACGATCGGGAGTGATCCACTTTCGGGACGAGGAGGTCGAAACCCTCTTGCGGGAACTGGACAACCTACCGGAAGGCGAATGTTTATCGACGCCTTATGGAAGATCGCACCTCGACCCAATACATCCGTATGGGTTGATGTTAAATCTGGATATTTGTCATATTGACGAATATATCAAGTTGTTCACCGAATATCTTTCCTAAAGGCCAAGTTATCCGAATGGTGCAATCAAGCGACTCTCTCACGCACGGGAATTACAAGAGATTAAGAGGAATTAACAAAGCGGTTCCTCTATGTTGCGTGGATAATGATATCCCAACAGTTGTGGGAGGTCAACCAAGGTGGCACAAGAAGAAGAAGGAGAAAAGCCATCCATACCGCCGAGGAAGCAACAACAAAAAAGCGGTCTTCATGGAGACCTAGAAGGTTAAGTCAAAACAAAAAGCCCGAAGTTATAAATCGGACAAAGACCGCACTGGCAAGCGGGAGTAGAGCCTCATCATCGAGTTCTAATCAAGCAAGTACCAGCCAGAAATCCAGGAGAAGAACTTTCGGGCGTGCTCACACTAAAGCTAATGAAAGTTTCAAAATCGTAATTCTTTGGACATGCGAAGCAAGAGGGCATATCTCAAGCGGATTGCCCGGACAATCAAAAACGAGGAGTCGACGGTTCGAGGCCACACGAGAAATCGAAGAAGCTGTCTATTATCGGGATTTAATACGGGTATATCAATTCGAGGATATTCCTCGGATGAAAGCATCTATGAAGAAGAGAGATCTATTCGATGATGGAAGTGACTCCAACTCGTAATCGAGTGAAGAAGAAATTCTTCAGCCAGACAGATCGGGGAGGATATGTCGGGATTCTCTCTCTCACACGACGGTTTCTCATAAAACTCTTATGAGAATCATGAAGGAAGATCCAAAGCTTCAAGTCTATGATGGATTTACAATTGGAGCTATGGAAAAAGCGTTGGATAAAATTGGGTTTCGTAGAAGAAAAACACCAAATTATCCACAGGGTAACAACTCGGAGAATTTGCTATTCTATGGAGTTTACCAAGAACTCGATCGAGATGCAGTTGGTCCCTATTAGAGAAATACAAGAGATCAAAAGCAAAGTTAAAAGAGAAGTTGCAAATACACTCTCATGGATTCATATCGGAGCTATAAGAGTAATTATTAAAGCAACATTCAAAGAAGGAATAGATTCGCCTCTTAATATTCTTTGTCTTTGACAAGCGAATCTCGCATCTCAAGGATTCATGCCTTGGAGCGGATTCTGAGAAATTTGTATGCGGGAAAATTGGCATTTAATGTCTATCCTAGAATTGCATACAATTTTGGAGATCGAGACTTCAGTAGAGTCTTAACCCTTCATCAAGATTTCAAAAGAGTCGATTTGATGAAAGAAGGAAATAGGCCTTACTCGATCACATACAAGATTTCATATGCTCTCTCGAATACCCATCATTCCGAAGTATTCTTGAGAAAGGAATTTATTGAAGTCCCAAGAATCTTTGAGGATTTTGCCAGGGTGGTGTTACCAGAAATCATTGAATCTCCAACTATTAAGGAGATTGATATGATAACTCAAGATCAACCGATCTTTAACAAAAGTCGGAGTCTCGAGTTGAGCCAGAAGGATGTCTTTCGGCAAAGCGAGAATGGTGAGTAACTGGCCGTTGGGAAGAAAGGAGACAAGAAATACGATTCAGCGCATTCCCGATGTTTTTAAAACATCGGAGAGAGCTGAAATGTCCGAGAAAAAGAATGGCGAGAGGTTGAAGTAATATTCGACATCACTCAAAAGGATAACATTTTTCCTTGTGATGTTCTATATTATCTCCAACAACCAATCGTTGGAAGGTATCAAGGAGGCACGAAGATAGGAGAAATTGAGCTTACTATCACGGGAGTTGCGGGAAAGATCCCAGAACAATTAATACCGGGAATTGAATTTCTTGAGGAGCATAAACCTTGGGAAAGATTACAAGACGGAATGGAGTTCACGGTGGCTAATAAAAGATACGAGAATCGATGACCACTAGTCCATTCTCCATATACATTTCTATTGGAATGTTATATGTGAATACAAGGCCGAGTATTTCGCCGCCTATATGATTCAGGTGCGGAATATGTCTTGCAAAGCCGGATGTTTTTCCTAAAGAAATTGGAGAAGATTTACCAGCTATTGCAGGAAGAGATTTCTCTAAAAGGATTCTTATCCTTAACAGGGAATTAAACAAGCGAAATAATGATCGGAGGAGCGGGCGGTACCCATGGTACAAAGTAAAGACGCCACCAATCTATTTCCATGATGATACAGTGCAGATATATTTTCTTTGGGAAACAATTTCCTACAAACATTCAAGCGGTTCACACAAGAGAACGAGACGAGAAGACTTATTTTCACAACCTTATGTGATCATAAGATTATTGTCCGAGAGATCAGGAAGCATTTTACGAAAAATGCCCACTAATTTTCGCAGCAAGCGTGGTGATGAAGCCAAACTTCGCAATCCAAAAATGGCGGATCGAAGGAAATTTGGTGAAGCTTTATTATCCTATAGACAATTTGGTTCCATCCGGAAGGATCGAGAATATATGGGATAATAACTTGTATTCATTCGAGTACAAGGAGAAGAACGAGTCACTCAAGCCATTGCGGAATTATGGATGAGTCTAAGGGAGAATCCACAGAGTGATGTAACCATAGAGGAACAAATATCACTCGAGGATATCAAGAAGAAGATCCAAAGGAATTACAATGAAGATCCTTTGGCTTGGTGGGATAAGAACGAGCTTAAAGCTTCCTTAAAGGTTAAACCTGGAAAGGAGTACGAGTTCGTAAGATTCAAACCAATCCTTATGAACCGGGAAGATCGTGAGGATATGCAAAAGATACTTAAGGAACATCTTGACCTTAAGTTAATTTCACCAGGAGTTTCTCCATACAATGATCCGAGGATTCTTAGTCGAAACCATGGAGAAATCAAAAGAGAAAGCAAGACTTGTTATTAATTACAAAGGGATTAATAACATTTTGGAGTTCGACGGATACTATATCCCAAGCGAGAGAACATCCGGTTAATCGTATCAAAGGTGCCAAGATATTCTCAAAGTTCGATTGCAAGTCCGGATTCTACCAGATTAAGATGGAGGAAGAAAGTAAGAAGTTTCTGACTTTCTCTACACCACAGGGGACACTATATTTGGAACGTGATGCCTATGGGATTGGCTAACGCACCCCGGATATATCAAAGAAAGATGGATAATCTTTTCAAAGATTATTTCAGATTTCATATTCGTGTATATCGACGACATTCTAATCGCATCAAAGAACATGAAGGAGCATCTCAAACATTTGGAAATATTTTGGATGTTTGTCACAAAGAAGGATTAGTGCTTTCGGAAAAGAAAGCGTAATCGCAACAAGACAGATTGAATTCCTCGGAATTGAAATCGATGAAACGGAATTATTCTCTGAGTAATCATATTGTGGAAAAGATACTGAGGATTTCGGATACACTTAAAGACAAGAAGCGGCTTGAGTTTTCGGGAGTTGTTAATTTTCTTTGGAATGTTTATTAACAATCTAGCATACTACGGAAGGTGTTTAGCCCATTACTTAAAAAAGATGCAAAGTATTCAAATGGGAAGATGAACATCAAGAAGGAATTAAGCAACTTAAAGAAGTTTGTAAAAAGCTTCCAAAACTTGCGATTCCCAAGACTAGGATGAACTAGTTCTTTACACGATGATGAGTGATGATTGGTGGGCGGCGGTTCTTACTAAGGTCACACCAAATGAAGAAGTGCCATGCGCAGATATTGCGGCGGTTTATTCACACCAAAGTGAAGCAAAGCAGATGGCATATCAACGAGAAAGAATTCTTTGCAATGAAAGGCTTTTAAAAAATGGCCGTTATTTTTCTTGGCTAAGAAGTTTACTTTGAAAATTGATAATTGAAGTGTCGAGGCTTTTACGAAAAATAAAATTGAATCAAAACCGAGAAAAGGCTCGATTACTTAGATGGCAAGCTGAATGTCAATATTATGATTATGATATTGTCATTATAAAATCTCATGAAAATATTCTTGCGATTTCTTGACACGAGATGGAAGGGCGCGTTCTTGTGAAGTCCTTAAACGAGTAAGACATCTCGGGAAAACCTGGAGAGTCTAGAACGAGATTTTGGGACGCTATGTCTCAATGCGAAGTTCTTTGGGCGACTTCAACAGTGACACTGTAAATCCGTTTCTAGTCAAATACGAGCATGCCAATTCGCTCAAGGACAATTGTTCTTAGATCTGCAAGGGCCTCTCTTCCAGCCGCATCTCCTACGGTGCAAAAAGGGGCCGAGAGAGTACGGGGCTCTAACCCGGAGGTTATGGATTCAAGTACCATAATCACAAGTGTTGCGGGTGATGCATCCCCGAGGGTGTACAAGCGAATCGAATGTTGAAGCTCCGGTGTCACAACCCGAGTCTTCAAGTCAACCCAAGAGACTGGGGTAAAAAAGAGGAGAGTTGAATCTTAGGCCCGCAGACAGGCAAATCTAAGGTTCAAACGACGAGATTAAGATTTCTTTTATGCGGTATATCGAGGCGATAGGAGAAACTAGTTACGAGACAAGGTATTAACCCGAGAAAACAATGGTTGATATCTCGGCAAGTATCCCGAGTTTGGATGAAACCAGGAAGTCATCCAAATGAAAACGAGAATGGTATACTTTTGGAGCTTTAGCTTCAATCTATACCGTGTCACTAGGATTCCCGAAATCTCAAAATTACCGAAATGGATTGGGGAAGCGATTTACGAGACCTGGGCCAATAATCCACACTTGGCCGGAGGAGATATTTTGGAATCGTATTTTATCGGTGCGGCTCTGAACCAAAGAAGAAAGGCTTTAATGAAGCTTTTCATTTCATCAAGCTAAGAAAACCGGATGGAAATGCTTTAAAATATATTAAGCGGCTTCAGGAAGAAGGACCGATGTTAGTAGGAGCATTTTCAAGACGAAGCTTCTACTGCACCAGGCGAGCATGGGGTCTTTGGGTTTGTCTAATCGAAATGGACAAAGTCAAATATCCATTCAAGTTCTTCCGCAGTCGGCGAATGGATCTTTCCTTTTGAATTCGATGTTTGGATCAACCACGGGGGTTTGCGGAAGAACTCTTCGAGACCAAAAGAAGAATTCTCTCGGGAAAACAAGATTCCGACAAGCAAAGAAACTTATCGGAAATTCTCCGTAACATGGCGCATGTTGGCCGTTGGATCGACCAGGATCATCAAGCATGCCCCGAACAAAAGAACCCGAGTTTGGGAAAGGATTCCGACCCAAACCCGACCGACAAGATCATGCGGTGGAAAGGATAAGGGCCCGACTCACAAGACGCGCGTTATCCTCGGGGACCACGTAAACCAAATTTTTAAAAGATTCCCGACAAACATCACATGAAATTTGAGTCACGCGGGAGAAAAAGAAAACCGGTGGCGAGGCAATAATGTGGGATATGACGTAAGCAGTGACGTCATATATATCAGCAAGATTTGAAGTCCGCCTTTGAAGTCCGGACTTACCTCTATAAAATGCAGGATTTGAAGGAAGCTGAGGACATCGAACATTTTCCTTAGTTTTATTATAATAAATTCTGAGAGAAAATTTGTAATATTTGAGTGTTTTAGTTTTCAAGTTTTTATGTATTTTCGAGTGCAAGCCTCATCTATGAGAGGCTAAACCAGTATTCTCCTCCCAAAAGGAGATTACTAATGTAGTAAATATTTCTATAAGTTCTTAATAAAAAAGAGGCTTTCTGCTTCAACATGTGTTCATAATGTTCTATTAATTCATCCCGTTTAAGAATTACTTGTACGCCTGGAAGTAGAAAACGAATCCAGCCGTCTTTGAGCAGTTTACGAAGAGTCGGATAACTTGCATATCATCTTCCCTAAGGGTGAGGTTGAACAGTGAGGAGCTGTTTGTCAAACGATCTGGGGGCAATAATTTTCCGACTGGTGGTGTTGCGAACCATTTCACCCGGAGCTGTTTCGGTCAAAAAAGGTATGAATTTTACGGGATTTATTAATTTTACGGAAGCATGTTGGGCCGATATGGTCATAATGGACTATGTTCATTTCGGTCTATAGACCTAATTTGTATAATGATTTATACTTGAAATAAGAATTTTGATCGAAGTATGTCCTGTTGAGTTTATAGGTGAAACCCGACATGATCCTTTTAAAACCTCGAATAGGGACTGGATCTAAGTAGGTGTAACAACGCCACGAACAAAACAAGTGACAGAAAATAAAAATTCTCATTTCTCGAAAAATCCGAAAAACAAATTGATTATGGAGTAAAATTTTCATGTTTAAGGATTAATGCAATAAATTTATTATTATGTAGTAGATTGCCACAAAATAGAGTTTAAAGGGATAACTTGAACTATTGTTATAAAAGGATAAAACCTAGGGGCAAAATTGTCCATATAGGGTAAAGTGTAACGATTTTCATAGTTCAGGGGGCAAAGTGTCACGGATTAAAGTTTGGAGGGTAAAGTGTAAAAATCAGTATAACACCAAAAAGATTTGGCGGCATGGTCGAGTATGTCACTTCGGGATACACTCCTAAAAAAATTTTCACCTCATCTAGTAAAACACCAAAAAGATTATCATCCCAATGAGTGCAATCCACATTAACCACTCCATCATTCGGCACATTAAAATGATTACAAATATCGGCCAATGTCTACGAAAAGTGCCTACCATTTACGAATGTGTGAAGTTCCAACGGATTATCTACCGTAGCATCAACAATCTACATATTTCCATAGAAAAGTTTTATAAGCTCGTCATCATAATGCAAACTCGGATTATCCCATAATGAAACCCAACCTTGAATTTCAAAATAAGCCCTAACTTCTGGATATTCATCATGAAATGCTAAAAATCGAACCATACGAGTGCAAGCAATTTTCTTATCATTTAACCCAATGTTTTCATAGTGCTCCTCCGCAAGCTTATTTAGAAATCGAAATCTATTAACTCTAGAGGGAGGCTCGTAAAGAAGTGATAACTTACTAGAGTCCCAATGAATATTCTATTTTGAAATCCCGGCTCTCAATTCAACAATCTCCTCTTCCGTAAGCTGGTTTTGATTATCTCATTGTGGAAAATCATCTTGTTGAGGGTTGAAAGAGGATTCTCCCCTTTGCTTTCTTCTCCTCTTTTGAGGATTTCGTCCGGTGAATTGACGGGGTGCCATGAAAACAAGATGAATTTGAGAAGTATAAGCTCAAGGATGGAATAATTTGAGAAATATTGGGATATTTTGAGAGAATTTGGGAGAAAGATTGAGCTAGGGTTCGAATGTTATAAAGAAGAAATGAGAAGAAATTTCCCCTGTTTCAAACATAAAAATCTTTACTCTTTGAATACACCTAAACCGGCCGGTCGGTCGACGACCGGGTGTGGTGTGGTCTGGTCGACCCTGGTCGACTAGTACCTGCTCCTGGGTACCAGTTTCAGTGCAATTTTATTTCCAGAAATTCCAAAATTCGATTTTTCACCCCAAAAGTTTTAAAACTTTGCAAAGAGATAATTATGGACTAAGTCAGACAAATACGTGTTTCAAGAAAACATATACTCGAGAAAATCGAGATTTTACGAGCAGTGCCTTTTTAGAAAAAAAATTCACAAAATCATTTAGAGGCACTTAAGGGGATGGAATAAAATAGTTTGAAAGAGAAGTGCATAATCATGACAAGAACAAAATATCGAGTTCTAAAAATAATACGAGTAAACATACCTCGATGGTTTAAGAATCTTTTAGACGAAGTGATAAACGATGGCCTTCAAATTTCTTTAAACAAATTTTGCACAAGGTACAATAGCACAAATGTAGGCCAAGCAATAGGAGACATCACAATAAAATGCTTATGCTATAGAAATCCATAAAAGTTTTAAAAACAACATGTAAGGTCTCATTTTCAAACGATTTTAAAAACACAAATAAAAACATGCATACTAATAAAATGTATACTTAAATGGGGAGATACGGTTTACCAATTACGCCATTTCCATGGGTTGTGCCGTTCCCGTTGTTGATGATATCTTCCCCTTTGAAAATCATCTTGTTGATGATAGCTTCTCCAATTGTTCCATTTCCAAGCATTGTAGCCTTCTCATTTTCAAAAGTGTCTTTCTCTTGGAAGATCATCTTGTTGATGATGTCTTTGCCATTTCCAAGGATTTTGTTCATCCAATTTTTTATTATTTCCTCTTCTTGAAAAATGACTTTATTGAAGGTGTTTTCTCCTTTGATCAAATGAAATGGCCATTTGATGCCTTTTTGGCGATATGAATTTTCTTCGATTATTATTTCGCCGGGTACCTAATATAACATTGTTTTGTGGTACCCTCAAGTGCTTGGGTCCTTTGGGATTAGCTTTGAGACTTTTAAGTCTCCAATAATAATTTGAGCTATTTCTAGCCCGACAAGTATTTACGGCGTGTCCCTTCTTACCACAATAAAAGCAAGTAACATTACTAACATGCATAGGAACTCGATTCTTGACAATATTAGGCTCATGATCAAGTTCACTATTCGAATTATCACAACCATCAACATTCACAATATTGGGCAATTTATTGGTACTCAAGTTTGATTTTGATAAATCATTTTTCATGCAATTCATATTCTCAACAAGAGTACTATTTTGTTTTTCAAGGTTTCTAACCATGTCAAGTGTGGTGGTGTGAGCACATGATAGTGATTCATAGGAAGTAAATAAACTATCCTTTTCATTTTTAAAAACAATGAATTCCTTTTTCAAATTTTTGTACTTAACAAGTAAATTTTGGAATTCATTTTGAAGATCATCAAAATCATTTTGCAAATCACTATAATCATTTTGAATAACAATATCATAAGAAGTAGAGGGTTTAAGACATACCTCGTTTTCTTCTTGGATGCCCATAAGACAATGTTCAACTTCTTCATAGTTGGAAGTTGTAAGAAGCTTGTTCCTTAGATTTGACATTATATCCCTTTGAGAAGTAGATGCTTTTGAGTTGCTCCTTTCATTTGCATATACTCCATAGATGGCTTCTAATTTTTGTCATACATCATGTGCCGATCGAATTCCTACAATATGTTCATATTCCAAATTAGTGAGTGAACAATACAAAATATTGAGAGCTTTACCATTTAAGGAGATGATTTTCTTCTCTTCATCATTTATCTCTTTGAGGCCTTTGAAGACAGTGTCTTTCATCGGAATGGATTCTCCATTTATGACAATGTTCCAAATATTGAACCCGCAACCTTGTAGATAACATTCCATTCTTTCTTTCCAAAATATAAAATTTTTGGAATCAAATAGTGGTGGCTTGGTGGTGGAGGTGCCGGATAGATGAGCTTCATTCGTAGCCGACGATCATTTCTCTTCACTCGCGATTTGAAACGAGCTTGCCAAAGAGTTTAGCTTTGATACCACTTGTAAGTCCAAGCGGCTACGATAATCTAGAGAGGGGGTGAATAGATTATGTCCATCTTTTCGGTTTTACCCTCTTTTTCGAACCGAATGCTCAAAGACAATAATAAAGGTGCGGAATGTAAACAACACACGTCGATTTATAGAGGTTCAACCCACCTAGGGCCTAATCCTCTACCACCCCAAAGATATCGGGATGGATTTCAAAAAGAAAAAGAATTTTATTAATTACCAAAATTAATACAAACTCAACTTACAACACCTTGAAGAGCACCACACTCTTCTTCAACACCACCTTTAGAGATTACCACAATCTCCCTTTGAAGATTACCACAATCTTCCTTTAACGGCACCTTTCAAGATCACCACAATCTTCAATCTTGAAGAATACCAAATTCTTCAACACCTCAAGAGCACCACACTATTGAAACACCTATCACCTAGATCACCCAAATGTATTCTTACCACAAGAATACTCACAAGGATGTCTTGTGTTGAATGATGACCAAAAATCAAGATTACAACTCAATAATGAATATTACAATATGAGTGCAAAGTGTAATCAAGAATAGCCTAGACCTCAAGGATGTGAAAGTGATAAGCTAGGCAAACTTACAACAAGAATAATAACTATGAAGAACAAATATTTGCTTGAAGTGTATCTTGTTGTGTTGTATCTCAATTGTTGTATTGGTTGCTCCAAAACTTCCTCTATTTATAGGAGATGATTGATCAAACATAGGCTCCTCTTGGGGATTGAAAATCTACAGAAAAATACAATTAAAATCAATAATATAACTATTAGAAATCAATCCCATAATTTATAGAAAAGATGTCTGCTGTCAAACGGTCAGAAATTTGCTGTCAAAAGATAGGGCGACCGGTCGCACAGAAATAGACGTTTGAAGAACACACAGAGAAATACAACAGGGCGATCGGTCAGGGGGATCACCGTCGACGACCTTGACCGACCGGTCCCCCTCATTGATTTTATAAGGATGTAAGTTCTGTTTCGATATTTTGCTCCAAGGTACCGGTCGACAGGGGGTCGACCGATCGACGTCACCGGTCGACCGGTCGACCTGGTCTTTTTCAAGTCCGTCTCATTTTTTGTTCCAAAATTCAATTTCAGGTACGAGTTGCCCTTTACGGCGACCGGTTGACCTCGAGACAGAAATGTTGTCCAATTTTTGTCGAAAATAAAACTCAAGAAATATTCCAAAAATTTAGTGAAAATATTTTAAATCAATCGGGAGTATTTAGACAACATTTAGGAACCTTGTTTAGAAGTGAAAACTTGTAAACATAAAATCATTAAAAGTGTTGTCCAATTTTATCTAAAATAAAACTTGAAGAAATACTCCGGAAAATATTAAAACCATTTTAAATCATTTAGGAGTATTTGGACAACAAATGAAAACATTGTTTTGGTGTAAAAATAAAATCATCAAAATTAAGATAAAAACATGTATCAAACACCACCACGACCACGACCCCTGCCGCCACCATGCCCGGGCTTATACTCACGGCCTCTAAATTGGCCCCGTCCTCTACCAGAGTTAGCATGTGCTTCAGGCACTGCATTAGACCCAGAAGGTCACAAATCGTGATTTCTCAACAGCAATTCATTGGTTTTCTCTGCCGTGAGAAGAACCGAGATTAATTCAGAATATGTTTTAAACTGTTGCTGTCTATATTGCTGTTGAAGCACAATATTCGATTTATGCATAGTGGAGAATGTTTTCTCCAATTTATCATACTCAGATAATTTTGTTCCACAAAGAGCCAGTCGAGACTCAATTTTGAATAATGCCGAATTATAGTCGGCAACGGACTTGAAGTCCTGCAATCTCAGTTGTTGCCAGTCAAATTGTGCCTGCGGGTGTATCACAGTTCTGGTGTGATCAAATCTTTACTTGAGCTTTTGTTAGAGCTCAGAAGGCCTTTCAATTTGTATATATTCGTTTTTTAAATAATCAGATAGATGATGGCGAATAAATATCATTGCGTTCACTTCATCTTTTACAACAACCTCTTCGATTTTTATAGGCTTCAATGTTTCAGCCAGATCTAAACCCTGAAGGTGCAATTTAACATCCAGACACCATGATAAATAATTATCACCAGTGGCATCAAGGATCTGGAATTTTTGCTTTTCGATACCGGCCATTTTTCTACAAAAGAAATATAATAAATTAGTACACAGAAATTCAAACTTGAAATACACAAACCTTTTCTCGAGCAATAACTCGTGCTGATAACGTGTTGTAAATGATATATATTTTATATCTAATATTTATAATACGTATACCTATATATAATGATATGATATTAAGCAAAAGTAAGGAAACTAGACAATTGTGTTTTTGCAAATGAAAGTTGTGTTTTTCATCTCATTTCATTTCCATATATTTATACACAAATCATGCTATTACACATGTGATTTCCTTTTGTACTTTTGTGAATATTCTAATGTTAAAGTCCACTTCATGTGGCTCATGTGCATATTATAATAGTTCTACATACTTTTCTTCCTTTTTTTCCTTTTTTATTCTTGCCCAGAAAACTAAAATTTCACACCCTCAACGTTAAACCAATATTGTATCAATACCTTTACAAAAACAAGAAAAAAACAATTGTATCAATACCAAAATCAACCTAAAACTAATTGTCAGCCATCTAAAGCAATAATTGCTGAAAAAAGCCCATAAACTAAATTCTTTAGACTAAATTTATTTGGATGGATTAAAATAAAAAGATGGGTTTACTTAGAAGTTGGTGTAGTTAGAAGAAATTGGGGTATGAGTAGTTTTTTTTTTCCCGACTCAGAGTATCCCCACACTAACTTGGGGTACAGAGCCATATACCCCACACTTTCTTCGGATTATGGAACACCTGTCCTTCCTGGGATGGTCCTAATCTATGGGGGGAGGGGCAAACCCAACCCCAACACTCCGTGTTAGTCAGGAATCGAATCTAAAACCTCAGGGTTACAATTGCAACCCCTCAACCACCAAATCAATTATTAAAGTTTTATAATAAATTAGTTCTAACATTTCATTTTTAATTAAAAAAAATACGTCTAATTCATTCAAAACCTGATATTTTGGATGCAAAACTGCATTGTGGAGCTGGATGTAATTTTAACTATTTAATTAAATTAAAAAATTATGAGTTCACGTGTTGTTTACTGGTGAAATTAAGGAGTCAAACTAACATGGACAAAAATATTGATTATTAATTCCAAAAAATTTCTTGTATTTTATTCCCTAGCTTATATGATATATTTACAGACAGACCACTTTATTCTATTTTAGTGGGTCTTCCAATTTATATTGGATGAACTTGTCCCATATTAATGTGGCCACTTTTCCACTCTTTTTAAGTTTAAATTCCTTCATTCAAACACAATTGGAAATATTTTTCTTGGTTGAGTTTCTATGACCAAAAGAAACTTCACCAACAGAATCATTAAATACTCGTGCAAGTGAAGTAAAGCTATAAAAATGTTCAAAGTTGAAGAAAATATTAAATAGTACGTTCTCTCTAACATTGCTCTAATTCTGGATAGACCTGGCCACGGTTCTGGAACCGCCGGTTCCGGTTCCGCCGGTTCCGGTTCCTCCAAATTGAGGAACCGAAACCAGAACCGGAACCTTATACTCACGGTTCGGTTCCAAACCGAACGCTGCGGTTCTCGATTCCAAACCGAACACGGTTCCTATACGGTTCAGTTAAATAGGAACCTTTTGTTTTTAATTTTATTTAGATAAAATGTTTAGCAATTTAGTTTAAAATAAAAAGAAAAAAGGAAAAAAAACGCGAGCGTGATTCATCTAAAATATTTCCATTAGAGCTAAACGTTTGCTCTACTTCAACAGTTGAAACGGGGCATGCCAAAACCTCTTTTGCAATGATTGAGATGATTGTATAAGGTGGAGTTCTTTGTAACCACCATTTCAAAATATCAAAGTCTTCAATATCTATTTCACTAAACTCGAAAGAAGTAGTTAAATAATTCTCAAGCTCTACATTTGAGCTAGAGGAACCCTTGATGATTACTTTTTTCCCTAAGTAATCGTTGTGCAATATTAAAAATATCATAATAAACATTTTACATTTCTTCTAGAATGTATTTACCAAAACAAGATTTTTGGTTTTAACCTTAAAAAAAGGTTCCATCACGGTTCCATATACGGTTCTAACCGACGGTTAAAACCGCCGGTTCCACGGTTTTTGAGACCTAGGAACGGGCCGAACCGAACCCAAGTCTACACTGTTCGATTACGGTTTTAGAACCGTTGACCACGGTTACGGTTTAGGAACCGTTGACCACGGTTCCGGTTCCAGTTTGGAACCCGGTTTCAGTTCCATTTGGCTAGGTCTAATTCTGAACCCTTATGGAAATCACATGAAAAATGTTGATTACTTTATTATTGAAAACCACTTATAATCTTGTTCTCAAAAAAAAAAAAAAACTACTTATAATCTTTGACCGTATTAAATTAATAAATTCTGCCCTTGGTCTTGTCCCGTCTATGTTAGCTGCCATTCCATGGTCCCTAAAAATTTAATAAAATTCATCTCTCTCTCTCTCTCTCTCTCTCTCTCTCTCTCTCTCTCTCAATATATATGATATTATAATTATTGTGAGTTAAATGATTTTTGGATGCGTTTGCTTGTCGTTTTTTAACAAGTGGTTGCCTAGGAATGCCTATTTCTCATTACATAGTACTTGAGTCGACACTTTGGAGCATTTGGCTTTAGTTAAGGAGGATCCAAATTTATTTCATTACAACTCAAGACCTATACTGTGAAATGGAATTTCGATTTAAATATTATTTTCATCTTAAAATAATTTAAAGTTCAAGACATCTACATAAAAACATACATGATATCCTAGCCCCATGGGTTGGGCCTGGTGGAGAGGGTTGCAATTGCAACCCTGAGGTACCAGGTTCGAAACTTAACTAACGCAGAGTGTTGGAGTTAGGTTTGTCTAGTCTCCTCCATTTATTAGGACTATTCCTGAAATGACTGAAGTATGGAGTCTACGCCCCAAGCAAATGTGGAGATACTCTGGGTCGAAAAAAAAAAAATACCGAGTATCCTATTGGATTTAACAAAGGTTAATGTATTTTTCCGTTTCTGTATATATTTAAGCGACCCGATAAGCAACATTGTTAATCCTGACCCGACCAATTTGTTCATTAATGTTATAAAATCTTATACTTTCATGGGAAAAAAAAGAAAAAACGGATATGTACATCAAATTCCATAGTCCATTGAAAATTCGATAGAAATGCAAATAATATTAGACACACTCTGACACACATATAGAGAAGTAACAGGGCAAGTCAAACCTAGCATCAAGGGCCTGACTATTTAAACTACAAAATAGAAGCAAACTTTTAAGAAAGGTACCTCAAGTTAAAAAGAATTTAACTAAACTACCCCTAGGACCCCCCACCCCAAACCCCAATTCTAAGGTGAAGATAGAAAGGAAAGAAAATAAGTTGCTTTCAGAGAGGGTACACACAAGTGGATGGTAACTTGTGTTCCGAATGGATATTTGAAACATAAATTAAACCTAAATTAGGAGTTTTTAATATGACAGTCTTTATACATGTGACAATAATTCGTCTGGTGAAATAGGAGATGAAAACCATTATAGATCAATAGAAGATTCCATCCGATACACAAGTGGTATGATAAGATCATCGAGTCTTCAATTTCTTACAATGCATATTTTATTTTGTCTTTCAATTTTAGGATGAATTCCACATATACAATAAACTACTCATGAGGTTTGATTTAATTAAAAAAGAACTATGGGTTTTTAAAAATTACAAAAATCCCATTGAGATTTGATTTTTGTATTATATTTAACACTTTTTTATAACCCAAAAAAAATTCAAACATCCTCTTTACATTTGTAAAAGTATTACAATTATACCTTCACGTTTTAGGCAGAATCAAACTTCGTAGGTTTTTATAATTTTGAACTTTTTTGGAATTTTTGGTTTTTATAATTTTGAACTTCATTGGAATATTTTTGGAATTTTTTGTAATTATACCTAAAAAATAATGATATAATCTTATACATGTTATATGGGGAAATTAAACACCAAGTGAAATAGAAGATGAAAGATCACATTTCACAAAGCCCTCTATTTAACCTCTAGGGGTTGGCCTAGATGCATTGAAGTTGCAATTGTAACTTTAAGGTCTTGTTTCAAATCTTAACTAATTTTGAGTGAGGGGGTTGCCCTTCTCCCTCAGATAATAGTACTATTCCTAAGAAGGACGAATGTTTCATAGTCTGAAGGAAGTTTTGGGTCTAAACTATTTTTGGAAAGGACGGACGTTTCATAGTCCGAAAGAAGTGTGGGGTTTGTCACTGGATGTTCCATAGTATGAGGGAAATGTAGGATCTAAACTATTCATGGGAAGGACGAACATTTCATAATCTGAAAGAAAGTGTGAGATCTGTGGTCGGTTGGTGTGAGATACTTAGGGTTGACAAAAAAAAAAAGAGAAACCCCTCTATGTACATTTTCGAAATTACTTATTTCATATTGAGTCCGCAGACAGCGGCTATTAATACTGGACAGTAATTCACTACCCACTCTCTCTCTCCCCAAGCACATACATTTGTATATATGCAACAAACCAGACGTCCACACAACTAACATGCACATCAAAAACCCCCATTCTTTTGTTTAGATTGCAACTAAAATAGTTTCGAAGTTCGAAAGATTCAGAAAAACAGAGAAAACAAAAAAATAAGAAGGTTCCAGGAATCAAGGGTCAATATCATGTGACTTCACCCTTAACACAAGGACACACTCCTCTCTCTCTCTCTCTCAAATCTCTCTCCATCTCTCTCTTTCAGGGTTTAGAAGATTTTCCCAAGTGTTCGATTATATTTTTCATATACACATTTTCTTGTACTACTACTATACTAGTAGCTATTTGTCAGCGAGAAATATCGTACTACTTTTGTGAAGAAAATGACGTTTTTTATCGAAGGCGAAAAGCGGAGGAGGAGAAAAAGAAGCGATTCGACTTCAAGAATTGCAATTTTTTCTCTCGGGTTTCTCCTAATTCTTTCAGAAGTTTACTCATTATCGTCAGCCGCGAAAATTGGCGCCGCGGCCGGGACACGGTGGTCCCCGGCGAGAAAAATGAGGTTGTCAAGAGTCATTTCAAGTCCATCATCACAATTGGTCAGTAGTACGGATATAAAAAATAATTCTTCAATTTATGAAGAGGAAAAGAGATTAGTACACACAGGACCCAATCCTCTTCATAACTAAAGAAGCGACAAAAAGGAAATTATGAGGGCTTTGCTACTATGGATTCTAATGGTTAGTTTTAGATTTCAGCTGGAAAAAGACTGTGTAACTTCCTTCTGCTATCAGTCCCTTTTTAATTTTTTTGTCTGAATTAGAATTAATTGTAGCAAGGCTTTTTTTTTTTTTGGTTAGCTTTTTCAGTGATTGTTTTAAATTAGCTGTTATGGGTGTTAATTAAATGCTGTTGCTTCCATTGCTGCAGTGTTCTTCTGTACCCTTCTGTTAAAATTTTACTGTTGTTGTATTAATTGCTGTAGTTACTGTTGTTCATCTACACAGCCTTTTTTTAGTATTTGATTCTTTTCCTTTGGCAGCTAGCTAGCTGGCATTAATCTTGGTCACCTTAAGAAAAAGAAAAAGAAAAAGAAAAAGTACTGACCAATTAATTAATTGACCACATATATATAATATTAATTTTACTGCCAGTGTTAAGAGTTAATTAAGACACTGTAATATATTCTTATTTCTTACTAATTTAATGAGGGAGAAAATGGCAAAACTAGTGGTGTATTTATTGAGGTGGTGCAATATTTGTCCAGCAACATTTGAAATTGCAAATTTTAGTTATGTGCGTCTGTGACAATTTTTGCCCTTAGCAAAAATAACAATTTTAATCCTATAATATTTAGGATTTGACAATGTTTGTGGTAATTTTTAATCCGATTAGTAAAAATAACCAGTTTTGTCAAATTTTATACGTATTTTTGTATTTTTATAATTAAAAAATAATCATGTATATTTCATATTTCGCATATTGATTTGGATTTATAATTCTAAAATTGTTCTCTGTTTAGGAAATTCCATAATATATAGTATAGATAATAAATAAATTCAATTGATACATAAACAAAACATAGACTCTAATACCATTTTCTACTATATTTTAGGTATATTGAATATTTTAGCTACCTAGGATATTTTAGGAATAAGTGAAATATATAGCCCTTAGAATCAAATTTGTATCAACTTAAAACTTATATGACCCGAATTGCGCAAATCTAAAACTTATGGGACTAAAATTACCAAAAAAAAAGCAAAACATACAAAACTTACATTGCAGTTTCAAAAGTTACTAGACAAATATTGCAAGTTAACATATAAGGGTGACAATCCCTGATATGACATGGCAACCCAACACGAACCCGATTCGAAGTTATCGAGAGAAACCCGAACCCGAACACGACTAACAAGATATCACTACAAGAAAAATAGTCTATCCCAACACAAATTTAATGACGCTACCAAAAAGCGTAATTATAAATAAATATTTAATGACGCTTTTTAAAAAGCGTTGTAAATTATAAAAATTAGCGACACTTACTAGAAAGCGTTAGCAACTTAGTAAATTTAATGACACTTTTATTGAAGTGTCATTATCTTAATAAAATTGCCGACTTTTTTTTTATAAGTGTCACGATAATTATAGAATTTACTTATGCTTTTTTACTTGTGTCCTTAAAATGACAACGCTTAGTAAAAAACGTCATAAAATTGATGACACTTTCTAATTTACTTACACATTTTTTATTTGTCGCCAAATTTTTAAAATTTACTTACACTTTTATTGTTTGTGTCATTAAAATGGCGACACTTATTAAAAAGCGTCACAAAGTGAAAAATTGGAATATTTATCCCACATCGAAAGATTGAAGTGTTGAGAGTGACTTTGAGAGTTAATAAATAGACACCATGTGGTGTATAATTGACTAACAACAACTATATTCAAAATGAGTCAAAAAATAATATTAAGTATAATTTTTTTAAAAAATTAATAAATAATTGATCTTTAATAAATGTTACAAAAGCTAGAAATATAAAATTCGTCATAATTTTAATGACACTAATTTTCAAAAGCGTCGCGACTTTAAAGACGCTTAATAGTGTCCCTAAATTTAACAACGCTTTTAGCGTAAGCAAAACTTCATTTAAAATATATTAAATCTTTATTACTTGTGACAGAAAATAGTGTCACCACATAATGACGCATTTGATAAAAGCGTCATGAAATGAAATTTACCTACGCATAGATCTTGCGTCACGGATATTTTCGTGACATCAAATTTAACAACGCAACTCATGACGCATTCAAAAGCGTAGGTAATATACCTTGTGACGCTAATAAGCGTCACCAAATGAAAATTTTAGCGTCACTAAATACAGTTTTTTTTGTAGTAATTAATTATATTACAAAAATAAATTTTAAAATTAATGTTAGTATGTCTTTTAATTTAATTATAATTATTTGTTATTTTATTATTATTTATAGCAAAAGTTAATTAATTATTAAAACCAAGTTACATAAATTAATTATATATAAAATGAGGATACAATTGGAATTTAAATTTGAAGTAGAAGAGAATTGGAGGGCAAATAGGAGATATTGTATTACACCAAATTTGGTGTAAATGAATAGTATTATACCAAATTTGGTGTAATACTATTCACTACACCAAATTTGGCGTAAAGTTTAGAGTTGGTTGGAGATGTTTTTTTGCATATTTGGTGTGATAGTTTGAGATTTAAAGTTGGGTTGGAGATGACCTAATTCTGCATTTTCCCCTTTAATAAGGTTGCTAACTTCTGACTCATTCTTGAATTTTAGGGGACATATTTGATATTTCACCATCAGTGTGGTTGAATTCTGAATGTCTATTGTATCTAGAGGCTAGGCTATATCAATCTTTTTGTCAAGGGGGTTTCAGGCTTTTTTGGCAGTACTCAAAAAGGCAAAAAATAGCATGGAAAATATGGCAAACTTAAAAGTGGCTACTTTTATATGTATGCATATATATAGGGACTAGGGTTTACTTTTAACTGATAGGTCAATATAGTTTATGTTATATCATGCCCTAATGATGTGATATTTCATCATTACCCACTGATTACATCATAGCTTCTTAGTTTCGACAAACTAATTTGTTATGTATAATGATGTCAAAAAGATATATAGAACAAATTTCTGTGTGTTTGAAAATTAATTTTTTCCTTTCTTGGCATAAACAATGACAGAATCTCGGGAGTACTAAGAAAATCCGAAAAAATGTTCCTAATTTGGGAAATTCTACATCAGAATTGGTTTTGCCAGAACAAATTTATTTTTGGTGCTTGTCTAGTCATATACGAAGATAAACAAGTGACCAGTTATGATATGATTGTAAAATTTATGTTAAATAATTAAGGGACTGAGATTTGGACTAATTACAAAAAAAAACCCAGAGAGATGTTTCAGAATTACAAAAAACCCCCTCAAGTTTGTTTTGTTTTAAATATAAGGGGGTAATTGTAACTTTTGTGTAAGTACTAGGGGATTTTTGAAATGTTTTGTGTTATGAAGGGGGAAAATATAAAACAAAGTCAACCTCAATGGGTTTTTTGCAATTTTCAAATATATCTGGGTTTTTTTGTAATTAGCCAGAATCTTAGGGAGTTTTTTGTAATTATCCCAATAATTAATTGTATTTAACTCAATGAGACTATTAGATATTTAAAAAATTTGTACAAGATATTGGTTAATGACGAGTGTACAGTTACAATATCATCTTGTACACGTGACATTCATCCAATAGAGTGAAATATGAATGCACTACAAGAAAAAATCCAATTAACCTACATTAATATTTGCCAGTGGGCAAAAACTTGCGTGAGACGGTCTCACGGATTTAGATCCGTGAGACGGAGCCCTTACACAAAGTTTTAAAGGTTTTTTTTTTTTTTGATTTTATTTTTCTTAGGGTTTATATTTGTTTTTAGGGTTTATTTTGTTTCTTGGGTTTTTTTAAATTGATATGGGTTTTTAGGATTTTTAGTTTTTTTAGGGTTTATTTTTTATTTTTTGGGTTTATTTTTGTTTTTCGGGTTTAATCTTCATGGTTCATGTTTTTAGGGTTTATTTTTGTTTTTTCATGGTTCATTATTATTTTTCAATTTATTTTCATGGTTCATGTTCTCAAGACGGAGCCCTTAAGAGGCCCGTCTCACAAATTTAGATCAGTGAGACCGTCTCACATGAGACTTGCTCTTGCCAGTGAGTATTAAAATAATTATAAAGTATGTAAGTTGTTGTTGGTAAAATTTACCTACAATATTTATGTCGGTAAATTTGAAAACTATTGGTGATTTATCGGTATAGTTTGTGAGAAAACAATATGTTTTTACTCTGTCGGTATTCTGTAGGTGACTGTAAAAGTTAGTAACAAAATTATTTCTATCAGTAATTTCAGTCGGTAAACTTGAAGTGTTTTTTTGTAGTGATATGGAACAGGAAATCTCAATTTGGGCTAAGGGATCAGATTTGTATTTCACTTTTTTTATTCCACTTCTTATTCTATTGTATTGGTGAATGACATGTGTGCAATGCAACAATTATAACATCGATCATCTTGTTCACATAACATTTATTTAACACAATGTGTTGGGGGCAAAAATAATATTTAATAATTAAATATATGATGCATTTTGTATGTGGATTTAATATTAATTGCCCAATGAGCTATTAATTAATAGAATAACTCAGCTCAAAGGAGTCCGCGACTGGCCCATTTGCCGATTTCTCCTACGCGGCCCACGAGGTCCGCTACTTAGGTATAAAGAGGTCTTTTCTCTTTATTTGTAAGTAATCCGACTCATAATTACTCCTATGCATTTAATTCAATATTTGTTTATTGTATTATTCTCTCTCCATCACTGTGCTGACTTGAGCGTCAGAGGAGACTCACTGAGACAACCCCATACGTTTGGTGTGTGCAGGCAAGTTCCCGTCTAAAGAACTTCCAGCTCCTGGAGAAGAAGACTTGAAGACTTTCCCCTTGAGAAGAAGAAATTTGTCAGAAACATTAGTTTTGGAGTGATTTGTTCTAAAAAAAACCGCATCACAGTGAAATATGAAATATCAATCGATCAACGACCTAATGGGTTGATTCTTCCGACAAGTCTCATTTGTTTTTATTGAATTAAATGCTTCTAATTTTTCTCAAAGGGAGAGGATGCCTGTCTGTCTCACAGGCCAACACGCATTCTCAAGGCTTAGGCAATGTAACTCCATATTAATTACACATTGGTGTTTGCATTCTCAAGTGATTAGGGATATAGCTATAGCCTATAGCTATACTTATATATGCTTAATTAGTGCAAGGTCGTAAACATAATATTTGACAAATAATTTATCAGTTCTTTCTTAATTTTTCTTTTTCCAGCTACTAGAGTTTGTGGGAAGGCGTTAATGCTAACACACACACAAAAAATAATCTACTTAAAAATCTATATGTAAGTATACCAATCAATTACCGACAAATCATCAACAATTTTTAGATTTATTCAGGGGCGGAGCTAGACGTGTAGTGTTGGGGGGGCTAAGTAATTTTGGGGGGCTAAATCAATAGAAAAAAAATATTTAATACTAAAAATTAATTTTTTAAAATAAAATATATATAAAAAAATATTGATTTTCAAAAATTTTGGGGGGGCTAAAGCCCCCCCATGTCATAGGGAGCATACGCCCCTGGATTTATTGATAACGATTTTACCTACGACGATATTATCTATACTTTACAATTGTCTTAATACTTACTAACTTTTTTTTCTTGTAGTGAAATGTTTTAATTTTCTCAAGCTTTCTAATATTGACAGATTTGGTTTGCTAGAATCAGTGGTGCATGCAAGATCATCGCATCGATCAATGGATTTTCCTCGTGGGGCACACATTATGTACAAACTAGATGTTTCTCATTATACATGCACAACATCATTGCAACATAGTTACACTTACATTATGCTTCGTCTTCAACTTGTACATTATATATATTGCTTTGGTAAAGGTCCTTTTTGCCTTGGCAATAATTAAGAAGACCTTTTACTCGAAAAAAAAAACAAAAATAATAATAAAAAATTAAGAAGACCTATTTTTATATATATCAGTGAAGTACTTGGGTGACGTGATGTCTGCTTGCTGGCACCGCAGTGTGGTTGTTCGAATTCCTCTAGTAACGATTTACAGGGTGGAGGAGAACTTCTTGTGATGATTTCGATCTTCGTCCACCCAAGCGACTGACGACTAGTTGAGCGATAACCCGCGCTTCACATCCTCTACGGTTTCGAAGAAGGCTGACAACAAGAAGCGATGGAGGCGCCGAGGATGAGGTTCATCTTCTTTTTTTTTTAGAAAAGTACTTTTGAAGTTTTCTCCGAAAAGCATAAACAAATATTATATGACTTTTGCTGTTTCGATGCCACATTTTATGCTACATAATGTTGCTAATCTCAAGGGTGATATCTATATAATAGTAATAGAAACTTCGTTGGAATTGAAATTTTCAACCAACCCATTAAAAAAATCGTGTTGAAAAGAGGGAACAATTTCTTGACACAAAAAGTTCACTTAGTCCAAAAGATTCTTGAAAGCGGGAACTTAAATGCAAGACCGTGTATCTCTTATTTTGTAAACAAGATAGCAGCTAGTTTTCCCAATAAAATGAATGTTTGCTGGAAGATATTATAGTGCCTTGATATGGGATGGTATAATTGCTTCAATCCATTTTAAGTCATTAATCAGCTTTTATTATGTCATAATATTTTATTGTGTGCAATGTATTGATATATCCTTGTTGATGATGCGGATAATTTACTTTCACCATCATCCTTTAAATAATTTATATTTATGAACCGTTAAACCGTATTTTTTGGGTTAAATTACAATTATTGTTATATTGATGGCCTAGAGCTAGGCCCACACCACTACATAGAGTCTATGAGGCCTAAAGATCCACGTATAAATAGTTCATCTCTTCTCATTTGTAAGTAAACTAATTTTAAATTATTTAATTACTCTACACTTTGTACTATCATCAGTATAAGACTTATTTCTCTGGGACAACTTAGGACCCTCTTAATCGTCTGTTTGTGTTGCACGCCAGTTCCATAACTATGAGTACAACTAGAACCGACAAAATTGGCCCAGCCTGATGGGACGGTCCAGCCAGCTTGCATATAGGGTTGGGCTGGACTGGGCTGCGCTTCATTTTTAGCGTCCCGACGACATTTGACCCGACCCAAGTGGCCTGAAGCTTGAATGGACCACTCAAAATACACTTGTTGGGTTGGATTGGGCCACAAAAAATACGTCCCGATTAAATTTTGGCTCGATCCATTTACAGCTCTAAGTACTACTACACACACATATCACAAAAAGCATCTGGTTACTGGGAATATAATGAAATATGAACCCAAGAGAATATATAAAACCAAATTGGGAACCCTATGATGAAAGTGAAGAAGGTCCAATACTCATTCTCACAAGCTGGTAGCAATGATTATAAACTTTATCACTAGATTCAACCACCCAAACGCGCCCTACATTAATTTCAGCAGAAATATGAATGAAGGTCACGTTCATCCTGCTGAGAAACATTTTATCTTGATCGTGATTGGTTCGAATATAATAGCACAAGGGGCTTTAAATTGGGCTTACTTTACAAGGTCACTGGTCCTCAATCGGAATAATCAAATAAGTGCTACAAATATCCCAATTCAGGAAGTAAGTAATAATTATAAGGTCCATTTATTTAATTATCAAATAGTACAACTATACTCATCAACTGTGTGTGTGTGTGTTGCAGGACCATCTTGGGGTATAGTTAAGAGTAAAAGAAATAAAGTCTTTGTATAATTGAAAGAGGACCACATTTTAGATTATTATAACTGGCCAAGAAAAGGAATTGGCGTACAAAATAGATCAGAAAAAAGAATAACAGATGGAAAAATCGGAGAATAAGTTGAATGTGGAAAAAAATGCTTCATTTTAAAATAAATGAGAAAATACTACAACTTTGTCATAAAATTAAGGCTTAATCGAAGATTTTATACCGTAATTTTGGGGTAGTGGTAATTTAGGACTTTTATTTTTTCAATTTGCAATTTAGGATTTTAATTAAAAGAAAATGGTTAATTAAAGAAAATCATGGCCAGAAAATTCAACAATTAGCCGAATTTGCTGGCCCGATTGCCAACTCACCACCCAAAATTGGGGAATGAGCAATTTTCGGAAGAAATTATTAATTTGGATGCTAACTCGGACACATATGACATGAATTTTCGTATATGTAATAATTAATTTTATTAAATTAAAAAATAATGTAATTAATTGTCCCCCCAAAAAATAACTTATGTGACATGTTCCACAAGAAAATTGAAAATCCGCAATTTCGGGTGCTGTCTTAGCCACATCATTTGTCTGACTAATTTTTAAATTTTCCGATCAAAATTGTCCTCCACGAAATACCAAAACACAATCTGCATACCAAGAAGACCAAAAAAATTATATATACAAAAATTCAGATTAGATCCATGGAAAAAGCCATACAATCTAGATGTCCTCTGAAAGGGGCCCTTGACCTTGAACATGAGTTTAGCTCTGATGAACAACACCTAATTATCAAATCAACTTAGTTGAAATGTTAAATCATCAGTATATGTGAATCACGGGATATAAAGAATGTAGGGAAATTTTTTTAAGTATTCACTATGGATAGTGGATATTCTTTTCTACCCACTAATATAATAAAACTATTTTTTACTCAAATTGACAAAATTGCCCCTCCTTTAAGTTGAGTTTTTTTGAATTTTGAAATTGAAGTATAATTATACAGATTGAAAACCCTATAACCCCCACATTGAAAATCGTACAATCCCCTACCCTTGTACATAAAGTAAAAATGCAAAAGGTAAACAACAAAAGAAAATCATATCGTGCTAGAGAGAAAACCATATCGTGCGAAAGATACCATGTCGTCCAACGAAGCATCGTCCCGGTCATCCCCCTCCGCCGCCGCTGCAGTCGCTGCCACCGCTACTGCCGTCGACACCACACCGTCCTCCTCCGTTCCCAAACAGGTTAGTCGTCTCCATTCCAACAAAGGTTTTCATTTCTAATATATGTTGGATTTTACATTCAAAATTTATGTTGGATTTTATAGTTTGAAATATATGTTGGATTTTCATGGATTAGTATGTTAGTTGTTGGTGTTTTTTTACTTGATAATGAGAATGAATGGTGTTTTATTTAAGTTTTAGGTGTAAGAGTTTGTGTTTTGGGTAGTATATTCGAAAGGGGTTTGCATTTTTCTAGTTAATAAGGCACGATATGCTGAAGAAGACGATGTGGCACGATTAGGGTTGTGGCACGATATGTACTATCATGCCACAACCTTAATCGTGCCACAACCCTAATCGTGTCACATATCGTACCTATATTTGAATCTATATCGTGCTATAGTTGTATGCAAATGTATGCCTCATATCGTGCCGCATGTCGTGTCATATTGTGCCATATGTATATCGTTCCTGTATTTTGTATATCGTGACTAATCGTGCCACATATAGTGCCTAATCGTGCCATGTATCGTGCCACTAGACCATATCGTGCCACTCACTGTCTGTTGCTTATTTTTTTCCCCTTTGAGTTTATTACTACAGTTCTTCAATTTTTCAACAATTCACCTTGTTAAATTGCTATTAAATATTGTTGTAGGTTGGTCCACAGTGGGGGAGACCCTCTTATCATCGAGAGAGGGCCCAAATTGTGGGGTACGTTTGACCGGCTATAATTCAAATAATCAAAGAAGAGTTGCATGAGATTGGTGGTGGTGTATACGAGCAGTTTAGATGGTCAGTTTTCAGCCATTATTTGGATTTCGGGTATGACGGATTTAGTTGTAATGTTGCCCTCCATGCATTGGTAGCGATGGAAGCGCGCATGCCGGATGCTCCGGAATCGGAGTGTTGGTTCCACGTCGGAGAGTAGAGTATTAGATTCTCCCAGCGTTAGTTTGCCATGGTATCCGGATTGAGGTTTTCGGGGTTCACATTTGACCTTAACCATCTTACGTGAACGATTACTTGATGATTCAACAACAGAATGAACTCTACTTTATCTAGGAAGACCAGCTTGTCTCGGGTTATTTGGAGGGTTACATACTAATTCTCGCACCTCTTATGGTAGAACACATTCACTCGTATCAGAAACTCGTAAAACTTGACCCGCCCACATTTGTTGAAGATTTTTATTTTTATAATAATGTGCAACAAATGAATAGATATTGAAGTTCGCCTTTCTGCATAAAGAAATAATTATGTGAAAATATTGAACTAATTAAGTGAAAATACTGATAAAAATTTATTTATACCTAATTGCTGCAGATGCATGGGAGCAAGACATCAATTCATATTCAAATTCTCGACAGTTGCACGTTCTTTGGGATAAGTCAACCAAACAGGTCTTTGTTCTATCTTTCACTTTGTATTTCACATTACTAAGACATTGTACATCCATTTTACGACCTATCTCAATTGCATCACTTAATCTTTTGGTTGCTTCAAGTGTTAACTCATGATCTCTTTCATTAGCATCGGTGTGTCATTCATAAGACCACGTTTCAATAATAGTCCGAGCGCACTCAAGCATAGAACAAACATGTAACTTTCTGGCCCATAATAGCCGACTATTGAAGCTCTCAGCTGAGTTTGATTTCATGAATCTATAACGTCGGACATGACACTTACATCGAGACCATTTGTCTTCCCTTGCACGCTCTAACTTCTTAAACACACCCGTCTCACTCGCAACTTTTATGTTTTCAAAATACTTATTGTAATCTTCACGACGGTATGAATATACTGCATTCCTAAACATTGCTATTATATGTTGACCGTATTGAGCCAAATTACTTTGCAAATAATAAGTGCAAAGCCCATGTGATGCTTCTGGGTATACTACTTTTATGGCATTACTGATACTCTTGTGCTGATCAGAAACAATCAGTAGATCACGAGGGCACGTATAAGCATCTCTCAACCGTCTCAAAAACCATGTTCAGGATTCATCGTTTTCAACATCCCCAATTTCAACTGCAAGTGGAAAAATCTGTTCATTACCATCTTTTGTTACAGCAACAAACAATACTCCCTGGTACTTGCCTTTAAGGTGTGTTCCATCAATCACAAAAAACAGGTCGGGCATGATTTTGGAATCCAGTGATTGATGCATGCAAAGCAAAAAATACGTACTTGAATCTATTAACATTATCCGACTTCCATCTAGTTACTGATCCGTGATTCGTTAAATTCAACATGTGTAAGTATGCCAGAAGTAGATTGAATGATTTGTTGCTATCTCCATATATCAACCCAAAAGCATGATGCTTAGCACTCAATGCAACATTATAACTCATTTTAAACCCCTGTCGCGATTCCAACTCCGCTATCATATCTCTTGGCACGAGCGCATAATGTTCCACTAGTAATCTAGATACAAAATAAGCATCTACTACTTTAGAATGCACCCGCCTAGATGCATTGTCATTCAAATTTAACCCACATCCATGGTGCTTGTCAAACTTCCATACTCTCTAAAAACCATCATTTCCATATGCACACGTTCGAAAAAGGGCATCATTCATACTTGCATATTGCATAATAACGAGTCTTATCCGAGCGTTCAACTTGATACTCGACTTGATTTTCAATGTGATACATGCCTAGTGCCATCTCCAATTCGGTTTTGCTCATGTATGTTGTTCCTTGGCGCAATGTCCCACCAGATGCTTCCAATCTAGTAGGATCTTCCTTCAATCTAGTAGGATCTTCGGGAGGAAGTGAAACGTGCGAGAGTGCACTAAGAATTACCCAACTTCTTCCCGTGGGCACTATTGTTTTATTCCTATTGTCTCTATGGGTATCTGGATGTATGTTAGCTCCTCGTTCTTCTAATACATTTTAGTTTTGGTTTTCTAAATATATTTCTCTCCGTCTACGTCTCCACTCACAGAATTCCTCAAATTCAGCACGTTGCTGGTCATCTTCAAATTTATTATTAGCTTCAATGTCAGTACCAACATCACCAACATTGTAGTTCTCACCAATACCATCAGCATTATTATCACAACCAGCATCAACATCAGTATTATCAGAACCCGTATCAAGATAATAGCCATCTTCAGTGCTTGGCCTTATACTAGGTCTAGGATAATTGACATTTGGAACATTAACTACAGGTGAGAGTGGACGTGAATGATCAATAATTGGACATTGTTCAAATGCATAAAAGGTGCTCCACTAGGCCTTACTACATGACTATATAGATTGATGTGCGGTACACCATATTGTTGAAAACCAAGATGGTGCATGTAGTTGTAATTAGGCCCAATGACTGTTGAAAAATCATTCTGAGTAGCCATTAGTTGCATAAAATTTCCACCAACATCTTGTTGACCTTCAACGTTCTCAACTCGATTATGCCCAGACTGACTTCCCAATATATTATGTGAACTTGTCTCACCCATTTTTCTTTTCAGTGTTACAAAAATAACTGGTAACTCGGTGTTTTCAAATACACTTTCAATGTCACAGTCGTTTTTCAATTTTAACTTCCCAAGTTTGTTTCCAGAAATATCTACAATAACATGCATTACACAATCGTATATGCCCCTATCCACTTCAATTTTGCCCGGTTCAACACGTACAACTTCTTCTTCACTATTTTTATATTCTAAACCTTCCCAGTGACCACCAAATCGAACGACAACATAGCCAGAGTTCATCTATAGACAGGAAATATAGAAAATATTAAAGATATGCCACAATATGCAAACATAAAAAAGTCACGATATGAAAATAGGGGTAAGAATCCCTGACCTAACACGAAATCGACCCGAAGTTACTTAGAGAAACCCAAATACGAAAATGAGAAACCCAAAACCAAACATGACTCACACGAATCTGATACAATGTTACCAATTTGTCTAAAACTGTAGTTATTTTATATGTTAATTATTTTTTGATTCATTTTAAGCATAACCCAAAATCAACTTGAAACCAAACACGAACTTGATCTGATGACCCGAATTGCCACCCTTAATTTTTTTAATAAGTTGGGAATAGTGGTTGGACGGGAGGGTATAAATTTCTAAGAAACTGAAAGATACACGGTTCGAACCCTGATCGAAATTCTTATAAAGAGTGAACGATGCCACTTGATCCACAAGCTCGTGGTCAACTGACACCCTTTAATTGAAAACACACAAATTAAATTCCTTCTATCGAGCCTATAATTTATTTTAAGTATATTAAATCACTTCTTTGCGAAATCAGAAATCATGTTACATTGAATGCATAGGCATAAAAATCTGAAAAGTTCAACTTTATTTGCACGAGATGGACTAGATTGACGACCATTCAAATTGAGTTCTAATCTACTAACTATTGTTCTTCAAAGGTCCATTTCAGAAACCCATTTTCAAACTGGGCCATGATAGAGATCCGGCTTCAGATCAGAGTGTAATGGACCCAATTCACCACATTTTCTGGCCTCAAACCCAAACTTATTTTATGCATATGGCGATTACCTTAAAATAGAAGTGTTAAGTCTAAACCGAGTTAAGTCAAAAATATTATTGTTTTAATTATTATTAGAGTTATTAGTGTTTTACTTGTATTGTTATTTTTCTTTGAATTGGTAGGGATATTTTAGTCCTTTTATATTCCTCATATAACCGTAAGTATAAGTAGTTTTCTTTCTTCTCATTTTAGCTTGTTGGTTTTCTTGTCTTTATTGTAAGAACTCTAAGTTACATTCTATTCTACTTATTCTCTTCATCTTGATTTTCAATTCTTGCAATATATAAACTTATTTAATGTAGCATTATTTTATTTAAAGATGTTTTTAAATAAAAACGTTGTACTTAAGCTCACTTTGATTATTAACGGAATAGAGTTTGGAATTTTTAGACTTATTTGTTTTTTTTTTAAAAGACTACAGTTATAATTTAATATTTTTATCAAATAAACAAATATATATTCAATTTTAACAAAATATATTTGACAAATTATATTTATGTAGTCGGGATGTGATGGAGAAATTAAAGGCTGGAGAGTGGGAAGGGGTGACTAGTTCAGATCTTTTTTTATGATAGATGGAT
Source organism: Rehmannia glutinosa (assembly GCA_016081115.2). Classification (NCBI taxonomy): domain Eukaryota; kingdom Viridiplantae; phylum Streptophyta; class Magnoliopsida; order Lamiales; family Orobanchaceae; genus Rehmannia; species Rehmannia glutinosa. The sequence continues at coordinate 74,516,443 of CM071935.1, forward strand.
TTTATTCATCAAAATTTGTCTAACAAATCTTCATTCTCAAAATGTGGGTCTCACTGGATATTTTCGCACATTTTGGGCCTGCAAAATGGTTCATCCTTGCCAGTGTTGAACAAGCATATCTTGGTATATGAGGGATTTGTTGAAATTATTGAAGAAAATTATTATTTTAATTTGATCTTATTAATAATAAAGGGTAAAATTTTAATTTGACTTTAGTAATAGTAAATGCCAAGTATTTTTGGTGGTGAAAGGTCATATTTGTTTCTATAAATATGGCTTAATTTTCTATTTGTAAAACACAACAAATAAAACACAAGAATTTCCATCTCTCTCCTAAAGCTCTTGTAATTTATTTTTTTGGTGATAATTTTCAGGCATAATTTTCAGTTCGCCGTAATAGGTAATCTGATTTTCTCGTCTTATCCTGTGAAACAAATGTCCAGAATAGGGGACAAATCTGTTTTAAGGATAGTGTGTTGAACACACGATTCGAGCTATTTTTTATTCTGCTTCCTTTGCAAATTTTATCGATTCCGATTTTTTCGATTCATATAAATTGTACTAGAAGAAAAACTATTATTGATCCTACAAACTTAAAACAGATTCTTCATAAATCTTCTAGTACGTTGTTTTTTCCAAGAATATATGCTAATTGTGCTATATATTTCTTAATTTCTGCTTAAGATAGTTAATGGTGTTTTATATGTAAATTAGCAACTAAACAAAAAAAATTTATTACGGAATTACTACAGATGGAGGGTATATGTGATTATCAATGTTGTCAAAGAATTTGGTTTAGTTCTTTAATAATAGTGCACTTAATTGAGGAATCAGATTATATATTATATGCTTTATATCTAAGATTTGTTTATTGTATTAATTGAATTGGTTCGAATATGTATTATTTTGGATTAAAAAGATTAATACTTGTGCTATTTGGGGAAGAAAATTGCAATTTGGATTGATTGAACTATACTTTGGACTGATTTTTGATTTGACTGGACAAATCTTTTGACTGACTGGACTAACTTTTGGACTAATAAGATATATTCCTTGTGCTTATTTGGACTGGAAGAAAATTGCAAGGACCTTATAATAGAAACTTGAACATTTTTAATAAATTTGTTCTTATCGGTTTTGTTTCGATTGATTAATCGAAGTACTAAACTTCTTGTTTTATTTGTTTCAGATATGACATCTGAATAAAACAGTGGTGAGTCTAACCTCGTTGTGCCAACACCAGCTTTTGTAGCAAACAGTGGTGGTTCTAACCCTGTTGTGCAACCGGCTTTTGTAGCCAACTCCATGCTTAATGTATGATAAGTGTCTTTTAATTTATGATTGTTTTACTTGTTTATTTGAGTATGATTTAGGTTGTTTTGTTGTTAGTTTCAAAGATTTTTGATTTCACATTGTTCATATTACTGTGAGGTAATTTTATTGGTGTAGATTGATCATTCAGAGCTATTTTGGTGATTTTTGGACCACAGATTCATGTCAAAACACCCCCCGGGATTTAATGATGCAAAAACGCTCGAAATCCCAAGATAAACTCGTCATTTCAATGCCTTTTAGGTCCAACATGGCCAAGGTGTGTCGGGGAACACGACCATGTTCAAACAGGACGAAAATGAAGTATTTGAAGACTGAGAGAGTCTATGACATGGCCAGGCCATGTTGGACAACACGGCCATGTTCAGCTGAACAAAGAAACATAATACAACATGACCAGGCTGTGTTATGCAACATGGGGGTGTCCGGTTCACTTTTCAGCATCAATTTATGGGTAATTTGTGGAAAACTCACCAACCAAGCTTTTTGACCACTTATATGTACCTTTAACACCCTATTTTGTTGCACAAACACCTCACCATCCCAACAGCATAAAAACAAACATCCAACAACCCAAATCATAAGTGGAGCATTAAACTATCAAAAGATGCAATTATTGAGGAATACTTTCACCAAAATAATATCAATAAAATCCAAGAATATGGGTTGGGAGATTCATTGAATCATTCATTGAATTTAGTTTTATCATTACTAAGATCCATGTACATAGAGAGCAAATTATATTGAGAGAAGAGAGGGAAAATATAGTGAGAGATTGAAGAACTTGGAGAAGAAGGCTTGAAACAACATCATTGGAGTCAATCAAGAAAGAAGTCCATTTGAGATTTTGAGAAAAGATAACTACACCATGTCTATAACATTTAAATCTTCTTGTGTAGCTTATTATTTTGTCAAAATCATGTGTACCTAAATTCTTAGTGTTTGAATGTAATGAACCTAGGATGAGATTTGTGATTAAGGCTTGTATGTTTTTAATATAATCTTCATATTATTCACTTATATTATTCTTTGTTCATTCGAGTTAATATTTTCGGGATATTGATTTGAATTTTATTCCTCATCGGGTAATCGAGAGATTTATATATGGTGAGAAAGAATCAATATAAGTGAAAGGATTTGCATGCAATCCTAGATATAGGACGACATAAATCTTCTGGATTAGGGTCAAACCTAATGAGAATTCATAAATCGTTATAATGCAATCTTGGGGATTTTAACTAGAAAGAGATTTCGATTAATCAACTTGATATTAGGAGTTTTTCACCTTGAAAGAGCGCTTAACTTAAATCGGGAATTTCTACGATCCATGAAACATGAGATTATGTAAAAAGTGGATGGTAATTACTTAAGAGTTTAAGGTTGTTTCTTATCTTGTTAAAATCACAAAAATATTCTAGAGATATTTACATTCGAACACGTTTCTATCTCTTGATCTCTTAGTTTACAATCTCTCTTTGTTTTATCAATTGTAATTTGTTGATTTTTTACACACTCTATTTTCCTTTTCATACAAACAAACTTCTGAAAATTATAAGATTAGATAACAAAAAGACGATAATTACTAGTACTCATAATCCTCGTGGGAATGACACTCAGTACTCGGTAATCTATACTATAAAATGATCAGTACACTTACCTAAGGTTTTTAGAGTAGTTTTCGAGCCAACAATGAGCCGGTTAATCATGGTGAAAATCTGGAAAAGTTTAATGGCTTGAATTTTAAGCGATGGCTTGAACTTGACACGGTTATTGACTGAAGATCCTCCACAACTTAGTGAAGATGAAACTGATGCTCAAGCCGCTCATGCAGTGGATGCTTGGAATCGTGCCAACTTCCTTTGCAGGAATTATGTCATGAATGGATTAGCAGATCCGTTGTATAATGTGTATAGTTATAAACGAACTGCTAAGAATTGTGAGATTCTGACCACAAATATAAGTCTGAGGATACAGGGGCTAAAAAGTTTAATGTTGGCCGTTTCTTGGACTTATAAAAAGGTTTTTTCCAAACCTGTGATAAGCCAAGTCCAAGAGCTTCAGGTGACCTTGCATGAAATTCATGCTGAGGGGATGCTATTGAGTTAAACTTTCGAAGTGGTTGCAATAATTGAAAAACTGCCACCAGCTTGGAAAGATTTCAAGAACTATCTAAAGTATAAAAGAAAGGAGAAGAACATTGAAAGAGTTGTTGTTAGGCTTCACATAGAGGACTATAGCATAAGTTCTGAAATAAAGTTGTTCAATCCTATGGTTGCTAAAGCTAATGTTGTGGAGCATGGCCAAAGCTCCAAAGGCAAAAATAAATTTGGGAAAATTGGTAAAGGGTTCAACTGCAAAAATATGGGACCAAAAAAAGGCGTTTCCAAGAAGGAATTTGAAGGAAATTGCTTTAATTGTGGCGGCAAGGGTCACAAGGCCTCAGACTGTAAAAAGCCAAAGAAGAACAGAGAGGCTAACATGGTTGAAAATCTTTCTCAAGAAGTGTCAGATATGAATCTGGCTGCAGTGATATCTGAAGTGAACTTGGTTGGTTCAGATCCAAAATAGTGGTGGATTGATTCTGGTGCTACTAGGCACGTTTGTTCTGTCAAAGAAATATTTAGTTCCTTTGAGCCAGCTGAAGACGGCGAGAAGATGTACATGGGGAATTCAGCTGCGTCCGAGGTCAAAGGTAAAGGAAAAGTGGTCTTGAAAATGACGTCCGGAAAGGAACTGACTCTCAACAATGTGTTATTTGTACCAGATATTCGCAAGAATTTGGTGTCTGGGTCGCTTTTAGATAAACATGATTTCCGCATTATTTTTGAGTCAAGTGTTGTAACTTTGTTGAAAAATGGAGTGTTTACTGGTAAGGATTATGCAACTGATGGGTTGTTTAAGCTCAATGTAATAGTTGTTAAACCAAAAGTGAATGAAATGAATAATTCTTCTGTTTACTTGCTTGAGTCTTCCAATTTATGGCATGGTAGACTAGGACATGTTAATTATGATACTCTACGTAGATTAATTAACTTGAATTGTATACCAACATTCTACATTGATTCCAAACATAAATGTGAAACTTGTGTTGAAGCAAAGTTAACAAGAACATCATTTAATAATATTGAAAGAAATAATGAACCACTTGATCTAATTCACACTGATGTATGTGATATGAAATCGATCCAAACACGGGGTGACAATAAGTATTTCATTACTTTTATTGATGATAGCACAAAATTTTGCTATGTGTATCTTTTTAAAAGTAAAGATGAAACTGTAGAGAAATTTATTCTTTATAAAAATAAAGTTGAGAATCAACTCAACAAGAAAATTAAGGTGCTAAGAAGTGATCTTGGAGGTGAGTATGAATCATCATTTGCTGAATTATGTGTCGAACATGGAATTATACACGAAACAACAACACCTTATTCACCTCAACAAAATAGCATTGCAGAACGGAAAACCCGAACACTTAAAGAAATGAAGAACGCCATGTTATTAAGTTTTGGTTTACCTCAGAACATGTGGGGTGAAGTCATTTTAACGGCTAATTATCTGTTAAATAAAGTACCCCGAATGAAAAAAGATAAAAACCCTTATGAATTGCGGAAATGAAGAAAACCTTCCTACAAATATTTACGAGTGTGTGGGTGTCTTGCTAAAGTGATTGTACCTACACCAAAGAAAGTGACGGTAGGACCCAAGACCGTCGATTGCATATTTATTGGATATGCATATAACAACAGTGCTTATCGATTTCTTGTGCATGAATCTAAAATTGAAGATATACACAAGAACACGATTATTGAATCAAGAAATGCATCGTTCTTCGAAAATATTTTCCTTATAGATCAAAAGAAGAAGCAAGCTCTTCTAAACGGATGCGTTATTCAATAAAACACGAGCAAGACAATAAAGAAGAAGAGGTGGAACTTAGACACAGCAAACGAGCTAGGATAGAAAAATCATTTGGTCCAGATTTTCTAACCTACATGCTGGAAAGTGAACGTCAAAGCTGTAAAGAAGCTATTAATTCTTCTGATGAACCATTATGCAAAACCATACATGGGAACTAGTACTGGATCTTTCTGAAAGAAGTAAACCACTGAAGGAAATTGCACTTTTAGTCCCATAAGAAAAGAGGTCAAACACTTTTAGTCCCACAATTTGCTCTTTTGGTCCCAACAGATTTTGTTTAACACATTTAGTCTCATACGATCCAAAATTTTGCAATTTTAGTCCCAAAACTAACGAAAAACTTAACGGGCCGTTAACATTATTCTTATGGGACCAAAAGTGCATTTATCCAAAATTTAATTAAAAAAAAAGAAAACAATTATTTGAAAAATCTGAAAAATTGTCTAAAAATTTTGAAAATTGTTTCAATAATATTTAAATTATTTACAATTTATTAGAAAAAGTTATAAAAAATCGAAAAATTTATTTTAAATTCTAAAAACAAAAATATAAAAGACATGATAATTTATTTAAAAACAAAAAAAATTGAAGTTATTTTAAAATCCAAAAATTACAAAAATAAATAAATATGAATATTGTTGAAAAAAACTATACACTGTTTTTAAATATTTCAAATTTATTTAAAATATTTTAAAATTCAAAAATAGAAAAAACTCAAAATTATTTTCACGAAGTTGTTTTTAAAACTAAATGATGTTATAAAAATCTGAAATTTTGTTTAAAAAATAAAACTTGTGTTAAAAATCTAAAAATTACTTCAAATATTAAATATCTGGAAAATTGTTTAAAATAAGAAAATTTGTCTTAAAATCTGAAAATGGAATTAAAAACTGAAAGTGAAAACTGTTGAAGACTTTTGAAAATTGTTTAAATTTTAGATTTTTCAATTTTTTTTCTTTTATTTTTGATTAGTTTTGTGATAAATGCACTTTTGGTCCCGTAAGAATAGAGTTAACGGTAAGTTAAGTTTTCCGTTAGTTTTGGGACTAAAATTGCGAACTTTTGATTCATATTGGAATAAATGTGTTAAAATAAATCTATTGGGACCAAAAGTGCAAGCATGGGACTAAAAGTGTTTGAGTCATGTTCTTATGGGACCAAAAATACAATTTCCTCTAAACCACTGGGATATAAATGGATTTTCAAGAAGAAAATGAAGGCAGATGGAACAATTGATAAGTACAAGGCTAGACTTGTAATTAAAGGTTACAGACAACGAGAGAGTCTGGATTACTTTGATACATATTCTCCAGTTACAAGAATAACCTCAATTAAATTGATACTTTCAATTGCCGCTTTGCGGAATCTTGAAGTACATCAAATGGACGTAAAAACTGCTTTTCTAAATGGAGACTTACAAGAGGAGATTTATATTGAACAGCCTGAGGGATTTTCTGCACCAGGGCAAGAAAACAAAGTGTGTAGTTTAGTAAAGTCATTATATGGCTTAAAACAAGCACCGAAACAATGGCATGAGAAATTTGATAATGTTATGAAAGAACATGGATTTAAAATAAATGAATGTGATAAATGTGTCTATGTTACAGAGACTGGAAATGACTATGTCATTTTATGTCTTTATGTAGATGACATGCTTACCATTGGAAGAAATGATAAGATAATTAAATCCACAAAAGATATGTTGAACTCGAGGTTTGACATGAAATATATGAGTTTAGCTGAAGTGATCCTCGGAATAAAGATCTCTAGAACTTTAAATGGACTTGTACTTGATCAGTCACATTATGTGGATAAAATTCTAGAGAAATTTAGTAAGGATGAAAAGTCATTAGCTAGAACTCCGATAGACACAAGCAAACATCTATCGAAGAATAGATATGAGGCTGTGTCTAAAGTTGAATACTCACGAGTCATAGGAAGTTTAATGTACTTAATGAGTTGTACAAGACCAGACATTGCTTATGCAGTGAGTAAATTGAGCAGATACACAAGTAATCCAGTACATGACCATTGAAAAGGTATAGTGAGAATACTAAGGTATTTTAGATATACTCGTGATTTTGGACTGCATTATACAAGATATCATGCTGTTATTGAAGGATATAGCGATGCTAATTGGATATCAGATATTAAAGACTCTAAGTATACAAGTTGATTTATTTTCATTTTAGGAGGTGGAGCAATATCATGAAAATCTTTTAAACAGACAGTTATAGCAAGGTCCACAACAGAGTCTGAGTTTATTACTCTAGAAAAGTGTGGCAAAGAAGCTGAATATGACTCCGAAATTTCTTAGAAGATATTCCAAGATGGTCGAAACTTGTGCCAGCAATTTGTATGCATTGTGATAATCAATCCACAATTGGCAGGGCACAAAGCAATATATATAATGGGAAGTCTAGACACATACATCGTAGACACAATACCATAAGACAACTTCTCTCAACTGGTGTTATTTTTGTTGACTACGTGAAGTCAAAAGATAATTTAGGGGATCCATTAACCAAAGAGTTGAATCGAGAGTTTGTTGTGAAATCATTAAGAGGAATGAGACTTAAGCCTCTAGAAAAATGAGTTGATATAATGGAAACCCAACCTAGTTGACTAGAGATCCCAAGATCTAGGTTCAAAGTAACAACCTAGTTGTAAAAAGACTCTATGATCACTGTGGGGGAGTTATCCCTTGTCCATTCCTTAACAGTGATGCCCGTGGAGAAGAGGATAAACAATTTGGCTTTTAATGATTCTTGTGTGTCGGTAAGTCGAGCAGGGTAGTATGGGCTATCTTAAATGAAAATCACCTATGTGAGAGAGAAGTAGGGCCGCTTTGAAGAGAATTGTGTGAAGCTCAATTCTTATAACTTTTGTAGAACCAGGCGTATGTTCAGAGCCATGAATGAACATAACTATGAAAATTGAAGTATGTTAGGAAGAATCTTGGTTGAGTATATGACCGTTTATACAAAATGCAGAACAGTTCAAGGATAACGCGTCTACTGATCATCTAGTAAAGTAAATATGCTTTCTCAAGGGAAGGTTCAAAGGGTAACACCTACCTATCATATGCAGGATTCAACTGTTGGATTTTATCACCAAAACTTTGTATCTTTGTAATTTTCTTCATGTGGGGGATTGTTGGAAATTATTGAAAACATCTATTATTAATTTGACCTTATTAATAGTAAAGGACAAAATTTTAATGTGACCTTAGTAATAGTAAAGGCCAAGTTTTTTTGGTGGTGAAAGGTCATATTTATTTCTATAAATATGGCTTAATTTTCTATTTGTAAAACACAACAAATAAAACACAAGAATTTCCATCTCTCTCCTAAAGCTCTTGTAATTTATTTTTTTGGTGATAATTTCAGGCATAATTTTCAGTTCGCCGTAATAGGTAATCCGGTTTTCTCGTCTTATCATGGAAAACAGACGTCCAGAATAGAGGACAAATCTGTTTCAAGGATAGTATGTTGACCACACGATTCGATCTAATTTTTCGATTCATATAAATTGTACTAGAAGAAAAACTATTATTGATCAAACAGGATTCCATCCCAGGTTTTACCATAGAAATTATATCAAAATATTATGATTATTATTTTTTTCTTCTCAAGATTTTGAAGTTACCCTTATAGATCTCATAAGCATTTGATGTGCATTCATGACAGGCAAGTTATAGCATGCGCAAATCATATCGACGTGCTCATGAAGAAGATCAACATGAAAGATTAAGAAAAGTATTACAAAATTTAAATAAGATAAAGGGTCTTTTTATGTAATTTTCAAAAAATTTATTGGTGTGGTATTGAAATATTCCCATTATCGCCAATTGTTTTAATTTGACATTGTAACCATTCATCGATGAATGCTGCTTCCCCTTGACATTTCTGCAACTTATTTTTAATTTGACATTGTTGACATTTCTGCAACTTATTTTTAATTTGACATTGTAGACATTTCTGCTGCCGAGGACTTGTCAATTAAAAAGAATCATGAGTTGGAGGATCATCAATATGTGACACATCTCATTTTAGTTTATGTGTTCCTATTGGATTTATTTTGAATAAAAAGAATTTGCTATTTGGAATTAGAAGTATTTTTTTAATATGAAGAGGAATTAAAGCCATTTAAAATAGAGCCCCTTGTTTCTTCTCAATTTTGGGCTTCGTACAAAATGATCAACCCCTATTTATATTAAAATAACTCTTTAATCAATGATTATGATTTATTTGAATAGATGGCTACAATTCACCCACTAGCATAGTCTAACAAAATATTCATTACTCTAGAATTATCTACAATATCTTTTCTCCAAAGTATCTAGATATTTTCTAAAGACATTTCTAGAGAAATTCGAGAGTGGATTCTCTTTCAATTTTCTACTCAAAAATATTTCTCACGCTACAAGAAAATTCCGATAGAAATTTTACAGACAAATATTTGCCACTAAATTTATAGTAACCTACACAATGAAAAATATTATTTTCCCCAAATTATACCGATAACTTACCGATAGATCTCCGATAGTTTTAAATTTGCCAACAAAAATACTTGTTAGATAAATGTTTTTATCAAGATTTTGATAATTATGTTTAAATGAGTTTTTATACCAAAACTATGTTTATGAATGTTGTCCAAAATACTCCTAAATGTTTTAAAATATTTTTACTAATTTTTGGAGTATTTCTTAGAGTTTATTATTCGATAAAAAATTGGACAATATATTTAATGTTTTTATGTTAATTGGTTTTTACACCAAAACAATGTTTATAAATGTTGTCCAAATACTCCCAAGTGATTTAAAATGTTTTTACTAATTTTTTGGAGTATTTCTTGAAGTTTATTTTTGATAAATATTGCACAACATTTCAAGATTGGAGGTCGCCCGGTAGCCCAAAAGGTCGACCGGTACCTGAAGAAAAGAAAAATTGAAACAGAACCTCCTAACTTGAAAAAATTGAGAAGCGAGGAGAGCGGTCGGGGGAGGCCGACGGGTCGCACCGGGCGACCGGCCGACCCCCTCCCGCAACTTCGTGCACTGGATCGCACTATTTTCTTCCAACGTTCAAAATTTTCTATAGGGTGACCGGTCGCCCTGTGCAATTCTGCGATAGAAAAATTGTACCGTTTGAACTCTTTGACAGCAAGATTTACTTTTCATTTTTGTACAATATTTCTAAATCTTGTGATCCTCTTTGACAAAAGTAAAGAAGAAGGAGCCTATGTTGGTGAAAACTCTCCTATAAATAGAGGATGAATTGAAGACACAAGACACACAACAAATACAAGCAAACACACAACAAGAAATCTGCAAATTCTCAAAGCTTTCATTTTTACACTTTTGTTGTAATAGCCTAGTTCTTGCACTTGCACTATCTTGAGGTCTAGGTTTTTCCTTCTTGATTACACTTGCACTCAAAGTTTGTATACTTCAATTATTGAGTTGTAATCTTGAATTTTTCTATCATCCAAAACAAGATATCCTTGTTAGTGTTCTTGTGGTAAGAACACACTTGGGTGATCTTAGGTGTTGAAGAGTGTGGTACTCTTCATAGGTGTTGAAGGAAGGTGGTAATCTCTTTGAAAGTGTTGTAAGAAGTTTGTGGTAATCTTCAAAGGTGGTCTTGTCAATTACGTGTTCATTCGAAAAAGAGGGCGATTTGCGAAATCGGCATAATCTATTCACCCCCTCTAGATTATTGTAGCCACTTGGACTAACAAGTGGTATCAAAACCAAACTCTTTGGCTAGTTCGTTCCGAGTATAGAGGAAAGATCCATGGCTACGAATGAAAGCTATCTCACCACCGGCGCCTCTACCAACAAGCCACCACTATTCGACGCCAACAACTACGCATATTGGAAAGACCGTATGGAGTGCTTTCTACAAGGGTGCGGATTTGATATTTGGAATGTGGTCATTGAAGGAGTTGCTCAACCAACAAAAAAATTGGAGGATGGCACCACGACTCCCAAACCGTTCAAGGAGTTCGATGAAAATGACAAGAAGGCCTTCTCTCTAAACGGTAAAGCTTTAAATATTTTGCATTGCTCTCTTACCACCACCGAGTATAATCGTATAAGAGGCATAAGATCGGCACATGAAGTTTGGGAAAAATTAGAAACCATCTATGAGGGCACAAAGAAAGTGAAGCAAGCAAGAAAAACAATGTTTGTGAAAGACTTTGAAAATTTCAATATGCATGATGGTGAAAGCATATCAAAAATGGTGGAAAGGCTTGACAACATTGTCAATCCTCTTGTGGCTCTTGGAAAGGTCATCTCCAAAGAAGATAAGGTGACCAAGATATTGAATGCCCTTCCCGGCTCATGGTCCGAAAAGGCGACGGCAATCACAGAAGCTCAAAATCTTGAGACACTCAAGTTTGATGAGCTTATTAGGAACCTCCTCATTTATGAAGTATATCTCAAGGAGAGAAAAAATTCTCAACCATCCACCTCTAAACCGGGTACGCAAAATATTATTAAAGGCTTAGCATATTCTTCTAATAATGTTTATTATGCTAGTGATGAGGATGATGAAGAAACGGCGGCTCTTGTTAGAAAATTTGCAAAATTTGTAAACAAAAATAAAGCAAGAAAGCCTAGAGACAATTCTTATTTCAAATGCGGAAAATCCGGGCACTACATAGCCGATTACCCAAAATTAACGGAAGAGAACAAAAGAAGAAAAATCCTTTTTCCAAAAAAAAAAGGCGTTAAACGCGGATGTCAAAACTTGGGATGAATTACTTGAAACAACCGACGAGGAAGGAGAATCCAAACGTGGTCCTATGGCCATAGACGATGAAAATACCGAGTTACGCTCTAATGCTTCATCCCTAGTTGATGAATTACAATGTGATTTTGATGAATTGCAAAATGAGTTTCAAAATTTGATTGTTAAATACAAGAATTTGAAAAAGGAGCATAAAGAGCTTAAACTAGAAAATGATAAATTATTTACTTCTTATGATTCTCTTGATAAGGCTCATGCTATTACTCTTACTATAGTCCGTACTCTTGAAACCGAAAAACAAACGCTCACAAATGATATTGAAAATTTTAAAAAGGATGTGCATCGATTCAATTTAAGTACGGATAAAGTCACAAAGATTTTAGATGCACAAAGAGGTGAGCATTCTAAATTAGGACTTGGTTACAAACCTTTTCAAAATGCTTTTAAGAAAAAAGACCAAGGTCCAACCTTTGTACGTGCTAGTAGTCCTCGTATTATTACTTGTTTTTATTCTGGTAAGAATGGACACTATGCTAGCAATTGTAAATTGAAGAATAATTTTAGCTATTATTGGAGACCCAAAGGTCTCAAGGCTAACCCCCATGGACCCCAAAATTATAGGGTACCTAAAAATAATTCCTTTGTAGGTTATAGGGGCTATAACAACGATGGAAGATTCAAAATGGCTTGTGGACAGCGGATGTTCACGCCATATGACCGGAAAGAGAGAACTTTTTACCAACATCAAGCTCCAAGAAGAGGGTATGGTCACGTTCGGCAATGGCAAAGGAAAAATTCTTGGAAATGGAGAAATTGATAACTCTTCTTTCTCTCTTAGTAATGTTCTTTTAGTAGAAGGGCTTAAGTTCAATTTGATAAGTGTTAGCCAACTTTGTGATTCAAATTATAATATTGTTTTTAATAAAGAAAAATGCCTTATTTCCAAAAATGATAAAATTATTTGTGAAGCAATTAGAAAAGACAATCTTTACAAAATTTGTACAAGTGATTTGGTTAGTCAAAATGTTTCTTGTCTTGTCGCAAATAATGATTTAACTAGTTTATGGCATAGGCGACTTGGACATGTTGGATATAAAAATTTGCAAACTATTTACAAAAACCAACATGTAAAAGGACTACCCAAATTGAATTTTGAAAATCTTGGCTTATGTGACACTTGTCAAAAGAACAAATTAGTTAAGAGTAGTTTTAAGCCCAAAAATGAAATTTCCACTACCAAACCTCTACAACTTCTTCATTTAGATTTGTATGGGGATATTGGTACGACAAGTCTAAGTGGAAAACATTATACTTTTGTTATAGTTGATGATTTTTCTAGATATACTTGGGCTCCATTTCTTACAAATAAAAGCGATGCCGGTAATGAGTTTGTCAAGTTGTGTACACTTATTGAGAATGAAAAAGAAGATACTATTAAGTCTATTCGAAGTGATCAAGATGGAGAATTTGATGGAGAATTTAGAGTCTTTTGTGAAACCAAGGGATATAGTCACAATTTCTCGGCTCCAAGGACACCTCAACAAAATGGAGTAGCCGAAAGAAAAAATCATATCGAACACTTCAAGAAATGAGTCGGTCCATGCTCAATGAATTTTCACTTCCAAAATATTTTTGGGCCGAAGCCGTAAGTACCGCTTGCTATGTCATTAATCGAGTTTATATTCGTCCTAAAATGAATAAAACTCCATATGAGCTTTGGAAAGGAAGAACTCCAAATATTAGTTATTTCAAAATATTTGGATGTAAATATTTTATTTTGAATACTAAGGATCAATTGGACAAACTTGATCCTAAGGCCGATGAAGGAATATTTATGGGGTATTCAACCAAGAGCAAAGCTTATCGGGTTTACAATAAAACTAGTGGAGTTGTTGAAGAATCCATCCATGTCAAATTCAATGAAGCTTCGGGTGTTGAAGGATACCCAATGATGAAAGTGATGAAGATGATATTGTTGAACCCATTGTTCAAGATGATACTCAAAATGATCAACCTTCAAGCTCAAATGTTCCTCAAGAAGATAAAGGTGATACTTCGGATCTTCCCGTAGCATTGAAATTTAAGGGAGATCACCCAAAAGATCTTATTATTGGTGATCCCCTTGATAAAGTAATGACCCCGAGAAAAATTTGCCGAGAAAGCTCTTATATCTCAAAAAGAGCCTAAAAATGCTAAGGAAGCTATTGAAGATGAAGATTGGTTTTTAGAGATGCAAGAGGAGTTAAATCAATTTGAAAGGAATGATGTATGGGAACTAGTACCTTGTCCTCCATCTCAAACTATTATTGGCACAAAATGGGTATTTCAGAACAAGCTCGATGACCAAGGCAATATTGTTCGAAACAAAGCAATGTTAGTAGCTCAAGGTTATTGCCAAGAAGAAGGTATTGATTATGATGGAATATTTGCACCCATAGCACGTTTAGAAGCTATTCGTATTTTACTTGCCTATTCTTGCCTTAAAAATTTCAAGCTTTACCAAATGGATGTTAATTCCGCATTTTTAAATGGTCTTATTCAAGAAGAAGTCTATGTAAAATAACCTCCGGGGTTTGAAAATTTTTCTAGGCCTAATGATGTTTATAAACTTAAAAAGGCCTTGTATGGTTTAAAACAAGCACCCCGTGCATGATATGATAGACTTAGCTCTTTTCTTTTGCAAAATGGTTTTACAAGAGGTAAAGTTGATACTACTCTCTTTGTTTTTGAAAAAAGGGCAAGATTGCTTATTAGTGCAAATTTATGTTCATGATATTATTTTTGGTGCTACTAATGAATCCTTGTGCAAGAAATTTTCTAAGTTAATGCAAGGTCAATTTGAAATGAGCATGATGGGGGAGCTCAACTTCTTCCTTGGACTTCAAATTAAGCAATGCCAAGAAGGAATATGCATTTCAGAATCTAAGTATACAAAAGAACTTTTGAAGAAGTTCGGAATTGAAGAAGGAAGAACCATCTCTACCCCAATGGCAACAAACATCAAGATTGACAAAGATGAAAAAGGCAAGTCGGTTGATGAAAATAAATATCGAGGTATGATTGATAGTTTACTTTATTTAACCGTAAGTAGACCGGATATTCTTCATGCCGTATGCATATGTGTTCGTTTTCAAAGCAATCCCAAAGAATCTCATATGAGTGTCGTTAAAAGAATTTTTAGATATTTGAAAGGCACTATTCAATATGGTTTATTTTATCCAAAGAATGAAAAAAATTCTCTTAAAGGTTATAGTGATTCGGATTATGCGGGAAATATTGATGACCGTAAAAGTACTTCCGGATCATGTCAATTTTTAGGTGATCGCCTAGTTTCTTGGTTTTCAAAGAAACAAAATTGTGTTTCACTTTCAACGGCCGAAGCCGAATATATTTCCGCGGCTTTTTGTTGTACTCAGTTGCTTTGGATGAAACAAACTTTAGCGGATTACAAATGCTCTTTTGAAAGTGTTCCTATCTTTTGTGATAATATATCCGCTATAAATATTGCTCAAAACCCGGTCCATCATAACTGCACTAAACATATCGAGATTCGACATCATTTTCTAAGGGATTGTGTTTCAAAACGAAAAATTGAGATATCTTTTGTACCATCTCAAGATCAATTAGCGGACATTTTTACAAAACCGCTATCTTCCGAGACTTTTCCATCAATACGAGCTCGGTTAGGCATAATGCATATTGAATGAGGTCTATGATTGCATTTTGCACGCTTTTAAAACTTAGGGGCAAAAAATCGGATTGTTGGTTCAAACCTTGGATTTTAGAAAACAGAATAAACAACTGGTCTGACTGGGGCAAGGCCGACCGGTCGCCCATGACGTCGACCGGTCGCCCATGCCCCCAACCGGTCGACCATTGCTAAAATTTGGTTAAAAATGTTTATGTTCTCAGTCACAATCATTTTGGTCTTTTATGTTCATTTTTCGTCCCCTTCGCATTTTGCACATAAATTTCACTTCAAATTTGTTTTATTGCATACATTTTATATTTTGGACTTCATGAGGCTCGATTATCATCATCATTGCTCATCTTTACCGATTAAATGGTAAAAATTTCTCTTTTTTTATCTCAATTGGGTTGAACCCTTGAGAATGTGCTTATATCTTGCTACTTTGATGAAATTCTTGTATTAGTATGTTGTATATGATGATTGATGATGAATGAATATTGTTGTATTGCAATTGGTGATGAAATTTTTTGGCTTAAACGAATCACAAAGGCGTTATATTTTTCTTGTTTTATTCGATGCACGCCAAGTGTTCGACAAAATGTTTCAATGAAAAATTCATCACCTACATGATTCTCTTGATTTGAAAAGTTTTATAAGTTTATAGAGATCATGTTTTATCAATCAAATGAGCTTTTACAAATCAAATGAGCAATTTTTTCCCTTTTATTCGGAATTTAAGCTTAAATGCTCAATATGCTCGATAAATCAATTAAATTGCGCACTTTGATATAATTATATGATGTTTTTATCGTGCTAACATTATTTTTGATGATTCCAAAGGGGGAGAAACAGGAAAAACGCTCATACGCTCAAAGAAGTGAAAATAAGCTTGCAAGAAAAGCTATAAGTTAGGGCTCTTTAAAGCCAAAAGCTGTGAACAATACTTAGTCCATGTGATGTATTATGGACTTTTATTAAAAAAAAATGATGTTTTATGACAGGGGGAGCTTATAAGCTCATGAAATTCTAGCTTAAGTTGTAAAAGCTAAGCTTTTAGCTTTTAGTTGGTTGTTTTTATACTTGTTCTTGATATGCATATTGATAGGGGAGCTTGTGCAAAAATGATTTTGAAATGTTTTTACTAATTTTTTGGAGTATTTCATGAAGTTTATTTTTGATAAACAAATCGGACAACATTTCAAGATTGTAGGTCAACCGGTCGCCCAAAAGGTCGACCGGTACCTGAAGAAAAGAAAAATTGAAACAAAACCTCCTGACTTGAAAAAATTGAAGAGGGGGACCGGTCCAGGGGAGGGCCGACCGGTCGCACCACTGCGCGACCGGTCGACCCCCCAGCAACCTGTACCTGGATCGCACTATTTTCTTCCAGCGTTCAAAATTTTCTATAGGGTGACCGGTCCCCCTGTGCAATTCTGTGACAGAAAAATTGTACCGTTTGAACTCTTTGACAGCAAGATTTACTTTTCATTTCTGTACAATATTTCTACATCTTGTGATCCTCTTTTTGTAGACAAAAGTAAAGAAGAAGGAGCCTATGTTGGTGAAGACTCTCCTATAAATAGAGGATGAATTGAAGACACAAGACACACAACAAATACAAGCAAACACACAACAAGAAATCTGCAAATTCTCAAAGCTTTCATTTTTAGTTGTAATAGTCTAGTTCTTGCACTTGCACTATCTTGAGGTCTAGGCTTTTCCTTCTTGATTATACTTGCACTCAAAGTTTGTATACTTCAATTATTGAGTTGTAATCTTGAATTTTTCTATCATCCAAAACAAGGTATCCTTGTTAGTGTTCTTGTGGTAAGAACACACTTGGGTGATCTTAGGTGTTGAAGAGTGTGGTACTCTTCATATGTGTTGAAGGAAGGTCGTAATCTCCTTGAAGGTGTTGTAAGAAGATTGTGGTAATCTTCAAAGGTGGTGTTGTATGAATTGTGGTAATTAAGAAAATCTTTTTTTCTTTTTAAAATCCACTTCGGATATACCGGGGTGGTAGTAGATTAGGCCCTAAGTGGGTTGAACTACTATAAATCATCGAGTGTTGTTTAATTTCCGTATTTACATTCTTGTCAATTACGTGTTCATTCGAAAAAGAGGACGATTTCCGAAAAATCGCCATAATCTATTCACCCCCCTCTAGATTATCGTAGCCACTTGGACTAACAATACTGTAGGTGCTTACCAATAATATTAGATACTGTAGGTAAATATTTACCTACAGTCATTTTATCCACAATGATTTTGCCTACTGTTTGCCAAAAATATTTGGATCATACAACTACAAGTGTACATTGTAGTTTATAGAATAATGCTCAGGGATTAATTTGTGAAACCTTTAGGCTATAATAAGATCACATTCCAATTTTATTGAAGCGACCAAATCTCAAGTTTATAATAAAAATCGAAAATAAAAAATAAAAGAAATAAATTTTCGAACCCCACAGGTATTTTCAACAACTACAGGAGCAACCTTGGGCACATAATCTCAACATGTTTATTCAATATTAAATCCAATTAAAGTTTCAATAACCAATTCATTCAATTCTATGGGTTCAATTCTTAAAATAGTTTATTCTCCCTCCCGGGTGGCTCATAAACAATAGATTAATAATAATTGAGGTCTCTGGATCCATCACAACTATTATTAACTCCCAAAAGATCTTTTAATTGAAATACACCCCACAAACAGAAGTAGTCTCCGATATATTATCCTGTTTATGTCTGAATTCGATTTTCGTCTTGTTAGAATTCATCTCCCAGATTCTGGACTAACAAGTATGACATGCAAATTATTGGCCAAATAATCTATAATTATAAATAAGCATTTGAATCCATAAAATAGAACACATGAATCAATTAACAAAGCAATTAATCAATATTTAACATGAATCCACAATTTCGATTATGCTCCTAAGATCCGAAAGATTAGCCAAATATTGATAACAAATTCATAGACAAACTTGAAATCAACATTATGACATCGTTTAAGCAAAACGACAAGAGATCTAGACATAGAAAAGAAAACTCCTTCTTTGTTAGGATGGATTCCCCTCCTAAGCCTTTGAAGCATTTGTGCTCCCCTAGATGCGAAAGACCTTGAAGTGTTCTTCGCGACCTAGCCCTCCTCTCTCAGAAGACTTTCAATTTTGTGTTCCTGTGTAATTTGATGTGTTTTCTATGGTATGGATGAATTATTTTTCGTAAAAGCCTTGGGTCCCTTTTATAGATGCTTGGAGAGATCACTTGTAGAGTTGGAACGGGAAAAGAACTCCGAAAAACGCGTGGCAGAGTCCCACACGGCCTGGCCATGTGACGTCACATGGCCGTGTGGGTTTTGTGCTAACCAATTCCACACGCCTGTGTGGGTCCCACATGGTCCGGTCGTGCGGCTTGATTCTGTCTCCTGTTTCTTCCTTTTTTCACACGGACATGTCATTTTTCACACGGGTACTTCACACGGCCGTGCGGTTCCACATGGTCCGGCCGTGTGACTTGTTTTTGTCCGGTTTCTTCGTCTTTTTTATCTTCTCTTCGCACTAGTCAATCCTATCCGGACCTTTCAACTGATATTTCTTCGTTTAAGCTCCGTTTGCTGTAAAAAGTTACAAGAATACGCAATATCATACCCTTCTAAGAAAACCAAGTAAAAACACACTAAATTTGCATGCAAATGCATCAAATATATATCATTTTAAGTCCTAAAATACACGTATATTTTACACGCATCACCTACACTTTATAGTTATCTTAATTCTTACCTACAATATTTTTTGTATGTAAACTGATTTTTTCTTATAGTGCCAAGTCCAATATTATTTGGGTTAAATGAAGTTTATTTCCAACATGTTTGTTATATGTTAATAATTTACATATAGAATCAAATATTATGATATTTATATTTGTATTTACGTAACATACAAATATAAATAAGAATTCTTATTTGAATTCTTATTCTAATTTTTCGATCCAATGTTAATTTATGAATTCAAATACAGAATTGAATAAAAAATTCAAATCTTTTACACCCTGGGCACTAGTCATTAACTCATTATTGCCAAATGCCGGTGGAAGAGGCCATGACCACGCATGCCCAATTGGATTTAGGTCATGGAAAAATTCGGAAATTAAAAATTGGGAAGAGATCTTAAATTGGAAATCTCGTCATACAAATTGGTGATTAAATTTGAATTTTTTTTTGAAATATAAATTTGACTGTTATTTCATTGGTCCATGTTGAAACAACTCGTTGCGCGAAAAGTATCGCAAATGTACAATTTTATCCAGTTAAAATTATGGATAAATATACTCATCAGTAAGTACTATTTGAAACTTTTGTCTAAAATAAAATCACTTTTCCCACAATCAAACATAATACATTTTGGCCCATCACATGATGATCAAGTTCGTGGAGTAGATGAACATGGAGTCTTTGATCATTAGCTTGATTTTCTATACCAACACTTTCTCGACCTTATAGACTGCCTGGTTTGATTTATCTAACTGGCCGCATGATCTAAAAAAGTTATTGCGTCAAGCACGAGCATCTACCCATTTAATTAAGAGTGGCACCGGCGCGGGACGAGGTTTTGACATTTCCCTCCCCGCCTTGTGAAGGATTGGGAAATGAATCGGTGTGAATCGGGGGTGGGGCGAGGCTGAGGATCCCTATTTGTGTTTTTTATAATTAAAATAATATTTTTAATTTTCAATTTATATATTTTTTAAAAAAATATATACATATCTTGTTAAATTTATATATGATATTTGTTACCACGTTTGGAACAATGAATAATAGATGATACACTTTTTGAAAAAAACAATATATATATATATATATATATATATATATATATATATATAGGAGGGATCCTGTGAGACCACCCTCCTAGGTTAGTGCATAAGACTAAATCTACACCATCCAAATAGTAAATCAATGGCCAAGATATATTACAATATATACAACATTTCATAAGTATGTATACAACAGAAGGGATAAAATAGGAATCCAGGAAATTAAAAATAGTAACCGCTTCCTAAAAACTAGGGACGTGATTTTGTATTGATCACGTCCCCATAATCAAGCGATTCACCTTTCCTTTCTCTCTCTTCCCATTCGAACCTGCAATTTATTCAAATATGACAACAAAATCGTGCAACAATTAATGAAAAGTATACAATTACACTAAATTAATTATACATTAAAACATTACTAAGTATACATAAACAATTAACTAAGTATACAATTACACTACACAAAAACTCATGTCAGACCGTCTAACGGGTCTGACCCGTTAGACGGATCTGACCCGCGGACCCGATGGCATTTCCGTAATATTAGCAGTGGTGTTTTAGTAGTTTTCATTGACCACCAGATAATAAATCCTTCCGAAAAGTATTAGTCGCCCTTCTAAAAAGTATTAGCGATTTTTCCGAAATGTATTAGTAGTTCCTCAAGAGTATTTTAATATTTCTCCTAAATATACTCCCGAAATGTATTAAGATCCTCAAAAAAGTATTAGTAGTTCCTCGAAAAAGTATTAGTAGTTCCCTAGAGAGTATTTTAGTAGTTTCCCTGAATATAATTAAATTTTTCTCCCGAAATGTATTAACAGTCCTTCTGAGATGTATTAGTCATCCTTCTAAAAAGTATTAGCAGTTCTTCTGAAATGTATTAGTAATTCACTGAAAAGTTTTTTAGTATTTCTCATGATTATACTCCCGAAATGTATTAGCAGTCCCTCAAAAAAGTATTAGTAGTTCCTCGAAAAAGTATTAGTAGTTCCCTGGAGTATTTTTAGTGGTTTCCCTAAATATAATTAAATTTTTCTCCCAAAATGTATTAGATGTCCCTCGAAAAAGTATTAGTAGTTTTTCGAAAAAGTATTAGTAATTTCCTAGGTAGTATTTTAGTAGTTATCCTGCAAAGTATTGGTTTTTCTTATAAAATGTATTAGTATTTCTCTATAAAAGTATTAGCTAATATTAATACTTGTCATAGAACTTGTTGCAACACCAGGCCAACTTTCAATTATATTCTTACTTTCCAACATTTCCAACACTTCTAGCCGCGACTTATACCTCTTCTCGGGTATAAATTTGTACACTTGTTATCACGGATTTTTCAGGGTTTTTGATGCGGGTTAGAACAGAGACAACTCGTGAAGCTGCTTCTGGAGAGAAATGGTGTTTGTGCAGCAAAAAGCAAATTGATCATGGAATTAAGTAGAATTCAGCAAATGAGAAAGTTACAAGATTAATTGAATGAAAAAGAAGAGCATTGGCTTGTTACCCATGGAACACACAATCACATTTTTGGAGTTGCACGATCCGTCGAAGTGGGTTCTGCTAGTGCTAAGATATTAATTACTTTACATATTGATTTTAATTAATATCATCGAGTGCATTCTTCTTCGTCTGAATCTTTCAGAAATACAAGATGTTTGTGAAATAGACTTTTTCGAAACAGATACAAAGCGAATGGGATGGAGAGAAAGAGACTAAGAGAGAGAGAGAAGGATGGGAGAAGAGGCTATTGTAATTTAACCTATATACCTAAAACGGGTAGGGATTGAGAATCCGTCTGACGGATTAGATCCGTCAGACCGTCTGATAGGAGACTTGCTCATTACACTAAACTACATGTACATTAAAATATACTAAATATACAGAAACATTTAACTAAGTATACAATTACATTGAACTAACTATACATTAAAATAATACTAAGTATACATAAATATTTAACTAAGTATAAAATTACACTGAATTACTTATATAGCTAAGTATACAATTCCATTGAACTAAGTATACAAATCCACAGAACTAGGTATACAAATTTACTAAATTACTTACTAAACTACTTATATAACTAAGAATACGATTCCACTGAACCAAGTATATAAATCCACTGAACTAAATATACAATAAAACATGACTAAGTATACAAGTCCACTGAACTAAGTATACAATAAAACGACTGTTCACAAATATGGCGGAAATAAGTATCAATTTTTAAAAAAATACTTGAAGTTGATGATTTTTCCTCCCTAAAAATTGGGTAACTGAAAAGGTAGGATTATGTTTCCTTAAAAATAGCTAATAACTTTACAATTAACTTAACTAATTAAATATAAAAGTACAATTATACCCTTATATGCCTAAATTAACTAAATGATCTACACCATCCAAAATTTTAAATCAAGAGTCCATAAGTGTTCTTATGGACTAACCTAAAAGGATTGGTCTCATTTAAACCAATCCCTATATATATATATATATATAATATAAAATATACATAATATATAAAGTGGGGCAGAGTTGGGTGACCTAAACTCATCTCTGTCCCATTAATCAAAGGGGGGATTTCCTATAGGATTTGGGGGAGGGACGGATTCTCTCTTTAAATTCGGGATATTTTGCCATCTCTATACCCACTATAGACTCGGAGGACGGCCGACAAACAAACAAGCATACTACAATTACGAGGAAAAACACAAACGATTAGTTGGTTTAGTTTTTGAGGGAATGCTTTCATTTCTCCAAGTGCAAAATAAGTATTTAATAGTTATTTATTTCTCTTTTTTAATGCAATAATTATGGGGCCATTGATTCTTATATATTGATCAAGATGAGAATAATAAGAAAATTGTTAAGTTGGGTGTCAATATTCTTGCAAGCAGTGGGAAAGTTAGGATATTAAATGAAGGAAAATGAACGGTTAAAAACAAAATCATAAAACTAGCAAACTATAAAATAATTATAGTGAGTAAAAAATCCAACAAAAAAAAAATTCAAAAACAAAGTTCTCCCAATTAAATAAATTACTAAAATCACTAATAAATCCTATTTAATCATATCCCTCTGGTTCTGGTTCCCCATCTTCGATTGCGAATCACCAGCCTTATTTCTCCTCTTTTATTTTTCTTTTTCCTTCTTTTTCTCCCTTTTTTGGTATTTTGGAAACGCATTGATGAAACAGTAAAAGGGAACAAAAGGAATATAGCTGTTGTACTCAATAGTATTTCATTGAATGATCAATATGCTGCAGTACGAGGTACATTTATACAGCTAGGTGAAGAATCTAGATGGACACTTGTCACTATTCTATTGAGTACAAGAAATACGGATAAGGATGAAATTGACAGCTACACATAATCATTAGACAATCATATGCTAAGGAAGATCATCATAGGATTCAGTGATGATGCAAGCTGGAGGTGCCATCATCAATGTAATCATGTATATTTTCAGCCCCCCTCAATTCGAAGGAGTCTTTAGGAGCAACACCGAGTTTATTGCGAAGGCGAATGAAGAATTGACCAGAAAGTGGTTTTGTAAGGATGTCTGCAACCTGATCATGAGAAGGCACATGTCTAACAACAATCATTTTATTCATAACTTTCTCCTTGATAAAATGGATGTGAAGTTCCAAATGCTTAGTCCTAGAATGCTGAACATGATTGCTTGCTAGAGAAATAGCTCCTTGATTATAAACCCAAACAATTGGTACCCTGTCTTGCTTGATCTTCTCTCAACAATGACTGCATCCAAACAATGTCACAAGTAACATGAGCTAAGCTCCTGTACTCTGCTTCAGTACTTGATCTGGATACAATAGGCTGTTTCTTAGAGCTCCAATAAACAAGATTGTCTCCTAAAAACACATAAGAACCTGATGTCGATCTCCTGTCATCCAAATCTGATGCCCAATCAGCATCTGCATAGGCAATTAAATTCAAATTGGATGAAGATGAGAAATGTAGTCCAAAATCAATTGATCCAGCAAGATATCCAATAATTCTCTTGACTGCCTCCCAGTGGGTATCCAAGGGAGTTTGCATATATTGACTGACTTTATTGACACTGTAGCTGATCTCAGGTCTTGTAATTGTAGCATACTGAAGACCTCCAACAATTTGTCTATACAACTTGCTCTCTACTGTGGGACTTCCTGTGGATTTAGATAATGAATTGTTAGTAATCATAGGAGTACTAAGGCCTTTAGCACCCTGCATTCCAGCCTTGATGATAAGATCTTCTACATATTTTTTCTGACTCAAGAACATCCCTTGAACTCAATCCCCAAGAAGAAATGTATCTCTCCCAAATCCTTTAATGAAAAATGCTGATTCATCTGACTGACAAGCTGATGAATGGCATGATTGTTATCTCCTATAACAATAATGTCATCAACATAAGTTAAGACAAGAATTTTATGAGATTGATCATGTTTGATGTACAAAGAGCTGTCAGCTCTGGAAACAATGAACCCCAGAGATAAGATAACACTCCCCAATTTGCTTTACCAAACTCTGGAAGCTTGTTTGAGCCCATACAAAGATCTAGTAAGCTTGCACACCATGTTCTGTCCCTGTGAAAGTTCAAACCCCGGAGGTTGTTCCATTTATAACTTTGTGTCAATATCTCCATTCAAAAAGGCATTATCAACATCCAACTGTCTGATTCTCCATCCCTTTGATTAGGCAATGAACAAAACAACTCTGATGGTAGAAGGTTTAATCACAGGGCTATAGGTTTCCTGATAATCAAAACCAACCAATTGAGTATATTCCTTGGCTACAAGCCTAGCCTTGTACTTGGCTAGAGATCCATCAGCATTTTTCTTGGTTTTGTATACCCATTTGCACCCAATAACCTTTCTGTTAGGTGTTAATGGGCACAAGATCCAAGTGTTATTCTTAAGCAAAGCCTGATACTCTCTATTCATGGCTGCTTTCCATTCTGGCTGACTCAAGGCATCCTCCATATTCTGTGGCTCAGTCGATGGTTCAACAATGTATGCCTTAGGCTTATAGATCCCAGACTTGGATCTTGTAATCATTGAATGAGTACCTTTCACACTGGGAGCAACATCATTAGAAGGTAAATTAGCATTCTCAATAGGTAAATCAATTGTAATAGTACCACCATACTGTTTAGAAGGAGAAGATGAATGTGTGATAGGTGAAGTGTTATTGTTATCAGAATCTTGTGTGCTAGGAGTGTGTAATGAGGGAATAGAGGGACTTGAGTGAGGTGAAAGAGGAGGTGTATCAGGCTGATTAGTGGAAACAAGCTTAAATAAGGGACCTGCCTGCTGATGGGATTCTCCTTGCTCAGAGTGAAAGCTCTTTTGAGAAGGGAATGTGTTCTCATCAAAGATGACATGCCTAGTTATAATGACCCTTTTAGTGGGCAACAACACCTTATAGCCTTTATACTGGGGATGATATCCAAGAACAATATTGGGTAAACTTCTAGGTTCAAGCTTGGTGTGGTTATATGGTCTTAGGTAAGGAAAACATAGACAACCAAAGACCTTTAAGCTGTGATAATCTGGCTTAGCACCTGTAAGAGCCTCATAAGGACTCTTATAGTGGAGGATTTTTTAAGGTGTTCCATTATTGAGGTGCACAACACTAGTAAAAGCATCATCCCAATGCTTGGAAGGCAGCTGTGATTGACTAAGAGGGAAAAGCCAGTTTCCACAATGTGTCTATGTTTCATCTCTGCTAAGCCATTTTGCTCTGGAGTATATGAGCATGATATTCTATGATAGATGCCATTTTCAGAAAAAAAGTTGGCCAAAGCCTTGAATTCTCCCCCCATCACTTTGAACATATTTTACTTTCTTATGAAATTGTGTTTCAATGTGAGCTTTAAGGTGCATAAATGCAACCTTAGTGTCAGATTTAACATTGAGAGGGTAAAACCAAGTATATCTTGTAGCATCATCTATAAAGCTGACATAGTAAGTATAACCATGGAAAGACTTAATAGGTGCTGGGCCCCAAAGATCAGTATGTATAACATTAAACATGTCATAATGATGAGAATCAGAATTGGAAAAAGGTAACTTGTGACATTTAGACTGGAGACAAGGAAAGCAAATAAAATTACTTTGATTATCAAAGAAGGGAATATTACAACTCTGTAGTGCTTTCTTGACAATCTCAACAGATGCATGACCTAGTCTAGAATGCCATAAGGCTAGATCTACTTTGTTTCTAACTTCTGCAGGATTAGCAACAAGCTTTCCTGTTTGATTCAATGGAAAAGAAGAAGAACTGGAACTCTGAGACTTTGTGAGATGGAAATTGTAGAGGCCATTTTCAAGTCTCCCTCGGAGGAAGACCTCCCCTGACTGCTGGTCCTTCACAAGACAAACAAATGGGTGAAATTCAAAGAAAACTTTGTTATCTCTAGCAAACTAAGCAACACTGATAAGATTCTTAGTTATGTGAGGAACATGTAACAGATTTTTAAGGATGAATTCATGAGAGGAAATAGAATGTGGTGACTTTACAATTGAATTACCAACATGAGAAATAGCCAAACCTATTCCATTTCCCATTTGGACCTTCTCAGTGCCTTGGTAATTAGCAGCTAGATTCAGATTACCCATATCATAAGTGATATGGTTTGTTGATCCATAATTTGGGCACCAGCATATATAATCAGTAGCTATTTCAGATCCTCCAAAGTTAGCAATATTTGCTGAGTGATTTGAAGAGTTGGAACTCTGTTGGTATTGATTACCTCCACTACTGGGATTGAAACTGAGGTCACTCCTATAATAACACTTATCTGCAGTATGGCTATTATAATGGCAGATTTGACATCTTGGCCTATTATTGAAGTAACCTCTGCCACCTCTTCCTCTTGGATTTCCACTCCTGCCTCTGCCTCTAGATCCTTGAGTTGCATTTCTTCCGCTACCACCATATGAATTTCCTCCTCTTCTGTAAGAGTTTGTATGAGTGCTGAGATTAACAGATAAGCCAGAGCCTTCTAGGCTGTGAGAGTATCCCTGAGTAGATTCCAATCTATTTTCAAAACTTAACAGAATAGAGTAAGTTCTGTGAGGGTGCATGGGATAGCTCTTGAGGTGACTGAAACTAATACAACATTATATTCAGACCCCAGCCCAAATAGAATATAAGAAATCTGTTGTTGGTCACTCACTTTTTCTCCAGCAGAGGTTAATAAGTCACATCAACTTTTTACCTTATTGGAGTATTCCCTCATGGATATACTTCCCTTTTTGGTGGTCTGTAACTGCAATCGATATTGCATAAGTTTGGCTGAGTTCTGACTAGCAAAAGTAGTCTCCAAGGACTCCCAAATCTCCTTAGAGGTATTAAATCCAGCAGTGGATATCAAAATGCTATCAGATAAGGAAGACAACAACCAAGAGGCAAGAAGTTGGTCTTGCCTTGTCCAGGTGGAATAAGCAGGATTCAAAACATTGGTGCCAGATGTACCCGGAGTATACTCCTGTGGCATAGCCACTGTGCCAATAATGTATCCAAGAAGACCATAGCCTCGAATAACTGTTAAAATGTAATAACCATTAATTAATTCTAGGGGTTGTATAACTTTTTAGGGGACAAATAAGGGGTTAGTTTTTTTTTTAGGGGTTAAAGTTAGGTTTAGGGGGTAGGATTATTTAGTATAAATAGGTTAGATAAATTCATACGAATTTACACCCAAATTTGCATATTATTAAGGTAATGATATTTTCTCTCTACTTATTATTCAAGTTTCACACACACACACACACACATATATATATATATATATATATATATATATATAGGGAGGTTAAAATGAGACCATATATTATAGTGAGACAGTGTGGACTCATCTCAACCCTCCATTATCTACATCAATGGCTAAGATAAATAGGGGTTAAAATTACATAAAATATTTAATTAATGCAAAATAAGGGTATAATTGTCAAATTAGCCAAGTGGGGGACCATCCAAATATGGAATCAGTTATTAGGAGAGAGAAAATCACGTGGGGAGAGAGAAAATGCCGAGAAAATCGCGCTGGAGAGAGAAAATCGCGCATGTGCTCTGCCATGCAGTATGATGTACACTTATCATATATTTGTTGTATATTTAACACTATTTTACTGTATGTTTAGCATAATTTTACTGCATATTAAAATGGTCAAACAAAAATATGTGGGGACCACGAATCAAGGAATCAGTTATATATAGAGAGAGAGAGAATCATGCTCATTAACATGTGGGGACCGTGGATTAAGTAAATCAATTATAGAGAGAGAAAACCACGCTCATTATTGTGCTGTATATTTAGCATATATTTGATGTTCACTTAACACTATTTTGCTGTATGTTTAACATTATTTTACTGCATATTAAAATGGTCAAACAAAAATACGTGGGGACCGTGGATTAAGTAAATCAATTATAGAGAGAGAAAATCACGATCATTATTGTGTTGTATATTTAGCATATATTTGATGTATACTTAATACTATTTTGTTGTATGTTTAACATAATTTTAATGCATATTACAATTGTTAAACAAAAATAAAAGTATACAACAAAACATATATAAGTATACAACAAATCACATATAAGTATACAATAAAAAACATAATATACAACAACATAAATACATACATAAAAAATTAATTACTTATACAACAAAACACATCTAAGTATACATTGAAAAACATATAAGTGTACAATAATCCTAACTGCCTCCTCGTAGACCCTCGTTTTCTCCACGTCAACATTGTCTTCTTCACCAATCCTCCAATCCTAAGATTAAAAAGCCGAGACAAGCATAGAACGCGACGTCTCGTTAAACAGCAGGCAAACACGTGCGATGACCTCCACACATCACCTCAAATTTTTGTCAACTCACCTCTCGGGGTTCCACTCCAAAACCCCGAGCCTCCAAAACCTTCTCAACAATGCACACAAATAAATGCTTAAACGTCATCGTTAATGGTCATCTTCAGATCACTCAAAACCCTAATTTCTCAATCTCTCAGAAAAAACTCCAGTTCTGCTCTGTCCAGAGCTTTCTTCTCCCTCTCTGTCTCCTCTCCTTCCCCAATTACAAACAGGAGAATTTTTGGGCCAATCGTAACAAGTTACCAAAAAGTTAACCCTCTCATCACTCATATCTTATCCTCGTATACGGAAGTTAACTCCTCCAAACCATTCCTCTTCCAGATTTCAGCAACTGAAAAAGCAGCCTGAGATCCATCTTTCAGTGGGTCTGAAGACATCACGTCCCAGTGATCAAACACACATTGACGGAATATATGCCTGACCAAATGATTTTAATAGCATCAGCATCACACACCTCAAAGCAAATGTCTCTCATGTGTTCTCCAGCCAACGCTCATTTCTTTGAAGCCCATCGGATTTAGTTCAAGTACTCTGGACTCCCTTACACATATCCATCTACAGATTTTGATTTGGGGTAATTATATAATTACAATATTGCCCTTTACAGATTTAAAATAAATTAAAAAAAGGCTATTAATTTGGGCAAATCTCAACTATCTAAAATTACAGATTTGTGGATAGGATTAGTCAACACTGTCTTACTCTAATAATGTGGTCTCATTTGATCCAATCCCTATATATATATATATATATATATATATATATATTCAAAATTCACAAGCTTCTTTCAATATTTTTCACAAATTCTTTCATTAATTAGTTTGATTTATTAAATCACATATTAATTATAATTTTATTTAATATAGAAAACGAAGGGGTCGAGGATTAGGACTTTTACTGTTCATTTTCTACATCGAATATCTGCGATTATTAAGGTAGAGATTTCTATATTATTTGTCTTTATTTAATGTTCCCTGATTGTACTTCATTGATTGCAATATATGTCAAGAGGAAATAAATTCATATAAGCTAGGGGCTATGAAAAGGACCCGGGATCAAACGTATCTTAGGGGTGAACCCGCAATGCTATATGCAGGAACTGGCTAGTCAGAGGAAAAGAGGAAATTAATGAATTTATTGTTGTAATTATGTGAATGCTTTTCATGTTATATTAAATATTGACAGATATGTCCCTACTAAGCGAGATGAAGCTCACCCCTAGTATTATCATGACTTTCAGGTTGAGGAATCCGACTGAGGATATGATGTTGTGGATGGTGGAATAAATCATGCTATATTTATATTTTAAATAATTGTGATCGAACTAAATTTTAGATTTATGTCTTTAATTTTTCCGGTTTATGCTTGGAACAAATGTTGAATATTAAATTTGGAAGATGTAATAATATTATTATTACTACTTCTTCTTCTATTATCATTATATTTTTTTTTCTTAAGAATTAAAATCCTAAATCAACTTTTTGATCATTATTGAGATCACTTTAATTTATAAAATTATGTTTTTTTAAAAATATTTTTAGAATATTTTAAATTAATAAAATTGGGTCGTTACATAAAACTTGCTGCCTCCATACCAGATAATTAGAATCACTAAGCTTGGTGGATATGAGCTGGCTTTGCAGCTGGATAACTTGCTCTTGAGATGTTGTTGCCACGGTGAGCTAAAGATGAAAAGGAAATAGAAAAGGGATGGAGTACCAGAGACAAGTTCTTCAACCTGCTATGATACCATTTTGGTATTTTGGAAACGCCATTGATGAAACAGTAAAAAGGAACAAAATGAATATAGCTGTTGTACTCAATAGTATTTCATTGGATGATCAATATGTTGCAGTATAAGGTACATTTATACAGCTAGGTGAAGAATCTAGATGAATCTAGATGCCCTTTCTTTCTTTCTTTCTTTATTTATTTTTCTTTGTTTGTGTAATGGAAAGTAAAGATGCTTTTGGTAAAAAGAAAAATAATTTTGGCCAAGATAGCAAAGATTTAGTTGCGTTTTTGTCAATAAGATCATGAGGGAATTTGTTCTCCCTATCCTTCTAAAAAAAAAAAGAAAAAAAAATTGTTCTCCATATGAATTATTGTTTCTACTTTACTTTCAAGGCCTGTGGGAAGGGAGAATCTAATGTGAAAGTAAATACTTTCCGGATCATGGAAACAAATTTCATGTTCTAATTTTTATGCTCCACTTATGTTCCACTATATTGGATGGTGGACACATATTATAAGATAAATATTTGTTATTGATTTTGTTGATGTAAATACATGTGTCAACTATCCAATATGTATTGAAACATGAAGTGAAATAGGAATTGCAACATAAAATATGTTCTCTACGATCATATCCAAGTTAATTGTGACAGGTGAATTACTTGGGATTCGAAAAAGTAGGTCCGATTAACGATTTTTGATAATCAATTATATTGATCACATAATAGTTACTAATATAAGCAAGTAGTTCATTTTTTTAATATAAGAGCAAGTAGTTCAATTTTTATATATAAAAGAGCAAGTTTTATTGATTGGTCTATTTGACCCCCTCTAGACCACTATTTGAGACCAACAAGATGTTTTCTACTAAAAGAATAGGATCTTTCGTTCAAGTAATATGCAAAGAAAACATCAAAACACCTCAATCACAATGATGCATAACACAACATACATTGATGATGACATCCGTATGCAATCAAATGGAAGTCCCTATTAAGAACATCAAATACCCTATATATATCACCATTGCAGGTCAAGTATATGAAATGACGTCATCAATATACCCGTGACACATGCAAAGACTGAATTATAGTTCACTATAGAGCATGTGCCATAGTTTTTTTCTTTTCTTTAATTATTTATTATTTTTTTCTAAAGTTGTATATTATAATTAGGTTAAAAAATAACGTACGTCTCCATTAACTGATTTTGATGTAGTTTAGAATTATATGTATTTTGTACACTTTTATAAAAAATTCTTAGATCCGTCCTGAACACGTGTCTTATACAGTTATACCATTGAAATGAAAGATAAAACAAAATAGAGAATCTCATTGGGATCTACATTGTTATAGAGAATATAACTTTACAAGCTAGAAATGGTGATGACTCAAAAGCTACCTTTAAAACCTTAGGTAAGTGCACCTATCGTTTTATAGTATAGATTATTGAGTATCGAATGTCATTCCCACGAGGATTGTAAGTACTAATAATTAACGTCTTTTTGTTATTTAATCTAACAATTTTCAGAGTTTTGTTTGTTAAAATGGAAAATGAGAAATAGAAAATTTAAAATAATTGCAACTTCCAAAAGATCAAATAAAAGTATATTGTAATTAAGAAATCAAGAGCTAGAAATGTGTTTGAATGTAAATCCCTCTAGAATGTTTTTGTGATTTAACAAGATAAAAATACAACCATAATCCCTTAAGTAAAAACCAACCTCTTTTAGTAGAATCTCATGTTTCATGGACCGTAGAAATTCCCGATTTAAGTTAAACCCTCTATCGAGCGCGAATAGCTTCTAACCTCAAGTTGATTAACTGAAATCTCTTTCTAGTTTAAACCCCCAAGACAACATTATAACGATTTGTGAATTCCCATATTAGGTTTGACCCTAATCCAGAAGATTTATGTCATCCTATATCTAGGATTGCATGCAACTCTTTTCACTTATATATGTTCTATTTCACCATGAATCTCTCAATTTCTCGGTGAAGAATAAACTTCAAATCAATATCGCGCTAATACCAATTTGAATGAATAAAGCATAATATAAGTGAATCACACAAATCATGAAGATTTTATTAAAAACATACAAGCCTTAATCACAAATTCATTCTAGAGTTCATTACATTCAAACACTAGAAATTTAGCTACACATGGCCTTGACAAAAGAGTATACTACACAAGAAGAATTGAATAAAATGAACATGGTGTACTTAGCTCTTATTCAAGATCAATTCAAGACTTCCTCCTTGGTTGATTGCAATGATGTTGAGCTCCAACCCTTCTCCTCTATTGCTCTTCAACTTCCAACTCTACCTCTCTTTTATCCTCTCAATGTATTTTGCTTTGAAACTAAGAATATATAATGCATATATAATGAATCTCTCCATGAATGAATGAATGAATGAGTGAATTTCCCAACTCAAACTCTTGGCTTTTATAGGCACCATCTCTGTGAAAGAACACATCAATAATGCCATCTTTTGCTAAACAAATTCTCCACTTCCATAGTTGAGTTGTTTGAATCATTGTTGCCATATGATAATTGAGGGAATAATAGAGCTTGGTGCATCAAAATGAGATGTAAAAGTTTCTCAAAGGTTGTCAAAAAGCAAAAAGGGAAAGTTTCCATAATTTCCGCCAAAGAAAAACCCAGTCTGGACGAAAAGCATGCCCGTGCTTAAAAAGCATGGCCAGGCCGTGTTCGTGGATTTTGCCGAACACGGCCGTGCTTCAAAGGCACGGCCTGACCGTGTTTGGTACGTCTTGGCCGAAAATTTGCTCGGTTTTGGCTCCTCAAAAGCACGGTCATGCTTTCAAAGCACACCCTGCCCGTGTTTGACTGAAAAGGCCCCGAAATGACGCGTTTAGCTTGGGATTTCGAGTGTTTTTGCATCCATAAACCCTGGGGTATGTTATGACATGAAATTATGGCCCAAAATTCACCAAAAACAGCTCCGAATCATCAATCTACACCAATCACTACTACAAAAAAGTTGATAGACACCGGTTTTAAACCGATGTCTATTAGTAAACCAACCGGTGTTAAAGCCACTGGTGTTAAAAGTCTTAACTTTTTGACACCGGTTTAAAACCGGTGTCTTTTCCTTCAACGACACCGGTTTTAAACCGGTGTCTATTAGTAAAAACAACCGGTGTTAAAGCCACTGGTGTTAAAAGTATGAACTTTTTGAAACCGATTAAAACCGGTGTCTTTTCCTTCAAAGACATCGGTTTTAAACTGGTGTCTATTAGTAAAAACAGCCGTTGTTAAAACCACTGGTGTTAAAAGTCTGAACTTTTTGACACCGGTTTTAAACCAGTGTCTTTTGATGAATAGACATCGCATCATAACCGGTATCTTAATGTTTTTAGAAGCGGTTTTAAAAGGGTTGTTTATTTATACAAAAACACCGGCTCAAAGCTGCAAAAAAACCATATAAATAAATAATTCATTATGAACTCCAATTCTAGCAACCATCATAAGTGCACTACGAATTAAACATGAAATCCATTAATACTAAAGTCAACGATAGCCAAAATCCAACAAAAAGTACTAGTAGCAAAGTCTCCTTTCGATAAAACAACTATAAATTCATAATCCGATTAATTCCATCAACCAACAAAAAGACTATATAATTCAATTACAGGCAACAAAATCCATATGATCAACAACAAAATCCAATTAAACACGGAATGTTTGACTTGTTCAGTTCACCCACATAGTATTTCTCCAACATTGCCTAAGCATCGTGGTTGTGCCCGGCATCATCAAACTCGTCTGTTGCGTCCTTGCCTGAGGGAAGAATATCAAATCAAGACTATAAATGAAATGAAAAATCAACAATATGATCAAATCTTACTTAACTATAACGTGTGCAAAGAATATTTATTATTCTTTGAAAGATAACTGATTCTTTTTTGTAATTAGATTAAATTTTAGGGGTAGTTTTGCGATTTACCCATATTAATCAATAGGAATTACATTGCAAGTTGGCCAACAAGATTTCATCACCACCAGGATGCTCATCCAAGAAAGTGGTCACATTATAAACCTGTTTGAAAGAACTCGAAAATCAGACATCAGCCAACAACAATGCATGTCATGAGTTTGATAAAAAGAGATTCAAATAGATTTGTTGTTTTAGAGGAAGAATAACTATTTTCTACGCAGGAAAGTATATGAAATCCCCAAGAAGACTATTCTCATGTTTCTAGGGGTGAGCATGAATCAGAAAAACCGAACCAAACCGATGAATTCAGTGCGGTTTGGTTCGGGTTTTTTTTGAATAAATCTAAAAGAGATGTTCTCTTTTGAGGTACAGAGAATTCTTGCTAAGATGCTTATTCTAAAAGTTGAAGATCGAACAGCCCTATCATTTGCCTTACAACTAATGGAGATAGATCACATGTAATTTCTCTTAGCATTTCTCCCCTGCCTAGATACAAGAACATTCTATGTGATAATTGTTCACATTCATGATTGAAAACTCACATAAAGCGTGAGAAACAGACAAACCAACAGAAAGGCAAATTCACAGAAAATTTTGGGTTAGAAGGAAAAGTGCATTAAATCAAACACACCTCGTCCAATTTCTTCTCCCTATCTCGCAGTGCAGATTTTGCCTGAATGTATTTGTCATTCCAATTTTCATATACATCAGGACTCAAGTTTATGTAAGCAGGCAAAGAGTACGCAATCCGAGAATAATAAGCCGTGCATCATCAAAATTGAAACCCTTTTCACGTGTTGCATTTGGTAGTTCGAACACGAAAATCAAAGGCATCAAATTAAGACATGGCATACATCAGGGTACTTCATGAACCTTTAATGGAAAAATAAACTTACCTCGAAAACTTCAAAATATTGATTTGATACAATGTGCTTAAAAACATTTGATGAAACTAATGTTCATTCCTCTATAAATGGAGCATAGGCATCCACCTGTAGAGAAAATTACATTAATCAAGAAAAAGTTAAACCAAAAATGTGCATCTGCAATGAGGATCCTACTTGTTCCTCACCAATAAGGAGGATTTAATGTTTTATTCAACAGATAGGTATATAAAGTCTTGACAGTGCTTTTCATTTCATTTTTTTTCGTTGTGTTTTTCAGGGCACAATGCTGAAATAGTACTTACTTGACTGAACGACCAAGGAAGAAAGGCCCATCATCGAACTTATGGAGGCCAGCGAGTACCTGCTTGCTTTACGGTATCTCCTTTGAATGATGTGTACATATTTTCAAGAATGTGTCAGAGTAGGCTATCAACTCTTCAACAAACTTTTGTTTGGCAGGATCCTAAGCATTTCATTGTGCACCAATAATGTGAAATATGAAGGCAGAACGAGAAGACATATTAATTTCAAGAAAAAATAGGTTCAAATTCTAATCTTACATCAGGTAACAAAGCTGGTCCTTTAAAGTTGGCATCTACGTATTCAACCAAATCCAGGCTCTCTCCAATAACTTTGTCATTGTGCTCCAATGCCGGCACCTACAAAGGAACAAGAAATCATCTTCACATTTAGTTTGTCAACTAAGTAACAAGTTCATTGCTCTTTGGATGTAGTTCAAAACATTTTGAGTAAGCAAAATGTGCAAAGATACATATATCTTCAGAAATTAGATATTCAATTTGAAGAAGCTCAACTCCACTGATATAGAAAAACTCTAATTGGTGGTCTTTTCCATCGATATCGCTTATAACTTATAACTTGAGATCATACTTTTATCATTGCATCGTTTTTTGTTCATATCTCCTTCTATTGTCGAGTGATTATAGCCATGAACCCATTTGTACTAATTTGAAAAGGCCTTAGATATGGCACTTAGACCTGTATCATATCTGTTCAAACATCTCATTGGAATGGCACTTAGACCCCTGAACATCATATGTATTAATTTAAGGTGACAGGTAATATGATTTTGTCAAAGATGACTTCAATGTGAGCAAACAAAAGATCTGGCCATTTCTGTGCTCCTGCAGACTCCAACTTGAAAAAATTCCTACCTATTATAAGTTAACCAGCTCTGATGTTCGATTACGAAGATACCACACTTTGATATAGGCTTAATTGCAGAAAATATCCTGTAATTTGGGGTAAATTGCATTTTCAGACTTTTATTATTGGGTTTGCAAAATATGCCCTATATGTTTTTCAAGTTTTGCAAAATATGCCCTATAAGTTTATAACTTTCTGCAAAATTGGTCCTATAAGTTTTATACCGAAGCAATTGGTGTCCTATAAGTCTTGAGTTGATGCAAAATTGGTCTAGCGGAATAATTGCATATTTTAATAATACCAATTATACCCTTATTCATACATATGGCTGATTTGACTAAGTGTCTTGCTTAAAATGGTATCAGAGCCCAGGTTTATTAAGAACTTTTGGTTATATTTATTATATTTATGTAATTGACAATTGGTGAGGAGAAATTACTCCGAGAATATGGATCCGGATAATTGTCCGAGATGTACACCTTACAGGACATATCGTCAAATATTGACGATGTATGCACAAGAGCACCTTGACTAGGTTTCATATTGGGAATACCAACATGAAGAAAAGGAACAGCAGGAGCCGACGGGAAACCTTAAGGCAATGCAAAATGCGAGAATATTATAGCGATTCGGATGCTTAACCAGACCCTATATGTTTCACTTGATGAACCTTCAAGAAACGGTTCATGAAAATTCCCATCAGAACAATGATTCCTGATGGAGTACCTGAGTGGAACGAGATACTTCCAGACAAATCTAAGTTCTCCGAAGATCTTAGAGAAGTCCGAAAGACGGTGCGAATTATGGCAACCACCATATTCATCTACCAAAGACAAGTTCATCGATCCGAACTGATGGAGACGATGGCGAAATATCAGAAGGAAACTCTTGAACTCCTTCATGATATTCAGAAACAAGTCAAGAACCTGGAGGATAGGCCGAGTATTTCCGGAGGAAAGAAGCGTATAGATTTCGGGACAGTACCCTATTTACACCAAAAAGGGAAACCAACCGAAGTTATACGAAAGCTGACAGATGAGGAGAAGCTCATTGCTCTAATCAAAGGAAAATCCATCAAAAATTAAAAAGGATGGATATGGAAAAGATGAATCTTAAAGATCTACATGACCTTGCAGAATCCTTCGCATGATTAGGAATTGTAGATTTAAAGATGAACACAGGAGATGGAACATTGGTCACCTATGATCCAGCAGGAAGACCAATTCCACCACAACCACCAGTTAATCCTAACGTCGAAGAAAGTACGGGTTCAAATCATGGAGCTCGGGACGAGAGGATGCCACACGCTGGGGATCTCACAACTGGAAGTGATCCACTTTCAGGGACAGGAGGTCGAAACCCTTCAAGGGAACTAGACAACCTACTGGAAGGCCGAATGTTTATCAGACGCCTTATGGATGATCGCACCTCGACCCAATACATCCATATGGGTTGATGTTAAATCTGGACATCCCATATTTTAAAAATAGAGAAGTTCTCATTGATGAATGGACTTCAGCTATGAGAATTTCAGTAGGAACCCTCGATTTTATAAAGGATTCATTCATTTTACTCCTTGAAATGAGTCTTGAAGGATCGGTAAAGATTGCCTGGGATATGACCGATGCTAGTACGAAAGGTTCGGTCACATCAGGAGAATCACTTAAAGGAATTGTCGATGGTATGGCAAAACTATTCAAAATCCAGTTCATCGGCACAGGTTATTCGAGGGATTAGAGGATGAAAAAAGAAAGAGATATAAAAAAGTCCTCTATAGCCTTGAGTTATATGATATTTGTCATATTGACGAATATATCAAGTTGTTCACCGAATACCGGTGGAAATCCAAAATTGGAGAAAAGGAAGTTGCACAGCTATTCTTTGCCAAAATTCCGAGTCCCTGGAGAGAAATGCTTATCAGGGAATACAAGGATGGAGCAGAAGTAGAAACTGTGGCCAGAAAAATGTCTTTCCTAAAGGCCAAGTTATTTGAATGGTGTTACCAAGAAGCTCTGTACAGGAATTACAAGAGATTAAGAGGAATTAACAAAGCAGTTCCT
Source organism: Rehmannia glutinosa (assembly GCA_016081115.2). Taxonomy (NCBI): domain Eukaryota; kingdom Viridiplantae; phylum Streptophyta; class Magnoliopsida; order Lamiales; family Orobanchaceae; genus Rehmannia; species Rehmannia glutinosa. The sequence goes on from CM071935.1 coordinate 74,555,658, forward strand.
CTATGCTGCGTGGATAATGACATTCCAACAATTGTGGGAGGTCAACCAAGGCGGCACAGGAAGAAGAAGGAGCGAATCCATCCATACCGCCGAGGAAGCAACAACAAAAGAAGTAGGTCTTCATGGAAGGTTTTGGTCAAAACAAAAAGCCCGAAGTTACAAAACGGGGCAAAGACCAAAGACAAGCAGGGAGTAGAGCCTCATCATCGGTTCTAACCAAGCAAGTACCACAGAATCCAGGAAGAAGAACTTTCGGGCATGCTCACACCGAGCTAATGAAAGTTTCAAAGATCAGTAATTGCCGGACATGCGAGCAAGAGGGCATATCTCAACGGATTGCCCGGACAATCAAAAACGAGGAGTCGACAGTTCGAGGCCACACCGAGTCGAAGAAGTTTGTCTATTATCGAGGATTTAATACAGTGTATCGGTTTGAGGATATTCCCTCGGATGAAAGCATCTATGAAGAAGAGATCTATTCTCGACGATGGAATTGACTCACTCGGGAATCGAGTGAAGAAGAAATTCTTCAGAGATCCGGGGAGGATATGTCAGATTCCTCTCTCACACGATGGTTTCTCATAAAACTCTTATGAGAATCATGAAGGAAGATCCAAAGCTTCAAGTCTATGATGGATTTACAATTGGAGCCATGGAAAAAACATTGGATAAAATGGGGTTTCGTAACAGAAAACACCAAATTATTCACAGGGTAACAACCGGAGAATTTGCCATTCCGATGGAGTTTACCGGTAACTTGATCGAGATGCAGTTGGTCCCTATTAGAGAAATACAGGAGATCAAAAGCAGAGTTAAAAGAGAAGTTGCAAATACACTCTCATGGATTCACATTGGAGCCATAAGAGTCATTATTAAGACAACATTCAAGGAAGGAATAGATTCGCCACTCAATCTTGCTATTTTTGACAAGCGAACCTCACATCTCAAGAATTCATGCCTTGAAGCTGTTACAGGAAATTTGTATGCAGGAAAATTAGCATTCAATGTCTATCCAAGAATTACATACAATTTAGGAGATCGAGATTTTAATAGAGTCCTAACCCTTCATCAAGATTTCAAAAGAGTCGATTTGATGAAAGAAGAAAATAGGCCTTACTCGATCACATACAAGATTTCCTATGCTCTCTCGAATACGTATCATTCTGAAGTATTCTTGAGAAAGGAATTTATAGAAGTCCCAAGAATCTTTGAGGACTTTGTCAGGGTGGTTCTACCAGAAATCATTGAGTCTCCAACTATAAAGGAGATTGATATGATAATTCAAGATCAACCAGTCTTCAACAAAAGTCGAAGTCTCGAGTTGAGCCTGAAGGATGTCTTTCAAAGCAGACGAGAATGGTGAGTAGCTTGGCCGTTGGGAAGAAAAAGAGACCAAAATTGCGATTCAGCGCATCCCCGATGTTTTTAAAACAAAGCAGGAGAGTTGAAATGTCCAGAAGGTTGGCGAGAGGTTGAAGTAATATTCGACATCACTCAAAAGGATATTATTTTTCCTTGTGATGTTCTGTATTATCTCCAACAACCTATAGTTGGAAGGTATCAAGGAAGCCTAAAGATAGGTGAAATTGAGCTGACTATCTCAGGAGTAGCAGGGAAAATCCCAGAGCAATTAATACTGGGAATTGAATTTTTCGAGGATCATAAACCTTGGGAAAGATTACAAGAAGGAATGGAGTTCACAGTGGCTGATAAAAGATACAGAATCAGATGACCACTAGTCCATTCTCCATATACATTTCTATCAGAATGTTATATGCTGAATACAAGGCCGAATATTTCGCCGCCTATATTGATTCAGGTGCCGGAATATGTACTGCAAAGCCGGATGTTTTTCCTAAAGAAATCGGAGAAGATTTACCAGCTATTGCAGGAAGAGATTTATCAAAAGGAATTCTTATTCTTAACAGAGGAATTAAACAAGCAGAAATTATGATCGGAGGCGCAGGTGGTACCCCATGGTACAAAGTGAAGACGCCACCAATCTATTTCCATGATACATGTGCAGATGTTTTGCTAGGAAACAATTTCCTACAAACATTCAAGCGATTTACACAGGAGAACGAGACAAGAAGACTTATTTTCACAACCTTATGTGATCATAAGATCATTGTCCAGAGACTGCGGGAAGCATTTTACAGAAAAATGCCTATTAATTTTCGCAGCAAGCGTGGTGATGAAGCCAAACTCCGAAATCCAAAAATGGCGGATCGAAGGAAATTTGGTGAAGCATTATTATCCTAAGACAATTTGGTTCGAATTACAGGGATAAGAAAATATGGGATAATAACTTGTATTCATACAGAATACAAGGAGAAGAACGAGTAAATTCAGAGGCTATTGCAAAATTAATGATGAGCCTAATGGAGAAGTCGCAGAGTGATGTTACAATAGAAGAACAAATATCACTCGAGGATATCAAGAAGAAGATCCAAAGGAATTATAATGAAAATCCTTTGGCATGGTGGGACAAGAATGAGCTCAAAGCATCCTTAAAGGTTAAACCTGGAAAGGAGTACGAGTTCGAAAGATTCAAACCAATCCTTATGAACCAGGAGGATCGTGGGGATATGCAGAAGATACTTAAGGAACATCTTGACCTTAAGTTAATATCACTAGGAGTTTCTCCATATAGTAGTCCAGGATTCTTAGTCAGAAACCATGGAGAAATCAAAAAAGGAAAGCCAAGACTTGTTATTAATTACAAGAGGATTAATAATATTTTGGAGTTCGACAGATACTATATCCCAAGTCGATTGCAAGAGGATTAATACCATTAAAGGTTCCAAGATATTCTCAAAGTTCGATTGTAAATCTGGATTCTACTAGATTAAGATAGATGAAGAAAGTAAGAAGTTTACAACTTTCTCTACACCGCAAGGGCATTATATTTGGAACGTTATGCCTATGGGATTGGCTAACGCACCCCAAATATTGTTTGATAAATGGTTTTATCATGATTTTGATGATTTTGTTTTTATACCAAAACAATGTTTTTAAAGGTTGTCCAAATACTCCTAAATGATTTAAAATGGTTTTAATATTTTTTGGAGTATTTCCTCAAGTTTATTTTCGATATAAAATTGGACAACACATTTAATGATTTGAAAGATTTTGTTTTTATACCAAAACAATGTTTTTAAAGGTTGTCCAAATAATCCTAAATGATTTAAAATGGTTTTAATATTTTCCGGAGTATTTCCTCAAGTTTTACTTTAGATAAAATTGGACAACACTTCTAATGATTTTTTGTTTATATGTTTTTACTTCAAAACAAGGTTTCTAAATGTTGTCTAAATACTCCCAATTGGTTTAAAATATTTTTACGAATTTTTTGGAGTATTTCTTGAGGTTTATTTTCGTCAAAAATCGTACAACATTGCATTTAGGAGGTCGACCGGTCGACCAAAGAGGCGACCGGTACCTGGGAGCAAAACATCGAAACAGAAACTTTGATCTTTCATTTTTTGGTCAGTGCAACCGGTTGCACATAGGTTCGACCGGTCGAGGTGCACTTCGACCAGTCGCCCTGCGTAAATTTGCTGCTCTATGTTTCAAACTTCTATTTCTGTGCGACCGGTCGCCCTATGCTTTGACAGCAAAATTCTAACCGTTGTGCATTAGACAACTTTTCCCTAAATTGTGGGATTGATTTCTAACAACTATAATCTTGATTTTAATTGCAATATTTTTGTAGATATCATATTCCAAGAGGAGCCTATCAAGTATCAATCATCTCCTATAAATAGAGGAAGATTTGAAGCACAACAATAAGAGAGAAAACTACAACACAACAAGATACACTCAAGAATACACTTGTTCTTACATTGTCTTATTTCTTTTTGTAATTTGCCTAGGTATTCACTTTCACATTATTGAGGTCTAGGCTATTCTTGATTACACTTGCACTCTATTGTATTATCAATTATCGAGTTGTAATCTTGAATTTTTGGGTTATCATTCAACACAAGATATCATTGTGAGTATTTTTGTGGTAAGAGCACACTTGGGTGATCTAGGTGTTAGGTGTGAGAAGATTGTGGTAATCTTCTTGTTGAGGTGTTGAAGAATTTGGTATTCTTCAAGGTTGAAGATTGTGGTAATCTTCACAAGGTGCCGTTGGAGATTGTGGTAATCTTCAAGTGATATTGTGGTAATCTCAAAGGTGGTGTTGAAGAAGAGTGTGGTGCTCTTCAAGGTGTTGGTGTAAGATTTTGTTGTAATAATTGTGGTAATTATTAATAAAATCTTTTTTCTTTTTGAAATCCATCCCGGAGATACTGGGGTGGTAGTAGATTAGGCCCTAGTTGGGTTGAACTACTATAAATCGACGTGTGCTATTTATATTCCGCACCTTTGTTATTATCTTGGCGCATTTGTATCGAAAAAGAGGGCGAAACCGAAAAGATGGAGATAATCTATTCACCCCTCTCTAGATTATCGTAGCCGTTTGGACTTACAAGTGGTATCAGAGCCAAACTCTTTGGCAAGCTCGTTTCACATCGCGAGTGAAGAGAAACGATCATCGGCTACGAACGAAGCTCATCTATCCGGCGCCTCCACCACCAAGCCACCACTATTTGATTCCAAAAATTTTACATTTTGGAAAGAAAGAATGGAATGCTATTTACAAAGTTGCGGGTTCGATATTTGGAACACCGTCATCAATGGAGAATCCATTCCGACGAAGGACACACCACACACCTCCAAAGGCTTCAAAGAGCTCAACGATGAAGAGAAGAAAATCATCTCCTTGAATGGTAAAGCTCTTAATATTTTACATTGTTCACTTACCACTTTGGAATTTGATCATGTTGTAGGAATTCAATCGGCACATGAAATATGGCAAAAATTAGAAGCCATCTATGGAGTATTTGCAAATGATAGGAGCAACTCAAAAGCATCTACTTCTCAAATGGATACAACATCAAATCCAACCATATGGGATGAGCCTCTTACAACTTCCGATGATGAAGTCGAAAAATGTTTTATGGGCATCGAAGAAGAAAACGAGGTATGTCTTAAACCCTCTACTTCTTATGGTATTGTCATACAAAATGATTATAGTGATTTGCAAAATGATTATGATGAACTTCAAAATGAATTCCAAAGCTTACTCGTTAAATACAAAAATTTGAAAAAAGAATTCAATGTTTTAAAAAAAGATAAGGATAGTTTATTTACCTCCTATGAATCACTATCATGTGCTCACACCACCACACTTGACAAGGTTAGAAACCTTGAAAAAGAAAATAGTACTCTTGTTGAGGATATTAATTGATGAAAAAGGATTTATCTAAATCCGACTTGAGTACCGATGAAATTGTTGATTGTTGTGATAATTCGAAACTAGAACTTGATCATAAGCTTAATGTTGTCAATCATATGAAAAAGAATCAAGTCTCTAAGCATGTTCATCATTATGCTCCTAGAATTATTACATGCTTCTATTGCGGTAAAAAGGGTCATACGGCTAATACTTGTCGGGCTAGAAATAGCTCTAATCATTATTGGAGACCTAAAAGTCTCAAAGCTAACCCTAAAGGACCCAAACACTCGAGGGTACCACAAAATAATGTCATATTAGGTACCCGGCGAAATAATGATCGAAGAAAATTCATACCGCCAAGAAGGCATCAAATGACCGTTTCATTTGATCAAAGAAGGAGAAACTATTCTCAACAACAAGATGATTTTCAAAGAAGAAGAGACTTTCAACAATGGGAAAGCAACAAACCTTGGAAATGGAGCAATCAAAGAAGTCATCATCAACAAAGTGACTTCTCAAGGGGAAGATATCATCAACAATGGGAACGACACAACCCATGGAAATGGCGTAATTGGTAACCCGTATCTCCCTAGTTAATTACGCATTGTATTTTATTATTATGCATGCTTTTTTTTGTGTCTTTATTACAACATGAGTTTTCAAGTATTATTCTTTTTTAAATTAAGGTCTTCAATATATATGTGTGTTTTTAAAATTCTTTGAAAAGAAGACCTTATATGATGTTTTTAAAACTCTTTTGCATTTTTGTAGACTAAAGTGTGTTATCATATCTTATGGATTTTTATGGCATGAGCTTACTTGTGATATCTCTTAGCCTACTCTTTTATCATTATGATTTGTGCTAGATTTGTTTTAAGAATTGTGTAGGATTTACATATTTTTACAAATGACCATTTGCGTCATTATTTGTCAAGAAAGGCATAAATTATCGAGGTACGTTTACTTGTGTTATTCTTACTCTTATAGACTCGATATATGTATTGCCATATGCCTATGTGCTTGTTTTTCATAGTATTTCATACAAGTGTCATCAAGAGGATTTTTAGATTTTTTTTAAAGGCACTATTCGATATTTGACTGCACATATTTGCTTTGTCAACTCTTGTTCAAATACTTCTTTTAAATGAGGTCTCAACTATATGCTATCGGATTTTCAAATTTCAAAAGAGACCTTTTGTAGCTTTCTTAAGCTTATTTGAACTTGCATGATTTATTAAGCTCTTGATGCATAGTATGTGTTTCTTGCTTCATGGTCTATGTATATAGTGTCTATTTATACTATGCACTTATGCAAGGTATTGTGTGATTGATAATTGAGGCATGTTTTTACACTTGGGCTATTTTTTCTTGCTTATATAAGCGATGCCATTAATGAGTTTGTTAAGTTGTGTAGATGAGAAATAAAGTACTCCAAATATTAGTTACCTCAAAATATTTGGATGTAAATGTTCTTTATGAATACCTTAGATCAATTGGATGCCCTATGATGATAGTGATGAAGAAGACAAAAAGGGTATTCCGGAATAAACTCGATGACCAAGGCAACATTGGTCGAACTAAGGCGAGGTCAGTAGCTCGAAGGTATTTTAAAGAAGAAGGTAATTGATTTTGATGTAACATTTGCACTCATAGCACATTTAGTAGCTATTGCATTTTACTTGCCCATTCTTGTTTTAAGAAAATTTCAAGCTTTACCAAATGGATGTTAAATCCAATTTTCTTGATGGTTTTATTCAAATAGAAGTCTATCGGAGTTTAAAATTTTAGGCCAAATGATTTTTATAAAAGGCCTTGTATGGTTGATACAAGTATCCCATATATGGGTTGATAGACTTAGCTATTTTTTGCAAAATGATTTTACAAAAGGTAAAGTTGATACTACATTTCTTGTTTTGAAAAAGGGCAATGTTGTTTACTTGGGCAAATTTTTGTTGATAATATTTATGGTGCTACTAATAAGTATTTGTGCAAGATATTTTTCCAAAGTCAATGCATGGTGAACTCAAGGTGATCATAATGGGGGAACTCAAATTTCTTCATTGGACTTCAAGTTAATCAATGCCAAGAAGGTAGTTATAAATTCAAAATCAAAATACACAAAAATATCTTTGAAGATATTAGGCATTGAAGAAGGAAGAATCAACTCAACCTCTATGGCTACCAATGTAGAGATTAACAAAGGTTGAGAAAGACATATCGATTGGCAAACAAATTCGAGGTATGTTTTCTTGTATTATTCCAATAGACTCAACATTCTATATGCCTTATGTCTATTTGCTCGACTTTAAAAACTAATCTAACGAATCTCATTAAAGTGCCGTTAAAAGAAAATTTCAAATATTTGAAAGGCACTTATTCTTATGACTTGTTTATCCAAAGTATTAAAACGTTCTTAATTTTCCGGGATAACAAGTTCGGTGTTTACAATTTATCAAAATATGGTTCGTCATAATCGAACTGAAAAATATTGAGATTCGATTTTTTTTAAGGGATTGCGTTTCTAAAACGAAAAACTGAGATGTGTTTAATTCCGTCTCAAGGATAACTCGCGGATTTTTTTATTCGTTAACCGCTGAGTATTTTACCTCATTTCGAGCTTGATTATGACATAATGTATATTGAATGAGGTCTACATTTGCATTTTGCACGGTTTTAAAACTTAGGGGCAAAAAAAAATCGGATTTTTGGATCAAACTTCGGATTTTTCAAACTGAACCAAAACAGTGGGCTGCCAGGGCAGGGGCCGACCGGTCGCCCACCGGCTCGGCCGTCGCCCATGCCCTGGACGATCGCATACGATAGAATTTTTGGTTAAAAATGGTTCATTTCGACTTAGTCATTTTGGCTTATTTTGTCCATTTTTCGTCCCCTTCGAAATTTGCACACAAATTCCACTCCAAATTTGTTTTGTTGCATACCCTTCATATCTTGGACCTATTTAGGCTTGATTATCATCATCAATGCTCATCTTTACCGATCGAATGGTAAGAATTTCATTCTCTTTAGCTCAATTGGGTTGAACCCTTGAGTTTGTGGCTTATATGTATTTTTCTTGATGCAGTGCATATATATTTATGATGAGCTTATTGATTGTTGATGAATGATATTTGTTAAATTGTATTTGGTGATGAAAAACTTGGATTGATTTCATTTACAAGGGTTATATATATAACTTTTTCTATTTTTGACGCCCGCCAAGTGTTAGATAAAATGTTTCAATAAAAAATTCATCACACACATGATTCTCTCGATTTCAAAAGTCTCATATATTTATAGAGATCATGTTTTTGCAAATCTAATGATTTTTCATAAGCTTCTTCAAGTCGTATGATTCGACTTTTCCCTCCTATTTGGTTTATAAGCTTCAATGTCCAAATAGCTCGATACATCGGTTTAGTTGCGCACTTTGATATGAATATATGATGTATTTATCGTGATAACATTCTTTTTGATGATTCCAAAGGGGGAGAAACAGGTTATAAGCTCTTTAGCTCAAAGAAGCTAAGATAAGCTTAACAAATAGAAGCTATAAGCTATGGCTTCCTAAAGCCATAAGTTGTGTATGATTCTTAGTCCATTGGTTGTAGTATGGACGTATATATGTTTCTAATGATGTCTCTTTGACAGGGGGAGCTTTTAAGTTATTGATACTAAAGCTCAATATCGAATAACTAAGATTTTAGCTTATGTTTAAGTTGCTTCTATATTACTCTTGTTGTGCATGTTGATAGGGGGAGCATTTGCTATATGTGTTTGAATATCTCTACTCCCATCCCTATGTTTATATTGCGTGTAATATTGTCGCTCACAACGGATAGCTCTTTATAACCGGTAAAATTGTTTTGTTTTCAAAATCGACCTTGGTAAAATTGCTTTGGTTTGTAATCATCAAAAAGGGGGAGATTGTTTGATAAATGTTTTATCATGATTTTGATGATTTTGTTTTTATACCAAAACAATGTTTTTAAAGGTTGTCCAAATACTCCTAAATGATTTAAAATGGTTTTAATATTTTTTGGAGTATTTCCTCAAGTTTATTTTCGATATAAAATTGGACAACACATTTAATGATTTGAAAGATTTTGTTTTTATACCAAAACAATGTTTTTAAAGGTTGTCCAAATACTCCTAATGGTTTTAATATTTTCCGGAGTATTTCCTCAAGTTTTACTTTAGATAAAATTGGACAACACTTCTAATGATTTTTTGTTTATATGTTTTTACTTCAAAACAAGGTTTCTAAATGTTGTCTAAATACTCCCGATTGGTTTAAAATGTTTTTACGGATTTTTCCGAGTATTTATTGAGGTTTATTTTCGTCAAAAATCGGACAACATTGCATTTAGGAGGTCGACCAAAGAGGCGACCGGTACCTGAGAGCAAAACATTGAAACATAAACTTTGATCTTTCATTTTTTGGTCAGTGCAACCGGTTGCACATAGGTTCGACCGGTCGAGGTGCACTTCGACCAGTCGCCCTGTGTAAATTTGCTGCTTTATGTTTCAAACTTCTATTTTCGTGCGGCCCGGTCGCTCTATGCTTTGACAAAGAAAATTCTAACCATTGTGCAGCAGACAACTTTTCCCTAAATTGTGGGATTGATTTCTAACAGCTGAATCTTGATTTTAATTGCAATTTTTTTGTAGATATCAGATTCCAAGAGGAGCCTATCAAGTATCAATCATCTCCTATAAATAGAGGAAGATTGAAGCACAACAATAAGAGAGAAAACTACAACACAACAAGATACACTCAAGAATACACTTGTTCTTACATTGTCTTATTTCTTTTTGTAATTTGCCTAGCTATTCACTTTCACATTATTAAGGTCTAGGCTATTCTTGATTACACTTGCACTCTATTGTATTATCAATTATCGAGTTGTAATCTTGAATTTTTGGGTTATCATTCAACACAGGATATCCTTGTGAGTGTTTTTGTGGTAAGAGCACACTTGGGTGATCTAGGTGTTAGGTGTGAGAAGATTGTGGTAATCTTCTTGTTGAGGTGTTGAAGAATTTGGTATTCTTCAAGGTTGAAGATTGTGGTAATCTTCACAAGGTGCCGTTGGAGATTGTGGTAATCTTCAAGTGAGATTGTGGTAATCTCAAAGGTGGTGTTGAAGAAGAGTGTGGTGCTCTTCAAGGTGTTGGTGTAAGATTTTGTTGTAATAATTGTGGTAATTATTAATAAAATCTTTTTTCTTTTTGAAATCCATCCCGGAGATACTGGGGTGGTAGTAGATTAGGCCCTAGTTGGGTTGAACTACTATAAATCGACGTGTGCTATTTACATTCCGCACCTTTGTTATTATCTTGGCGCATTTGTATCGAAAAAGAGGGTGAAACCAAAAAGATGGAGATAATCTATTCACCCCCCCTCTAGATTATCGTAGCCGCTTGGACTTACAGATATATCAAAGAAAGATGGATAATCTTTTCAAAGATTATTTCAGTTTCATGTTCGTGTATATCGACGATATTCTGATCACATCAAAGAACATGAAGGAGCATGTCAAACATTTGGAAATATTTTCGGATGTTTGTCACAAAGAAGGATTAGTGCTTTCGGAAAAGAAGGCGTGTAATCGCAACAAAGACAGATTGAATTCCTCGGAATTGAAATCGATGAATCGGAATTATTCTAGAATCATATTGTGGAAAAGATACGAGGATTTCGGATACACTAAAAGACAAGAAGCAACTTCAGAGTTTTCTTGGAGTTGTTAATTTTCCTGGGATGTTCATTAACAATCTAGCATATTACAGGAAGGTGTTTAGCCCATTGCTTAAAAAGGATGCAGTATTCAAATGGGAAGATGAACATCAAGAAGGAATTAAGCAACTTAAAGAAGTTTGTAAAAAGCTTCCAAAGCTTGCGATTCCCCAAGACGCAGTACGAACTGGCGGTTCTTTACACGGATGCAGTGATGATTGGTGGGGCGATTCTTACTAAGGTCACACCAAACGAAGAAGTGCCATGCAGATATTGCAGTGGTTTATTCACACCCAGTGAAGCAAACATATGGCATATCAACGAGAAATAATTCTTTGCAGTCAGAAAGACTTTTAAAAAATGGCCTCTATTTTTACTGGCTTAAAAGTTTACTTATAAAAATTGATAATTCAAGTGTCAAGGCTTTTCTGAAAAACAAAATTGAATCAAAACCAGAAAAGGTCGATTACTTAGATGGAAAATCTAAAGTTCAAACTAACGAGATTAAGATTTCTCCTATTCAGGTATATCAGCGGCAATGGGAGAAACTAGTTACAAGACAAGGTATTAACCCAGAGAAAACAATGGTTGATATCTCAGGCAAGTATTCCAGAGTTTGGATGAAACCAGGAAGTCATCCAAATGAAGTACATGAATGGTATACTTTTGGAGCTTTAGCTTCAATCTATACCGTGTCACCAGGATTCCCAGAAATTTCAAAATTACCGAAATGGATTGCGGAAGCGATTTCGAGACCTGGGCTAATAATCCACACTTGGCCGAGGAGATATTTTGGAAGCTGTATTTTATCGGTGCGCTCTGAACCAAAAAAGAAAGGCTTTAATGAAGCTTTTCATTTCATCAAGCTAAGAAGACCAGGATGGAAATGCTTTAAAATACATTAAGCGGCTTCAGGAAGAAGGACCAGTGTTAGTAGGAGCATTTTCTAAAGACGAAGCTTCTACCAGACGAGCATGGGGTCTTTGGGTTTGTCTAACTGAAATGGACAAAGTCAAATATCCATTCAAGTTCTTCCAAAATTTGGCGAATGGATCTTTCATTTTGAATTCGATGACTGGATCAACCACAGGATTTGCAGAGGAATTCTTCGAGACCAAAAGAAGAATTCTCTGGGAAAACAAGATTCCGGAAAGCAAAAAAACTTACCGAAAATTCTGTAATATGGCGCATGTGGGCCGTTAGATCGATCGGATCTATCAAGCATGCCCCGAACAGAAAGAACCCGAGTTTGGGAAAGGTTTTCGACCCAAACCCGACCGACAAGACCAGGCAGCTGGAAAGGACAAGGGCCCAGCTCACAAAACGCTTTTTCCTCGGGGACTACGCAAACCAACTTTTTAGAAGATTCCCCGACAACTTTTACATGGGATGAGTCACGCGGAAGAAAAAGAAAACCAGCTGGCGAGGCAATAATGCAGGATATGACGTAAGCAGTGACATCATAAGTATCAGCGAGATTTGAAGTCCGCCTTTCAAGTCCGGACTTACATCTATAAAATGCGAGATTTGAAGGAAGCTGAGGACATCGAACATTTTCCTTAGTTTTCTTACAATAAAATCTGAGTGTAAAATTTGTAATATTTTGAGTGTTTTAGTTTTAAGTTTTATGTATTTACGAGTGAAAGTCTCATCTATGAGAGGCTAAACCAGTATTCTCCTCCCAAAAGGAGATTACTAATGTAATAAATATTTCAATAAGTTCTTAATAAAAATGGGCTTTCTGCTTCAACATGTCTTCATAATGTTACATTAATTCATCCCGTTTAAGAATTACTTATACGCCTGGAGTAGGAAACGAACCAAGGATGTCTTTGACGATTCTTTGAAGGAGTTGGATAACTTGCGGATCATCTTCCCGAGGTGAGGTTGAACAGTGAGGAGCTGTTTGTCAAACGATCTGGGGGAAGTAATTTTCCAACTGGTGGTGTTGCGAGCCATTTCACCCGGTGCTGTTTCGGTCAAAGAAGGTATGACTTTTAAGGGATTTATTAATTTTACGGAAGCATGTTGGGTCTGATATGGTCGTGATGGATTATATCTGTTTTATCAAAACCTTAGTCTGAAATTAATTTTGGATTATGAAGCATTTACAGAAGTATGTCCTATTGAGTTTATAGGCTGGAAACCTGACATGATCCACTTAAAACCTCTGAATAGAGACTGGATCTAAGTAGGTGTAACAACGCCACGAACGGAATAGGTGTCAGAAAATGTAAATCTTCATAATTTATGAAATTTGAGTCTATTGAAAATAGCTATGATATGAAAGGATTGAAATTGCTAATTCTCGAGAGTTATAGGCTATAATTGTTATCTTTGGAAAGATAATGGACCAAAACTGCTATTTGGCTATAAAGGCAAAATTATCCAGGGCATAAATTGTAACTTTAATAGTTAAAGGGCAAAAATGCAAAATGGCCTAAGTTATAGGGCATATTTTGCTATTAAGCCCTTTGATATATTTCCTTTGCCAATCAACTACTTTAATTTACTCTAAACCGTGGAAAGACCAACTTATTAGGGCTTTAAACAATTTGTTAATTTATTACCGCTTTAGTCCTGTAAACAAGACCATAAAGGAAATAAATCTCAAAAGAAAAAAGAACATCTATACCAATAAGCTAAACCCACCAAAAACAGATTTATAATTTATTAATTTATCTGTACCTCTTGTAAACTTCGCCAAACGTGCCTCTAATATTGTACCTAGATATAATTTACTAATATAATTTGCATATGACTCTAATATTGTACCTAGATCATTGGGGTAAATTAATTTTATTTCTATAACTATTGCCAATTCTTTTAGTGGTAACAAAGTGTGTCCTTGCAGCAACAGTAGGCAGATCTAAAAAAAGCTGGCATTTAAATTAGTGGGGTAAGCATATAAAAATACATCAATTAACTACTAGAACAAATGTCACCTGCTTGACTATGGCGTAATACGCATCCAAAGCACCACTATAACGCCTCCGTACTCCAACTGGTAAGTTACCCTCAGCTTGAAGCCGAACTTTCACAAGGTCAGTCGGATTAGCCACGACTATTGCTACATCACCTTCACATTAGGAGAAAAGAGTTATTGTAATTGTTCAAACAAATAGCAATTTAATTTATATGGAATAATAACAGGAAACTAAAATGATATTTATTCACCTGTAAGCAGAGCAACTAGTATTTTACTGAATAAGGGCACATCTCCAGAGTAATTACTTCCAATTTTCTTGCATTTTCTATATCATCAGCCAATATCTTCATATCACTCCCAATAACATGCTCAATACATATACAGAGCCATTAACATGAAGCAAAGAATATTTATTACTTCTTGTTTATGCTAATCTTGAATAGTCTATACAAATACGAAAGCACTTAATCTTTGGTAATTGTTGGCTCCATTAAGGCATACTATGATAAATACATTCCCGCAGTTCAGAGCATAACAAAATTGGGGACAAAGAAATACAAAAGAATAAATACAAACCCTTAAAAGTATTTTACACTAAAGCGGGTGAGGTAACTTGTAGCCAACAAATAGTACATTCTCATCCATGTATTGCCTGTTTTCATTCCAGAAAAAAAAATTTGTGTCCCTCTCGTACGACACCCTGTTTAATCAAATTCTGTTACAATCCATCACAATAAAATACTCAAAATCTTAAGCCAAGAACCATAAAGCATCAAAACGCAAAGAATCCAAATATCATTCCCTCTTTTTAGACCTGAATCTAGTAGTAAACGAAGCGGCGGCGGTGGTGTGGTCGTCGCGCTAAGTCCCCAGGCGAAGCTCGCCGTCCTAGGATCCAGAGAGAGCAAATTGGCCGTCGGAAGAGAGAACGACGTCCTAAACAAAGTGGCCGTAGCAAGTAAAGCGGCGGCGAGCGACGCCGTAGTTCCTGTCCTCCTTGGTGAGAGACCACACAATGATGGGGATTTGTCGCGGGAGGAGGTGACGATCATGTTGGAGTTGTCGATTGCGGTGGCAATGGCGGTAATCCAGTCGGTGTGGGAAAGCATGGTGCCGCGGAGGACGAGCTGTTCTTGCGCCATGACGGAATACTGGTGCGTAGCGAGTGCGGCTGATTAGAGGGTTTGAAGGGTTTCTGAGAGGAGAGGCGGAAGAGATAAAAGTAAGAAGCCCTAATTGTTGTTATAAGGAGAATATAGAAAAAAGAAAAAAGAAAAAAGAAAAAAGAAAAAATGAGTAGGGGAAATTAACTCAAAAAAAAAAATTAGGGGAAATAAAGACACTGGTTTTAGAACCGGTGTCAAAACCCTAAACACTAGTGTTAAAAAATAAAGACACCGGTTCTATAACCGGTGTCGAATATATGGTTCTAAAAATATTATAGACACCGTTTCTATAACCGCTGTCAAAAAATCTGGTGTCTAATCTAAATAAATTTATATAAATAGACACCGGTTTCGAAATCCGATGCCAAAACCGGTGTCTATTTTGGAAACTATTTTACAATAGACACCGTTTCTAGGAAACCGGTGTTGTTTATCAAACAACAACACTGATTAGACACTGGTTTCTTACAAAACCGGTGTTAAAAAGGAAAAGACACCAGTAAAGTCATAAAAACCGGTGTCTTTTTGGTGGTGTCTATTAGCAGTTTTCTTGTAGTGAATAAAAACACCTCAGAGTAATATGAACTATGTACAATCAAATATTTATGAAACTAACGTTGAAATAACTCATATCATATTCAAATATACAAATAAAACATGCATAAAAAGACCCTTATCAAATGGCCTCAGCACAAGTATATGAAGACCATTAAAATCAGCCATTCTTGGCTACAAATCAAACCATTTTGTCAAAAATTACTACATTAGTATTATAAGTTGGTGAAAAAATTAAAGAGATGGGTCTTAGTGGTAAGCTTGTTTCACAAATAAGCATAAAGACACATGGGAATATGTTCTACGAGCTGCTTAGGTACAATACAACCCGAACCATTTCCCAAACATCTGTTCTGAAAAGATATATTGAGAGGGTTGATTTGCTTAGTGGGCAGTGGGGAACTGTTGGTTCTGTCATCTGCTGGCACTTCAACCTTGGTATGTATTTTTTGGCTTACAAACTTTTTTAGTTGACAAGTTTTTACAAGCTTTGCAGACAGGTTTCAATTTACATCAATTTTTTGTATGTTTATCATATCTAAGACATGGCTCTTGGAGATGACCAAACGATCTCATTTTTTATTGTTTTATGTTTTATTTGGATTTATGGAATTGAAGTAAGGATTTTGAATTGGCTTAATTACAAAATTGGTCTTGTAGTTATAGGGGGCTAGCAATCTTGGTCATGTAAAATGTTTTAGCTAGGTGGTAATTTTGGTATATTTTGTGCAGTTTTGATCCAATAAGTTCTAATTTGTGCAATTTTGGTAATTATATAAGTTCTGGTTTTGTGCTATTGTGGTCTCAACTAGATATTTTAATATTTCATTTATTCCTACAATACCCTTGTACTTTAGTTAAAATGGCCAAAATATCCAAAATACATATAATCGTTAAAGTTATAGGACTTGAATTGTTAATTTGTTATTTTAACTAGCGCAAAATCGTTAAGGACCGAAACTGCCACATAAGAAATTAGTTGCAGAACTAAAACTATCCACCCCTAAGAGTTACATGACTAAATTGTAATCTAAATCTTTTAAATTCATAATAACAATAGGTATTAAATCCTTGACCTCCAATTTGAAATAGTTTTGGAGTAAGTGCAGTAGATTTTGAATGCATCTTAAATAAAATCTTTTGAAATCATGTTCATAAATTCTCTCCTGATCAAACCCAATTTTTTTTTATTATTCAAATGCAACCTTATGGTGGATTTGCTTGCTATTATATCTTATGTTTCGACACAATATATCAATGTCTCGTGTACAAAATGATATTATTATTATACACCTTATTGGTACTGTTTGTTATTTTGTTAACTATATATAAGGATGAGAGATTATGATATAATTGTTCACTGTTAGCATTTGTAGGGGATTTGCTTTTCATTAATGAACCTAAAACAATATTTAAAATGGCATTAATTTTTATGAAACTATTGGCAGGTGGACAAAAGAAGTTTGCAAAGGAGATCGTTGAAGCTATAGACGAGAAGAAGAAATCGATCACATTTAAGGTGATCGAAGGAGGTCTGATGGAGGCGTACAACACCTTTAAACTTACTGTTAATGTCGACACCAATTGTGAAGACAACATTGTAACATGGACCTTAGAGTACGAGAAAAAGAATGAATCTGTGCCCGACCCGCAAGCAGTCATGAATCTTTTCCTTGGTCTCACCAAAGAAATTGAGTGCTGGTGCCCAATTAGGAATATATATCATCCTAAATTAATGGAACTTCTTCTTCACCTTCACAATTATGGCTTCAAGAATGTTGTACTATAATTATGCACTTGTGATTTATAAATAAGGGGATTTATTTCCCTTGTTGTGCCATTTTCAAGTGTGTTATTGTGATTAATTCACCTCAAGCGGGTGTTCTGTTGAATATCATAAATTCGTTTTTTTTTTCCGTTAAAGCCTATGGGGGAAAATATAACACATAATTTTTCATTTTTTTGATTGGCAAAAATTGTAATTCATTGATGAGAAGAATCAACCATTACAGTTAATATTATTTTTACCTGAGATAAAACCATTACTTCACAATATTTCTTCTTGAGCTTATTTGTCATCAATTGGACCATAACAAAATTCTAATTTAATGCAATAGTTACAGGGTATTAATTCTTTTGTATTGAGAATTAAAGAATCTATATATATAATAGAAGAAGTCTGGAACAATAATTTTCCCGCTCTTTTTACTTCTTATATTAGGAAATAATTGAAACAATATAAATAGACAATAGTAATTACTATAAATGCTTAGATTAGGAAAATATCATAAGAAACTTGTTGTAATTATATAAATTAGGAAAATATTTAAGAAAATATTGTAAATAGTATTCCTACTTTATATGTATATAAATTAGGAAAATATCATAAATGCTATTCCTACTTTATATGTATAAAAATGAGGAAAATTATAAATGGTATTCCTACTTTATACCAAAAGTGAGTCTATACTATCAATTCTATCTATATATAATATATAGATTATAAAAATTATAAATAGTATTTCACTGTAATTAGTTCTGGTCATATATATTACAATGGTTATGTTGATTCTATACATCATATCTTCATCAAATATATTATTATTTGTTTCAATAGTATTGTTAAATTTTTGTACAGTATAATATTACTTAATCAAGTTTTAAGTACTAATGACTATTCAAGTTTCCCTATATTATATAATAATAGTTAAAATATATGAATTATGATTTTATGTATCTTTCACCATTGATTTGTGTTCAAAGAATTTTTTGGCAGCTTATTATTTATGCAACATCCTCTTATAGTTATACTACTTAAATTTCATTAGAGAGATACACTTTGTTATTGTTGATCCTAAATTCGAAGCATAACCATCAAATATGGCTTCATCTTCACGTTCCCCTCTATTTCCATATTCATTAAATGTCCCCCCAACATCGACAGTATTGAACTTGGATTATGCACTAAGCAAGAGTTTTTATATAAACGATATTGTAGATATGTATGGATTTACTTGGTGAGGTTAATAAAAAAATATTTGTTTCTTTTTTGATTATTGCTGATAATTTTGTTGTAATGTTTTTAAGTTGTATTTTGAATTATGATTTTTTTTTATTCCTAATACTAACTCTTTGATTATGTGAGACTAATTGTAAATTAAACACGTCGATCACTTCCAGAATTTCTTCTTTTTGTGTCGAATAATTTATAGAAATACCGGCTTTTTACGTATTTTTTTAGTACGGGTGTTTACGTAATTTAGTTAGTGATGGCAACCAATTTTTTTTTGAATTGAGAATAGTTTAATAAATATTTAATGATAAACGGATGCTTACCTTGTCAGATGCCCATGAGGATGCTAATTTATATTAAATACTAGCTCGATAATTAGTTTTATAATTTTGATTTTTTCTATCATTTTTGTGAGGAATTTATTGGAATAACTTATTATATTAGTCCATTAGAAATTGATTACAAAGTGTAACTAAATATGTTGTCGTATCATTATCTCTTCAAATCGTAATTACATTAAATTTTTTGTGTAGCGTCTTTCATCCAAATTCGCACGTCATTTTAACTGTTTTACACCATTAAATTGTGATCTGCATAATGTGAACAGACTCACTTGGACGGTCAAAATGATCAACTCCTATGGCGCGTTCTTTTTTACGGATGGATGCAGCATATTTGTCCATGATAACACAATTCCAGATGGTGAAGTGTTGGTTTTCTCTTATCGTACCTTCCACATTTTTGATCTGATGCATGTAAGAGAATCAATGTGTACCCTACTATAAATAATTTTATTTTTATTTACTTTATATGAATATTTTATTATTAAAATAACTTAATAAATACCAGCTCATGTTAATAGATAGTTTCAGTATAAACTAATAAATTGAAATAATAATATACATGAGTAATAATAAAAAAATAATTCATGTGAATAAGAGAAAAAAATAATACATGTGCAACACACTGTGCGTGATTATTAGTATATGAGAATAGTAAGAAATTGTATTTGAGGGGGTTGGGTTTCAATATTCTAGCAAGTGGTGGTGACGTCGGATTATATTTTAAATGAAGGAAAAAAGAAAAGTTAAAAACCGAATTTTACAAGTATCAAACTATGAAATAATTAGAGAGTGTAGACTGTAGAGTGTAGTAACATATATATCATTCAGTTCATCAAGTAATATAATGCTTCAATTAAAGGCTCCGTTTTATATCAGGCCTATAAAATAAACATTTCCGATCAAATTAGAAGAAATTAAAAGAGTGAAAACAAAATCAAATTAGATTATATAAAAAAAATTAGGAACAACTGCCAATCCTTAATAATCCTAAGTCTATCCTTTATGTTAATTATTGTTCTAGCAATTGGCCAATTGCCTTAAGTGCTGAATACTAATTCCTATTTTTTTTTACAAGAATTCCTATTTTTATTCATAAGGAAAATATTATTTTTGGTCCTGCAACTTGAATTAATTGGAAATTTAGTCTTCTAACTAGTCACCTTAACTTAAATTATGATCCAATATCTTTTAAAAATTCAGAAATTTAGTCCATTTTTTACCAAAATTCTATAATTTTACTAGGGTCAGTGGTGTGTTGATGTGTCTAAAAATTGTTAGGTCAAATCACCAAAACCGACACGTAAAATTTGGGGATTTCAATGCTTATGACTTGGGTGACAATTTTCTTTAACTTTTGACATGTTTGAATCTAACAGATCATCATAATCAATAATTTTTGATAAAATTATTCAATTTCAGTTAAAATTGGATTAAATATCCAAAATTTTAAAAGATATTAGACCAAATTTAAATATGGCTACTTAGAAGACTAAAATCTCTAATCCAAGTTTTATCCTACATTATTGGAATATGTGAACAGTAACCATAGCAGTTAGAATGTTGGTAATTTTGTTACCTTTACTGTTGAGAGTTAGTTAAGTCTGGTAGTTGTCATTCCACAGTATTCTTCCTCTTATCTCACTTGTATATATATATATACCTACTAGCACACATTCAGATCAATATACAAGTTATGATTCTCTCTACAATTCTTCTCTCTACATTCTGTTATGGTATCTAGAGCCAGAGCTCTCCGCCTGTGCTCCGATAGATTTCTCCGGTGAATTTTTTTCTCCCCCGCCGTGGATACTTCCTCGATGTCCACCGTTACTTCTCTTCCTCATTTCACACCGATTATTTTGCACCTAGATCGCAATAATTACACATTTTGGAAAGCACAGGTGCTCTCCACGGTTCGTGCGCATGGTTTTGAAGGATACTTGTTTGGTACTATTTCTGCTCCACCGAAATACTTGTCATCTTCCTCTCCGACCACTTACTGCTTTGGTTTAGATGTTAGTATCAATCCGAATTTGTGAATTGGATGCGAAAAGATCGATATCTTCTCATTTGGATGCTCGGCTCCATCGGTGAGGCCATGCTTGGTCATGTCAATCGATGTTCAACATTTCTTTGAAGTCTGGTTTGTATTCGACAAATTGTTTTCTTCACAATCAAGGCTCGTGCTCTACAACTTCGTTTCATGCCGCAAACCATGAAAAAGGAGATCTCACTTTGTTGATTCGTACATTCTCAAGATGAAATCGTTGGTGATGATTTAAACTCTGCTGGACACATCATTGATGATGATGAATTGGTGTTATATATTCTTGGAGGACTTGGTACTGACTATGAATCTGTGATTGTCAATCTTACTACCAGAGCCGAGTCTGTAAGTCTACAAGAGGTACAATTCATCTTACAGACTCGTGAGATGCGTCTCCAAAGTCATGTTAATTCTCAGTTTTCCTCCTCCTCCTCTGTTTTAAATGTGTCTCATGGCTCTCATAATGGACATGAATCCATCCTTGGTAATCCACCTGATAACAATGTGTCTGCAAATGCTGCGTATGGTTTTTCTCCTTCCTATCCACGAGGTGGAGGTCGTTTTACTCGTGGAAGAGGTCGTGGTGGTCGAAATGGAGGTACATTCAGGAACAATAACAAACCTAAATGTCAGTTGTGCTGGAAAACAGGTCATGTGGCTCTTAAATGTTACAAAAGGTTTGATGTTAATTTCACTGGACCTGAGTTTAATCAAAATGGTGGTGGTTATGGCGCTCCTCAGGCAAATCTATCTGTTTCTAGTCCATCATCATCTGTGGATCCTAACTGGTATTTTGATAGTGGGGCAACTACGTATGTTACAGCTGATTTAGACAATCTTTCACTCAAATCCACCTATCAAGGTCCAGACAAGCTTGTAGTTGGTAATGGCTCTAAACTTCCTATTTCACATATTGGTTCATCTCATTTATCTTCTGTCTCTTCTTCTCCTTCTTTACTTCTAAATAACATTCTCTATGTGCCTCACATCACCAAAAACCTACTCAGTATATCTCAGTTTACCAAGGACAACAATGTGCTAATCGAGTTTTATCATAATTGTTGCCTTGTTAAGGACCTCCAAACTTCCAAAACTCTGCTGAAAGGAGCACTTAAGGGAGGCCTGTACCAGCTTGATCTGTCTCATCTTAGACATACTTCAATGACTGCTGCAGCTTCTTCATCTGCTCCTTGTACTTTTGTACCTTCACAAATGTTTTCAGCTGTAAGCTCTTCACATTCATGTAATAAACGTTCTTCTTCATTACATTGTAATTCAGACATCAATGTATGGCATAGAAAGCTTGGTCATCCATCTCATGTTGTTTTGTCTCATGTACTGAAAGCTATCAATAAAACTCCTCAATTTGCTGCTTTTCAATTCTGTGATGCATGTAAATTAGGAAAAATGCATCAAAAACACTACACATCTCTACCTTCCAAAACAACAACTCCTTTTCAACTGATTCATTCTGACCTTTGGGGCCCCTCTTCTGTGTCATCTGTAGAAGGATACATATACTATATTCATTTTGTTGATGACTACACCCGTTACACATGGATCTTCCCTCTGAAACTCAAATCTGAAGCTCACAACACCTTTGTTCACTTTAATACTTTCATTGAAAGACAATTCAATACCAAGATAAAATGTCTACAAACAGATTGGGGGGGAGAGTATAGGTCTTTGGTTCCCTTTCTTAAAAGTTTGGGTGTTCAGTTTCGTCATCCATGCCCTCATACACATCAACAACATGGGAGAGTTGAGAGAAAACATTTACACATAGTAGAAATGGGACTCTCTTTGCTTGCACAGGCCAGCTTACCTCTGAAATATTGGTGGCATGCATTTTCTTCTGCTGTCTTTCTTATAAATAGACTCCCTTCTATTGTCTTACACTACTCTTCTCCATATCAAAAATTGTTCAAGTCTAAACCTGACTATCTCTTCTTGAAAGTGTTTGGTTGCTCATGTTTTCCCTTTCTTAGACCCTATCACAGTCACAAGTTTCAATACAGGACCTTCAAGTGTGTTTTTCTGGGATACTCTGAATCTCATAAGGGCTATAAGTGTCTGGATGCAACAGGGAGGATTTACATTGCAAGCTCAGTTGAGTTTAATGAATCACAATTTCCTTACACTGAGTTATTCACTTCCCACACTGCATTACCCTCATCTAACACATCTGCTATACCTTTTTCTCCTCCAACTCTTCTTGTGTCCTCTCCTTCTATTTCTACCTCTTCTTCTACTACCTCCTCTCATTCTCTCCCTGGCATTAAATTACATGTGCAACTCCCTCCTGTTTCCTCTCCCTCTTCTTCTGCAGTTATTTCCATCCCTGCAGGTTCTTCATCCTCCTCTCAGTCTGCCTCCCCTATTCCTGCTCCTCATACCATTTCTTCCATCTCTACTCACCCTATGGTCACTAGGTCCAAACTAGGCATCTCCAAACCTAAAATACTTCTTGCTTCTTCCTCTGATTTAGAGCCTACTACTGTCTCTCAAGCTTTGTCTGATCTGCACTCACATTGGCTGTTACAAAGGGGTGGAGTATACAACAGATTGATGTCAACAATGCATTTCTAAATGGGGAGTTAAAGGAGACAGTTTACATGTGTCAGCCTGAAGGTTTTGTTGACACTGCACATCCCACATATGTTTGCAAGTTAAATAAGTCTCTTTACGGCCTAAAACAGGCTCCTAGAGCTTGGTTCAATAAACTCAAACAGTTTTTGATCAGTGATGGATTCTCTAGTTCAGTCTCAGATAATTCTTTGTTTTTCAAGAGAAGCAGGGGGCAACTTCTTCTTGTACTCATCTATGTAGATGATATTCTTATAATTGGTGATAGTAATGCAGAAATCAGTACATTGATCAGTCTTCTTGGCCAACAATTTGCCTTAAAAACCATTGGTGAGGTTGGCTATTTTCTTGGTTTGGAGGTTACCAGGACATCTGCTGGTTTAGTACTTACTCAGGGAAAATACATCTCAGATTTGTTGGTTAAAACTAATATGAGCAGTTGTAAACCAACTTCTACACCTCTCAGTCCAACTCAAAAATTGTCACTTGGGGATAGTACAGCTTTTGATCATTCAACTGTGTATAGGAGCACCATTGGAGCATTACAATACCTGACTGTTACAAGGCCTGACATTTCTTTTGCTGTAAATAGACTCAGTCAATATCTACATTCTCCCACTATCAATCATTGGAGTGCCTGCAAACACTTGCTGAGGTATCTAAAGGGTACTAGTGATTTGGGCCTGACTTTCTTTCCTACATCTAGGCTGCAGCTTGAGGCCTATTCAGATGCTGATTGGGCAAGTAATTTAGATGATAGAAAATCTACTGGGGGGCATTGTATTTTCTTGGGCAAAAATTTGTTGACTTGGAGTTCAAAGAAGCAGTCTGTGGTTTCACGCAGCAGTGCAGAGTCCGAGTACCGTTCGTTGGCTGACACAACTACAGATATTGTTTGGTTACATTCTCTCCTTAAAGAACTGGGGGTTGTCATTGAATCTGCTTCTATCCTATGGTGTGATAATCAAAGTGCTGCTGCAATGGCTGAGAATCCCGTATTCCACGCTCGTACTAAACACATTGAAATCGATGTACACTTTGTTCGGCAGAAGATTCTTGAAAAGGAAATTAAAGTGCGGTTCATCCCCTCAGAAGATCAACCAGCTGACTTGTTTACTAAACCACTCTCTCCCTCAAGGTTCAAGATGTGTGAAAAACTCTCGATTAAATCACCTACATTCCTCAAAGATGCAGCAGGGGGAATATTGGAATATATGAACAGTAACCATAGCAGTTAGAAGTTTGTTAGTTTGTTACCTTTACTGTTGAGAGTTAGTTAAGTATGGTAGTTGTCATTCCACAGTATTCTTCCTCTTATCTCACTTGTATATATATACCTACTAGCACACATTCAGATCAATATACAAGTTATGATTCTCTCTACAATTCTTCTCTCTACATTCTGTTATACATGACCAAGAATAAAATTATTTTCCCTCTATTCATCTTTTAAATTTTTTTTTCTTTTTTTTTGGTACAATGGAAACTAAAGATGCTTTATGTAAAAAGTAAAATAATGTGTCCAAACTAGCTAGCCAGTAAATACCATAGTTGCTTTTTGTCAATACATGGAAAGGGAATCTGCAAGAGAGAGTAACCTTTTCACAAGCTTCGGATCATGGTGTTATATTCAGGACGACTAATCTCGCAGTTTAGGAGGATACCTATATATATAAAACATTGGGTAAATCATATTAACTACTCCTAATTTTAGTTTACTTACAAAAAACCAGTTATCTTTGAAAACTATAAGGGCCCATTTGGATGGAGGGATATGAAATTTCAAGGGATTTCAAATGAATGGATTTCAAAGTCATTGGATTTGAAATCCACCTCTTGTTTGGATGATATGAATTTGTGTAAGGATTTCAAATCCATTGTAAGTTTTTATAAGAAAAAAAATTAGAAGCTCTATTTATTTTCTTAATTGATATTTAATAAATAAAAATAAAAGATATAATCTTATTATTTTGTAAATAATTATAATTTTATACACTAATAAAAATATGAAATATATAACTTTTATTATGTGTGAATATGTGTGATGATAATGCGTGTGAGTATGTGAGGAGAGTATGTGTGAGTGTGAATGTGTGTATGTAAATGTGTGTGTGTGTAACATGTGTGTAATGTGTGTGTAGTGTGTGTAAAAGTGTGTGCAGTGTGTGTAAGTGTGTAGTGTGTGTAAATATATGTAATGTGTGTAGTGTGTGTAAATGTGTGCAATGTGTATAAGTGTGGGTGAATATGCAAGTGAACATAAAAGGAAAAAAAAGAATGAATTTCAAATGACTAGGTTTTGGGAAGGACTTGAAATCCTTTGAAAATGAACTAAAACTTAAAGAGGGATTTGAAATCCATTGATTTTGATTTATATGCCAAACAGGGGTGTGGATTTAGCTAAGGATTTCAAATCCCTCATCCCAAATCCCCCAATCCAAATGCACCCTAACATAGTAACAAATATTAAAGGGGTATTGATAATTTTCAAGAAAAAAAAAGTTTTTTTTTTAGATTAGCTGAACCTCAATAGTATTTTTGCATCCGTAAAGCATTTAATTGGTAGTGAATAACATATTTATAAGCAGGTTAGGGTCAGAATCGGATCAGACTTGGCGAATAATCAACACGTGGGGATAGAGTTAACCCATATGGCCGATTGTGCTGTTGATTATGTTACTTTTTACAAATTTTTTGATTGATCAAATATAGCTTAGTATAATGATTCAATTTTAAAAATTTATCAAATGTATGTAAATACAATTTTCGAATTAATATTAATCCAAATAAATAGATGAGTTATGTAGGTTTTTTAGAATACACACTATATAATTAAATTTGGATCGGCCCAAAAAACACTAACAATAAAGAGATTGGGTTAAGGTTGATCAGAAATCGATCACGAACAACATGAATAGTGTCTGAACACGACACGTGAAACGGAACACAATAAGAATTGCCACAGCTACAAATAGCTAGTGATACATGAATAATACATTTAACATTGATGAAGACATCCATCTCTCTATATTATTATAGAGAATAACTTTACAAGCAATGGTCCATCAACTTAAAAGCTTTGGATTCCTCTTATGGTTGCAATATAAAGACCACATGGATCAGGTATTCATGGCCGGCACATATCAAACCATTTTTCAAAGAGATGGGTCTTAGTGGTAAGCTTGTTTCACAAATAAGAACAAAGACAAGTGGGACTGTGTTCTACGAGCTGTTTAGGTACAAACCACACCATATCTCAAACATCTGCCCTGAGAAGATTGAGAGGGTTGATTTGTTGGAGGGCCAATGGGGAACTGTTGGTTCAGTCAACCACTGGCACTTCAACCTTGGTATGTCTTTTGGCTTACAATTTTTTTTGTATGTTTATCATATTTTCATTTTTATTCTTTTAGGTTTAATTATTTCATGAATTGATGAATTTGAATTAAGCAAGGATTTTAAAGTGGCAAAATTATAAAATTAGTCTTGTAACTAAAAGGAGGTTGCGAAAAGGTCCTGTAAAATACTCAAATTGTAAAATAGTCCTGTAACTATGTACAATTTTACAAAATAGTCCTGCATATTGCATAGTTTGCAAAATAGTCCTGTAACTTATACTTAAGTCTCAATTTTAGTCCTAAGTTCAGTGGCAATTTTGAAATTTCACCGGATTTCGATCATGTGAGTGGCACATGTGACTCCCAATTTCTGGTGAAATTAGGACCAAAATTGATATTCAAGTACTAGTTACAAGACTATTTTTGCAAACCATGCATTTTGGAGGACTATTTTGCAAACCCATACATAGTTACATGACTATTTTGTCATTTGAGAATCTTAAAGGACTTTTTTGTGACCGTCTTTTAGTTGCAGGACTAATTTTGTAATTTTCCTTTTAAACTTATAATAACAAATTTATTGAGATTTGTTTGGATAGTCTCATAACACTGGGTATCATATCTTTGAGCTCCAATTTGAACTCTTTTTTGGAGTTAGTGTAGTGGATTTCGAATCTGTCATTTTTGAAATTATTTTCATAAATCCTCTCCTCAAACCTAATTTTTTTCATCCAAATGCAACCTTATAGTGGATTTGCTTGCTATTACATCTTATATTTCGACATGGTATAACAATGTCTTATACACCTGACATTAATATAATGTTTTGAAACACCAAATGAAATAGATATGAGAATTCTTGTTGCACTTTAATTTGTGTATTCAACTTTCTATTCCACTCAATTGGATGATTGATACATGTGTGTTGTTAAATTTTTAGATATATATACACGTGTCAATCATCCAAGAAAGTGGAATAGCAATTTGAACAGGAAAACTGATCCCGATTAAATATACAAGGAATAGATCTAGACCGATAACGAATTGGGCTTATTTAATTTCCATTAATTTTTATAAGACTATTGACAGATGGAAAAAAGAAGTCTGCAAAGGCGATCATTGAAGCCATAGACGAGAAGAAGAAATCGATCACGTTTAATTTGTTGGAAGGAGATCTGATGGAGGCGTACAATACCTTTAAATTTATTGTTGCTATTGACACCAATGGTGAAGACAACCTGGTAACATGGACCTTAGAATACGAGAAAAAGACTCAAGATGTGTCCGAACCACACGCAGTCATGAATCTTGGCCTTAGTGTCACCAAAGAAATCGAGCGCTGCCATTTGCTGTTGCCCAATTAGAAATATATCATCCTTAATTAATGGAATTTTTATGGTTTAAAGAATGTTGTACTATAATTATGCACTTGTGATTTACAAATAAGGGGATTTATTTCCCTTGTAGTGCCATATTCAAGTGTGTCATTGTGATTAATCCACCTCAAGCAGGTGTTTTGTTGAAAGGCGAATTTGTCTAAGATGGTTGTACGGTGCGACGGATGATATTTTTAGTGTAAAGAGTGACTTGTTATCTGAATACACTAAAATTAATTGTATTAATACAAAATACCACCTTTTAACCCTAAAAGTAATCATTTTTTACCCTAAAAGTGCAATCCGTCGATCGATGCATCAGTATTACAAGTATTCTTGTTGAAATCATAAAAAATTTCCCTTTAAAACCTATGGGAAAAATATAACACAAGATTTTTTTGACAGGCGAAAATTATAATTCATTGATGAGAAGAATCAGTAAATAATACTTTTACCTGGGATAAAACATAATTCAACTTTAATTTTCACGAAAATTGGATCAATCTTGTGCTCTAGTAGTAGAGACTTATGTTGTCAGAATCATTGATTAATTTCATACGAGTGCGTGTGTGATCTCTTAATATCCCATTGTATTCAAAAAAGAAACTTTTCTCGAAAATATATCATATATATCTTTTTATATATATATATATATATATATATATATACAACTCAATACATTTCTTTACAATATTTCTTCTTGAGACAACTTGTCATCAATTGGACCATAACAAAATCCTAATTTAAATGCAATAGTGTATTAATTCTTTTGCATTGTCAAAGAATACATGAGAATAGTAAGAAAATTGTTGGGGGGGGGGGGGTTCAATATTCTTGCAAGAGGTGGTGACGGGTGACGTAGGATTATATTTTAAATGAATGAAAAAGAAAAGTTCAAAACAGAATTTTAGAATTATAAAACTATGAAATAATTAGCTGTACGTCGATCGTAACATATAATTCAGAGTAACAAGTAATGCTTCAACTAAAGGCTCCGTTATGTATCACGCCCATAAGTAAACATTACTGATCAAATTAGAAGAAAACTAATTAAAGAGTGAAAAAACAATCAAAGATAATGAAAAACAAATAAAAACAAAAATTAGGACAACTACCGATCCTTGATAATCGTAAGTCTATCCTTTTGGTTAATTATTGTTCTAGCTATTGCCATAAGTGCTGAGAATATTAATTCCTATTTTTATTCATCAGGAAAATACTCTTTTGGTCGTCCTGTTACAACTTTGACTATTTAGAGATTCAGTTCTTGAACTAGTCACCTTTAAATTTTAATCCAGCAGGGTTTGGAAAAGCCCCTTTCTTTAGAGCTAGATAGAGCAATCCTCGAAACTAAAACCATTGTTGTCTGGTAGAATAACCCGAGTTGGAGAATTGGTTGTTTAGGAAAATCTGTTGTTCAGGGAATCCTTTTTTCCTTTCATATTTGAACTAGTCTTTCTCCTATGTTCGATTATCATTTAAAAGTTCAGATATTTAGTTTATTTTTTTCACCAAAATTGTATAATTTTACCAGAATGATTTACAAGGGCCAGTGGTGCATTGATATGGCTAATAATTTTAGAAATTTTAATGATTTGGTCCAAAAACTGTTAGGTCAAATCACTAAGATTGACACGCAAAATTTTAGGATTTTTAAAGAGTAGGTGGTTATTTTCTAAATTTTTGACATGTGTGTATCTCACTAGTCATAATCAACAATTTTCGATAAAATTACACAATTTTGGTCAAAGTCGGACACTCGGTCCATATGTCCAAATTTTTAAAAGATATGAGACCACAATTTTAATATGATTATTTAGAGGACTAAATCTTCAAGTAATCCAAACTACAGAACCAATAAAATTATTTTTCCCTTTATTCATCTTTTATTTTTCTTTTCTTTTTTGGTGTAATGGAAATTAAAGATGCTTTCTGTAAAAAAAATAATAATTTGTCCAAGGTAGCCAGCAAATACCATAGTTGCTTTTTGTCAATACATGGGAAGAGAATTTTTGTGGGATTTTCTTTTTCACCACATGCATATGATTCTTTTTTCCTACTTTACTTTCTAGAATCGCTGAATAAGAATATGAGAGTAGATGTCGTCTCCTGTTAGTAGAGATATGAATAAGGGCGGGCCCGGATAGATGTAGTCTCCTGTTAGTAAAGATGTTAATAAGGGTCGAGCTGGGATGTCAATAAGAAATGGTTAGGACTAAAAAGCCCTAAAGTCATAAGAGCTTGAAAAATATAGGCCCAGTCCTAGCTAGCTCTGCAGGGCTAGGATCGGGCAAGGGCTGACCCTATAATTAGTTTTTTTTAATAAATAAAGTCATGTCCTTATAGATTTAATATTATTAATCAAATCAAATACTAATATAACATATCTAATAAAATTAAGTAACGATAAATGAGGTTTCATCTAATTAAATTTATATTTTATTAATAAATTAACATCAACAATATAATGTTCCAACAATGGAATCATCGATCATAATATTATGTTCCTTCATCATCAATTATAATTTGCAAAGTTTAAAGGATAATTGATATATGAGATAAAAAATTCGATTTGGTATTATTGAAGGTATAAATTTAAATATAAACCTATAAAATACAAAACATTTACTGAAAAAAAAGCCCTAACAGCTGGCCCTGCTCTAGCCCTAGCCAGCCCTAGGGCCAATTAGGGTTGGGCTAAAAAGATCTCATGTTATAAGGACCTATAAAGTATAGGCCCAGCCCTTAAATTTTTATGGTCGAGTTAGGGTCGGCTCTCAGAGCTGGGCCCTTTTTGACATTTCTACCTGTTAAATGGTCAAACGGTTAGACGGATCCAATCTAATGGATCTACCCGACCAGCAGACCCAGCGTAATATTAATATTTTTTAGAGACTTGTATCGGCCCATCTCATTATTGTGTCTTGGCCTTACCATTGATCACAGGCTTTGGATCATGGTGTTATTGTCAGGATTGCTAATCTCCCAGTTTAGGAATATACCTATATTTACACCAAACTTAAGGGATGTCTTCTATTAAAATAGAGGAAGATCTTTCTTTCAAGTATTATAGAAGTAAAACATTGGGTGATCATATTAACAACTCCTCAGTTTTATTCTAATTACAAAAAAATATAGTTATTTTTAAATATTAAAATTATCACCTCTCAAGAGTGCAGTTTATAACATAGTAAAAATATTAAGGGCTATTTATAATTTTGAATAATAATTGATTTTTTTTTAATTAGTCTGAACCTCAATTGTATTTTTTGCATCCCAATAGTAGTGAACAATTAGGGATGATAATTTCTGACAAACACGAACTAACACATTTTAAGAGTCAATTAACCTCAGAATCGGGTCAGACCCGACGAATAATAAACAGGTTGGGTTAAAGTTAACTTAAAGTGACACGATTAACACGTTTATCGGATCGTGCTGTTGATTGTATTGTTTTTTACAATTTTTTGATTGGTCTATAAGCTAGTATAATGATTGATTTTAAAAAATTATCAAATGTATGTAAATATATTTTTTGGATTCAAATTAACTCAATTATATAAATAGATTAGTCATTTCAGTTTTTAAAATATACACTATACATCTCAGTTTGGATCAACCCAAAAAACACGAATATTAAATAAATTGGGTTAGAGTTGAGAAATTGAACACACATGATAAAAATTTTATATCTCGACACCACATGTGAACCCAAACGCAGTAAGAATTGCCACACCTATCAATAGTCACTGGCGGAGCTAGGGGCCAACCTGGCCCCGACCCTCTCACCCCCCTCCCCTTTTAAAATTTTTTTATTTATTATTTATCTTGTTTATTTAAATTTTTTATCTAGCTCATCCCAATTTCGTGTTTCGACCCACCCCTGTTTTTTCTTGGCTACGCCATTGTCAATAGTGAATATTAGTGATACGTATATGATATATTTAACATTGATGAAGATATATATCCAATCTCTCTATATTATTGTAGAGAATAATTTTACAGGCAATGGTCCATCAACTTAAAAGCTTCGGATTCCTCTTTATGGCTGCAATATAAAGACCAATAGGATCATCAAACCATTTCTCAAAGAGATGGGTCTTAGTGGTAGGCTTGTTTCACAAATAAGCATCAAGGCTGACGTGGATTTGTTGCACGAACTGTTTACTAACAAACTGCACCGTATCCCCGACATCTGCCCTGGAAAAGTTAAGAAGCTTGATTTGCAGAGTGGGCAATGGGGAACTGTTGGTTCAGTCATCTGCTGGCAATACATTCATGGTAACTTTTGACTTCACAATTTTTTACAAGATGTTAATTATGAGCTTCAAGATCGTACAAGTATTTTTTTCTTTTTCTTTTTGGGATTACAAATTATTTTGAAATTATTTTTTTCCGGAAAATAATATTTTGTAACCCACACTTTGTTTTTTTTTAACACTTTGCAACCTAAACTATATGAATTTTTCAAATTACAACCTCCGACCAGCCGAAGTTCGAATATTCCAGGAATATTCACCCATATGGAATTTGTACGAGACAAATGAAAGATGGAGAAAAGAATTTGTTAGTTGCAAAATAATAATAACAAGGGATAATTACACCAAAAATCCGGAGGTTCGGGCTATTAATAAAAAACCCATAGGTTTATGAAAATTTGAAAAAATTCCTTGGGATTTGATTTTGTCTTACATATTCACTTTTCATAAACAAAAAATATTTCAAATACGCCCTTGATAGTTATAGAATTATTACAGTTACTCCCTTAAATTTAAGACATAAGCAAATTAAACCTGAAGGGACTTTTGTAATTCTGAAACATATCCTGGTTTTTTTTTTATAGTTAGCCCAAACCTCAAGGGATTTTATCGTACTTATCCGTCGTAATAATAATAATTAAGATATTACAAAAAAAAACCTCAGGTTTGGACAAATTAAAAATAAAACTAGGAAAAATTGCAAAATATCCATTGAGATTGTTTTAATTTCTGTTACATTTCCCTTCACAAAACCTCCTAACATTTATAAAAATATCACAGTTACCCCCCTTAAATTTAAGACATAATCAGAATTGAGAGATTATTTGTAATTTCGAAACATCTTTGGATTTTTTGGTAATTAGACCGAACTTGAGTGTTTTTTAATTATCCCTAATATATAATAATTAGATTGCAAAATATAAAAAAGGTTAAAGTTCACGTTGCAAATTTCTTTTCCATTTAAATGTTAATGAACCTAGCAATAATAAAATGGAATTTATATGAGACAATTAATGATAGATGGAGAAACGAAGTTTGCAAAAGAGATAATTGAAGCCATAGACGAGGAGAAGAAATCAATCACGTTTAATGTGATTGAAGGAGATGTGATGGCATGGTACAACACCTTTAAATTTATTGTTAAAGTCGACAACAATGGTGAAGACAGCTTGGTGACATGGACCTTTGAGTACGAGAAAAAGACTGAAGATGTGCCCGAACCACACGCAGTCATGAATCTTGGCCTTAGTATGACCAAAGAAATTGAGCTCAACCATTGCTCGTGCCCAATTAAGAATATCATCCTTAATTAATGGAATGTTTATGGTTTCAAGGTTATTGATCTACTATAATTATGTACTT
Source organism: Rehmannia glutinosa (assembly GCA_016081115.2). Lineage (NCBI taxonomy): Eukaryota > Viridiplantae > Streptophyta > Magnoliopsida > Lamiales > Orobanchaceae > Rehmannia > Rehmannia glutinosa. The sequence goes on from CM071935.1 coordinate 74,589,657, forward strand.
GTAATTAATAAATAAGGGGATTTATTTCCCTTGTTGTATGGTTTTCAAGTATGTTATTGTGACTCCCTCAAAAAAAAAAAGTATGTTATTGTGACAATCTACATCGAAGCGGGTGTTGTTTTGAATATTGTAAATAGGTACTTTTTATAAGTTATTAAACCTACGCAAAAAAAAAAAAGGAAAACATAATTTCAAATAAATAAAAAGGATCAAAAAATAAATAAATAGTGCACAAACTATGTACCAATTAGACATTTTGTACCATCCACTTAGATATAATTCAAGTGGATTTTTCTTTCTAGAAAAACTCGTGAACAGTTTTTTTTTTTAATGCCGGACACATAATGAGCCATTAGATGCGTAAATGGTGATAACTAAACTCACGACATACTAGAGATTTGATAATCTCCAACAATTTGCACTATGTTAGTCATATTCTGTATTATTTTAGTGCAAAATTTGCATTTCAATTCGTCTCAAGCAATTTGCGAGTTAGTTTTCAAAAAAAAGAATATTAATATTCCATAATATTCTATTTTAGTGCATATTTTCATACACTAAAGCCATTAATTTAATCAGAAGGAAATGAAGAAATTTAGCGCAGCCACAATGTTGTGGTATTTTTGGCGTAAAATTATTCTGAAGAATGCAGGCTTTGGCGCAACGTTGGAGCAAGTTATGTTCCAAATTGAAGATAATGTTGGAAATTTACCACTCAAAAGACATAATTTTATTGATCACTCAAATATTACAAGACACACCTCACCACAATTTCACTCAAACTCAAATATTACTTAGAAGCTTTGCTTCTCACTCACTTGTTTTTCTTTCTTAACTTGATACAAAATAAACCAACAGTACCTCCTATTTATACTAAAACTTCATCTAAATCAATGGTTAAGATTGATTCTCACCAACCTTAATCCAATGGTCATCTTTTATTTCCATCTACCACATTCACCTACCACACCAACAACTTAAAATCAACTACCAAACTCATCTACCACAATTAAACATAAAATAAGTTTATATAATTCAACACTCTCCCTTAAACTTATTTGTGAACTTCTCAATCTTGCAAAGTCTTCATACTTCAATGGCTTGGTAAAAATATCAGCAACTTGATCTTGCGACTTCACGTACTTTACTTGAACTTCTTCTCTAGCAATGCATTCTCTGATGTAATGGTATCGAGTATCAATATGCTTGCTCCGATTATGAAATACCGGATTCTTGGCCAAAGCTATTGCTGACTTGTTATCGACATAAATCTCTGTTGGAGCTTCTTGTGACATGCTTAATTCTTTTAACAAATTCCTTAGCCATATTGCATGACTAACACAGGATGTAGCTGCCACATACTCAGCTTCACATATCGAAAAAGTGACTATTGGTTGTTCTTTCGATGCCCAAGTGAAAGCAGTATCTCCCATGAAAAATGTGAAGCCAGTTGTACTTTTTCGATCATCAGTATCTCCCGCCCAATCACTATCACTGTACCCAACAAGCTTATAATCATTAGAAACTGAATAAAGCAGACCAAAGTTGATTGTACCTTTTAGGTAACGAAGAATTATCTTGGCTGCTTTGAAATGTGTGGTGGTTGGATTTTCCATATAGCGACTCACAAGTCCAACTGCATAAAGAATATCAGGCCTTGTACAAGTTAAGTACCTCAAACATCCAACTAGGCTTTTGAACAATGTTGGATCCACTTTATTTCCTTCATCATCCTTGCACAATTTCAATCCACATTCTACTAGTGTGTTTATTGGATTGCAATCATCCATCTTAAACTTCTTCAGAATCTCATTTGTATAGCCTTCTTGTGAGATGAATATCCCATCATCCTTCTGCTTGATTTCGATTCCGAGGTAGTGAGCCATCAACCCAATGTCAGTCATTTCGAACTCTTTTGTCATTGTTTTCTTAAATTCTTGGAACAAGCCTATATTGTTCCCTGTAAAAATCAAATCATCAACGTACAAGCAGACAATTAAAACATCACTATCCTTGTTCTTGATGTAAAGAGCATGTTCGTAGGGACATTTGGTGAAGCCTTTCTCTTGCAAGTATTTGTCAATTCTACTATTCCATGCTCTCGGTGCTTGTTTCAATCCATGGAGAGCTTTCTTTAATTTCAAGACTTTATCTTCTTGTCCTTCAACCACATAGCCCGCTGGTTGTTCAATGTAGACTTCTTCCTCCAGTACTCCATTAAGGAACGCTGACTTTACATCCATCTGATGTATTTTCCACTTATTTTGGGCTGCCAAAGAAATGATTAGTCTTATGGTTTCTAAACGTACAACCGGAGCAAACATCTCATCATAGTCAATGCCAGCTCTTTGACTATAACCTTTTGCAACAAGCCTCGCCTTGTACCTCTCAACTTCTCCTTTGGCATTCTTTTTAACCTTGTACACCCATTTTACACCGACGACTTTATGACCTTTGGGAAGTTGAGCAAGCTCCCAAGTGTCATTTTTCTTGATTGATTTAATGTCTTCATCCATTGCATCTCCCCATTTCTTATTTTGAGCAGCTTCTTCAAAATTCACTGGATCGCAATCTGCGAACAAGCAAAATGGGGTGAGATTTTCGAGCTTATCAGTTACCTCATAGAGCTCTTCCAAACTTCTTGTACGCTCTTCATTTCTTTCAACTAGGAAAGATGGTGGTGATTGTGAAAATGACGGTGATGTTGGTGGTGTAATGGGTTCTTCTCCTGATTGCTCAACAATTACTTGTTCATCATCTTCAAATTCAGGAACGAAGTTGTAATCTTTGGCATGCGTACCCCAATCCCATTCACCTTCTTCATCAAAGATAACATCTCGACTGGTGATTATTCTTCCATTGATGGGGTTATATAGTTTGTAGCCTTTGGAGTTGTTGTCGTAGCCGATGAAGACGAATTTCTAGCTTTTATCATCCAACTTGCTTCTTTGTTCATCTGGTACATGTACATGAGCTATGCTTCCAAAAAATCTTAAATGAGAAATACCAGGCTTTCTCCCATTCCATGCTTCTTGTGGTGTCTTGCCCCACACACTTCTTGTTGGTGAGCGATTTGATAGATAAACCGCACACGTCACAACTTCTGCCCAGAACTCCTTTGGCATTTTCTTGCTTTTGAGCATACTTCGTACCATATTGAGAATGGTTCGATTCTTTCTTTCTGCAACTCCATTCTCGTTGGGGGATCCGGGAACGATGAAGTGGTCGTCGAATTCCATTTGCTTCACAAAACTCTTGGAATTCCTTCGAAGTGAATTCTCCTCCTCGATCAGTTCTCATGGCTTTAATGTGAAGACCACTTTCTTTCTCCACTGCCGCCTTAAACTTTTTGAATGCTTCAAATACTTCTGACTTCTGCTTCAAGAAATAAACCCAAGTTTTTCTTGAAAAATCATCAATGAATAGTAGAAAGTAATTACTTTTACCGAATGAATTTGGCTTGATAGGACCACAAACATCAGCATGTATGAGCTCAAGTGGATTTTGGGATCTGGAGTTTGATTCTTTTGGAAAGCTTTGCCTGAATTGCTTCCCAAGTAAACATCTTTCACAAAGCTGATCAGGATGATTGATGCAAGGTAAACCTCTCACCATATTTTTCTTGGATAGTAACTCAAGTCCTTTAAAGTTGAGATGTCCAAATCTTAGATGCCACAACCATGATGAATCTTTATAGCACATCTTGAGACACTTTGCTACATCAGTTTGAATGTTGAGCAGAAACATTCTATTTCTTGACATGGGTACCCTGGCAATCAAGTTATTCATATTGTCTCTTATAGAAAGGTTATTGTCTTTCAAATAAATATTATAACCTTTCTCTAAGAGTTGTCCCAGACTCAAAATATTTGTTTTCATGGTGGGTACATAATAAACATTAGAAATAAATTGATGTCTCCCATCTTTCAAACGAATAAGGATTATACCTTTTCCTTTTACTGCTATTTTAGAATCATCACTGAAAGAGACATTGCCACTTACAGATTCATCAAGTTCTACGAACATTGTTCGTCTCCCACACATATGATTGCTATCACCTGTATCTAGGTACCATGTGTCATCTTGACCTTCACCGTTATCGTTTCGTGCTAGAAGTAAAACATTAGCACCATCTTCTTTCTTTTCTTCCACCAAATTGGCTCTCTCATTAACTCGAGTATTGGGATTTCTACAATCTCTGGCGTAATGACCAAACTTTTGACAATTACAACATTGAACTTGAGATTTATCATACCTCGAGTATGAATTTCCTCTTCCACGGCCTTTTGTGGAACTTTCTCCTTGCATATAGTTGTTGTTGTTGAAATTATTGTTTGAATTCCAACCTCGTCCACGACCTCGACCTCTTTCTTGTCCACGACCTCTTCCACGTTGACTTCTGTTATTGTGGAAGTTTTCTTCATTCTTGGTTGGTTGTACTTCTGTCTTAAGAAGTTGATCTACAACACCCTTTTTCTTCTTCTTTTCTTCATGGGCTTGTAGTGAACCAAGGATTTGTTGAATTGTCATAGTTTCGAGGTCTTTAGTTTCCTCGATAATAGTTGTAATACTATCAAAATTTGCATCCAAAGATCGTAAAATTTTCTCCATAATGACTACATCTTCTAGTTTTTCATCATTTCTTTTTAGTTGATTAGAAACGATCAAAACTCTAGAAAAGTAATTAGAAACAAGTTCACCTTCTTTCATTTGCAGTGAATCAAATTCTCTACTCAATGTTTGCAGTCGTACCTTTTTAACTTTCTCTTCTCCCTTGTAAGAGACTTGGAGCTTATCCCACACTTGTTTAGCGGAGGTAGCACTTGAGATTTTCTCAAAGCCATCATCATCTAAAGCTTGGTAGATGAGAAAAAGAGTCTTCTAGTCTTTTTTTCTCGAGTCCTTCAAACTATCCTTTTCTGTAGAAGATAGTGTTGACTCGTCTTTAGCCTCTTCATAGCCTTTTTCCACGACTTCCCATACGTCATGTGCTCCGAGAAGTGCCTTCATTTTGATACTCCAGTTTTCAAAGTCGTTTCCCTTAAGTTGTGGAACTTGGAATGATGCCACGCTCGCCATGTGAATTGAAGATTAATTTGACTAACAAATGGATTCGGAATGCCGAAAAAAATTCTTGGAATTTTTTTTACTTGGTCAACGGTCAACCCTTGGTCAACTCGCAGTCAACTGTCAACTTGACTTGGTCAACTTGATGAGTTGACTCAATACTCTCAACTCGATCTCATTGTGTATAAAATCTCAAGAATTTTTTTTCTGATGTGGAAGATCAGTCAAAGCTGCAACCACAGAGCATACTTAGTATTTCACGAGATTTTACAACCTTTACAACCGTGGCTCTGATGCCACTTTGTTGGAAATTTACCACTCAAAAGACATAATTTTATTGATCACTCAAATATTACAAGACACACCTCACCACAACTTCACTCAAACTCAAATATTACTTAGAAGCTTTGCTTCTCACTCACTTGTTTTTCTTTCTTAACTTGATACAAAATGAACCAACAATACCTCCTATTTATACTAAAACTTCATCTAAATCAATGGTTAAGATTGATTCTCACCAACCTTAATCCAATGGTCATCTTTTATTTCCATCTACCACATTCACCTACCACACCAACAACTTAAAATCAACTACCAAACTCATCTACCACAATTAAACATAAATTAAGTTTATATAATTCAACAGATAAATCACTCTCTTCGAGATACTCTAAGAGATAGCAATGAGGCGTTTTTGCCAAAAATTTAATGACATCTCATTTCTCACACGGTTTTTGATCTTGATTCGATGGGTTTACGCCTATTTTATAGTTCTAAAAAATATTAAAAATGTGTATTAGAAATTTTAATTTTTTAAATTGTTCATTAGAAATTAATTTTCAGGGAAATTGAGCCATTACTATTTTCTCATTGATTGGCAATAACAACTTATATGGAATCCAATGTTGCTTATGTGCACTTCCTCCAAGTGAATTGGCATGCAATTGGAACAAAAACTCATGAAGAAAACTCACGTGGAAGATGTCTATTGGTTCCAAATTAGGAGGTTCGACTGGAGATGTGGAAACGTGGATTTTTCCAGCAATTTTTTAACTGTCAGTAACCAAAGGACTAAATTTAAGAGTATTTTCAAAGTTACAAGACTCTTTTGAAATGTGATTCTGGAGGACAATTATTGTCAACCTCTTATGGATTACAAGACTAAAATTGCAACTTATCCAAGTTTTCTCTCTCTCTCTCTCTCTCTCTCTCTCTCTCTCTCTCTCTCTCTCTCTCTCTCTCTCTCTCTCTCTCTCTCTCATTTCAATAATCAACCACAAAATGGTGAATTGTCTTTGGGTCTTGTAGATGCTAAACTTGGTGTATATACATTTGGTGTAGTATCTACCATTCATATGTTCTATGTTGCAGGAAATGAGGCACTTGTCGTTCATCCACGCATTAAGTATACATACACAAAACATGGATATCACCCTGTCTTTTGTACTCATATTTGTATCCAAACTAAATTAACTATAAAATACATTCATGTACTTATTTTATCATAAATATAATTTATTTCATTTTTTAACATATCAATCACTGATCACGGAATTTCCAATATTAGGAAGCCCAGTTGTATATATGAGCCTATAATAAACTTTTCTGATCATATTAGAAAATAAAAAAAAACACTAAAAAGAGATAACAAAAATCAAGGATCCAAGAAAAAAAAAAGGTCTCCTAGTTTAATAAGATACCAATTCCCTAATAATCCTATTTACATTTGATCTTGATCGCCGCCTGCATGCGTCCAAACAGGCGTTAGGAGTGCCTTGGGTTTTCTGGCAAAGACCATCCGATACTAAAATTAGTTCGAAGAAAAAAACCAAAAAACTTGATAGCTAGTGATGCTAGAATGAATTGCATACCATTCCCTAATATTGATTAGCGGTATTTGTAGGCAAGTAAATAAACCATCGTGGGATCCCTCAAAAAAAATAAAAAAACCTTCGTGGGCTTTTGGGCCATAGAGCCTTAGGCCTAATTTGGCATTATTAAAGGAAATTACACAAAATACCCTGATTTTTAGAAAAAAAAAAAAATTACCCACCCATCACAAAAATACCCCACCTGCTCCATCCCATGACAAAAATACCCTGATTTCACCCACCCGTTGGTTGTACGCGAGTCGAATTGCTGTGAGAGACATGCACAAGCACAGGTTGGCTGGTATGTTACCAGTAAAGCTATTGTTCCCTAAATCAATGGCTTGTAGTCGTTGGAGTTTAGAGAAATCGAGAGTGAATATTTGTCTACTCTCATATGATCGCTCAAAAAGGAGAAACAAAGCATCTGGGTTATGATGATGAAGATGATGACGTGGAGGAGGAAGAAGACGAAGAAGAAGATGAATTTTCGGAGAAACAAACACGTCACTGATCGCGGCGGAGCACGCGTTCGCCAACGGTCAGCTCAAGCCGGTTTTTCCACTCTTCGACCGGGATTTGCAATTCTCCAGCGACGGTTCGAATTTGCCGATGTGTCCTCCGGTGAAGAAGGTGTTCATGGAGACATTGAAACTGACCAAACTCGATGCGCGGTGAAAAAAAGAAGGATCGATGGAGCCATTGAAGTGATTGCTTGATAGATCTAGGGTTGTGATGGAAGTGGGCAAGCTATCTGATGACTGAGGTGGTTGGAGTAAACCAGAGAAATGGTTACCACTCAAATCAAGAGTTTGGAGATGATTTGGTTTTTTCTTTTCTTTTTTTTTTTTTTGTGTTGAAAGCAAATTTGAATGATTTGTTGATTTTGTGTTCTTTGATGCATGATTTTTTCGTGTTTTTTATTATTTTGTGATTTGAAGTTTTTCGTTTGTTTCGTTGTTGTTTCAAAGTTGTTTCTTTTTTGTTTCTTTTCTTCTTTTATGTATTTTCCATTTATTTTGTTCTTTTTTATTATTTTTGATTTGTTGTGTTATCTATCTGACTGTGTATCTTTTTTTTATTTTTTTTGTAGTGAATGTGAGATTTTTTGTTGCTTGTTATGCAGAGCACTATATTGTTGGGAAGGCTATGGACGTCGAAGCGTTCGAGATAGAGAATGAACAAGCAAGGCTCAGTCATCTGCTTCACAATCATGCTAAGTTGAAGCTGCAAAATGGTGATGACGATGACAACGACATTGAGATTCTACCTCCACTTCCTAATGATTTTAGAGAATTGTTGTTACGTAAATCTTAATGATGGTGTAATCAGTTGAAACATGTAAAAACCATAAATGAAACATGTAAGAAACAATTGTGAAACAGGGGATCATGTGATAAAAGTTTGTAGTAAATTGCTTTTAAATTTAGAGAAATAGTGTAGTTTTTCCCAATATACTCTTCAGCTTTTTTTTGTCATCCTTGTAAATGTTGATCTTACTTCATTTCAATGTTTGCATGCCTAATCTTGAACTAAAGATCTCACGTACTCTAGCAAAGTTGTTACTAGTAGGTCTTTCCCCACTACAGTTGATGCATTCAATAATTCTATGATGTTGGAAGTCAATACAAAGTATTTTTTGGTCTGACAGTGGAGTCGTGTCTATTTCTCGTAGCCGATGATGGACAAGCAAGCTCAAATTTTCTGAATTGAATTTGTTGTTCCAAGATTTCTTTTAGGGTGCTGAATGTGCAGTCCATTGAAATCAGTATTATATTCTTGTGTTCTCGAAGTTGGTATACTCTCTATTTTCTTCCCATTGTCCATTGTGGCATACCACAACTGAGATTTTCACCATGCAACTGTGGAATGCAATGAAAAGTTGGCTAAGTGAAACATATAAGAAACATAAATGAAACATGTATGAAACAACAAAGAAACAACAAACATGTTTGAAACAACAAAGAAACAATAAAGAAACAAAAAAGAAACCAACGCAAAAAAAATCAGCGGAAAATGAGTATTTTTGTTAAAAATCAGCGGAAAATGTGTATTTTTGTCAAAAATCAGCGGAAATGGGTATTTTTGTCCAAAATCAACAGAAAATGGACATTGTGCAGGGATTAGGTATGAAAAATGGGGTATTCATATCCTTTTCCCGCATTATTATGCAATCAATTTAATAACAAATATGTTTGGCCTTTATTTATGTCTCGTTATATAATGGGAATAATTTTATTGGACTTGGTCTATTGAACTTATCCTAATTGTAACCCATAACTATCCCTTTCGTCCTAGTTCCCGTCTGCGATTGTGGCACCAGCTTTATCACTTGGCTTCCATATATGTATATGGACTTATTTTAAATTTTTGTTCTATCTAGAAATTCCTTAAGTATCGAATATATTATCCATTTATATATCCTATTTTTATTCTTCTTTCCTTTTCCTTTTTTGGTATAAGGGAATTAAAGATGCTTTTGGTATAAAGAAAAATAATTTTGGCCAAACAAGCGAAGGTCGTAGTTGCTATTTATCAATACATCAAGATGGAATTTGTTCAAACTTTTTCCTACTTTATTTCTGGGCCCGTCAGGAAAAGAGAATCTTAATGTGAAAGTAACTCTTTCAAAGCTTGAGATATATCTAGAGCTGGTAATGGGCTGAGTTGGGCAGACCGATCTTATACCATTAGACTTTTGCGAAAATTCGGGTCAGGCCGGGCCGATCGATTTTGGTCGGGCCACGAAATTACTTGGCCCATCCTATGTATACACTCCATACAGAAAAATTTGGGCCAGCCCAAAAAGTCGGGCTAGCCTGTCCCATCGAGCCATTCGAGCCGGGCCAAATAGGCCCGACTTTTTCGGGCCTAAAAGCCTCCAGCCCAGTTCAAACCTCGGGCTGACTGGGCCGGCCCACGGGCCAGGCTGGATTTTGCCCTATTTGGATATATCATTGTTCAAACCATCCAAGTTACTTATGAATTATGATACGTGAAATAAGTTGGGTTTGGCATGCACAATCAAGTTCAATAAAAATTAGTTTCTCAACATATATTCACCGTTATATTACGCAATTAACAGAAAAGAAAACATTAATGCAATTTTTCGAATAATTAAAGATGATTAATTCGGATAAAATTTCTTTCTATAACATACTAGTATATTGCCCGTGCGATGCACAGAGCATAATATAATGCATTATTGTATAAGTTTAATATTAAAAAATTGATATATTGCAGTAAAGGTAGTAGGGTGGTGCAGGAAGGGTATCTCAAGAGTTAAGACCCATACCCGCCATGTCTAATTTGAACGGGGGAAGATGATACGTAGACTGTAATATAATGAATTATTGTATAGTTTTTTTGATAACGAACTATTGTATAATTTTGATATTTAGAAATTGATATATTGTAGAAAATAGCAATGGAACAGGCAGAATGAGTATCTCAAGACCCAACTCGTCATATTCTCTGAATGGGGAAATGAGTTACAGGTTAACATGTCTTGACCCGACCAAAATATTGTAAGATTTATAAAATAACTATTATTATAAGAATTATATTTTTACAAAATATTATATTTCATATCCAACAATACATTAAGATTTTAGAAAAATGAGAAAAAGAAAAGAATACAATATGATAATATATTTGAAGTAAGTTTATACACCTATTTAAAACATTTGTTAAGTTTTCTAAAACTATAAAACATATTTTACTTAATAATTTCAACAGCTAAATTAAATTAGAAAAATTGAGACATAGTTGAAATTTATACCAACAAATTATATATATATATATATATATATATATGAATAGGATCAAATGAGACCACATAATTAAAATGAGACAGTGCGGACTAGTCCTGGCCACACATCTCAAATTTTAGATGGTTGTGATCTTTCCAATTTAATATTTATTTTTGTTTTATTTTTAAGCTGAAAAGGGCATATTAGTCATTTTAGTTTTCACCACTAATTATGTGGTCCCCCAAATCTGCTATTATTCTCAGCCCTAATTCTTCTAGTCATCACCGACGCCCTCCTCCTCTCCGCTTTCTTGTCCACCGCCCTCTCACTGTCGTCTCTTAATCTCCAAACCATCTCCAATCTAAGTCTTCTGAGACTCGTACCGGCTAGGGGTGGTCGACGAGATCGAAGGCGATTCTCCGATCTAAGTTTCCACTGGAGATTTTCTGGAAGAGTTTCGATTCAATTTCCATGTTTTTTGCCATCTCTGTTATTATGGATTTTTCTGGGTTCTGTGGGGCTTTTTGTTGAGCAATTGGTGGAGAATTGAGGTTGACACATTTTTGTTGATGGAGTGGTGTGGCTGTTGTTGTAGATGGAGGATTGGTGAAGAAGACGATGCTGATGTGGATGGAGTACTGTACACTTATATGTTTTTCGATGTATACTTAGATGTGTTTTGATGTATAAGTAGTTAATTTTTTATGTATGTATTTATGTTGCTGTATACTTATTTTATTTGTTGTATACTTATATATGTTTTGATGTACACTTATATGTGTTTTGTTGTATACTTATTTTTTTGTTTGACAATTGTAATATGTAGTACAAATATGTTAAATATAAAGCATAATAGTGTTAAATATACATTAAATATATGTTAAATATACAGTACAATAATGTGCGTGATTTTCTCTCTCTCTACAATTGATTTACTTAATCCACGGTCCTCATATATTAATGAACGTGATTCTCTCTCTATATATAACTGATTCCTTGATTCACGGTCCCCACATGTTTTTGTTTGACCATTTTAATGTGCAGTAAAATTATGTTAAACATACAGTAAAATAGTGTTAAGTATACGACAAATATATGATAAGTGTACATCATACTGCATGGCAGAGCACATGCGCGATTTTCTCTCTCCAGCGCGATTTTCTCTCTCCCCACGTGATTTTCTCTCTCCTAGTAACTGATTCCATATTTGGATGGTCCCCCACATGTTTGTTTTGACAATTATACCCTTATTTTGCATTAATTAAATGTTTAATGTAAATTTAACCCATATTTATATTAGCCATTGATATAGATAAGGGAGGGTTGAGATGAGTCCACACTGTCTCACTATAATATGTGGTCTCATTTTAACCTCCCCATATATATATATATATATATATATATATATATATATATGTGTGTGTGTGTGTGTGTGTGTGTGTTGGTTTAATTAAATCATAGTGTTTTTTTTATTCCAATAGCAAAATCAATTTACTCAAATCATGATTATCTGAGAAACTAGCTTATAATATATAGGAATGGACAATAATTATTATATTGTTTAATTACAAATAAATATAGCATAAATAATATAAAAATAAATAACATTTCTCTTATGTGATAGGGATTTACTTATTATACATTCAAAAAAATATCTATAATATTTAAAGTATATATAATTTAAAGAATCTCTTTACAATTATATATATAGAATTTCAATATTTCAGGCATTTCAGACAATATTTATATGTTCAATTAAGTTTTTTGAATATATTACACTAGTACATTCAGTTATATATATATATATATATATATATTTGATCTCAATATTTCAGGCACTTGATAATATTAGTATGGTGGAATATTTTTGAAATATAGTACATGGATATGTATAATTATATATATATAACTTATATATTATTCACAATTTTAGAAGATAGTTTTTAATTTCTAATTTTGTTGTCGAGATTTATATTCCATGTTCATATTTCTAGAGTATTCTTTTTTTAAATATTGTGTAGTGTATTGTTCAAATATTTTGAAAATTATAATTAGATATTTTTTTTTTTTTATAAAATTCCAACAAAAATTCCCTTTTTTTTGGTAAGAAAATAACCAAATAAATCTTGGTTTTGACAAAAATAATAAAATAATTGGTATATACAACTTCTGATTCATAATATGTTGACAAACCTACAATTATATATAGATATCCTGATTTCATGTTTAACTTATTCACCATAATTTACCTAAATTATGAAAATTGGATTTACCAAAAAACAAATCATTATTTTTAATTAAGAAGCATAATTTAGATATAGAAAATATACATATTTTACACATAATTAAATTATTATTTTTTGTCAAATAATATAGCTTATAATATTTCAGTCTTTTCACGTTTAGAAACCTAATATACATTTGTTTCCAAACACAATAAATACCATTTATAGCTTTTATTTGGTTTGTTATAAATTATTTTTTCAAATTATTGAAAACAACATTTACTTCTGAATTATAGGAAAAATTGCGATTTAATTTTAAAATTAATTAGGTTAGATTAGTTTGTATTTTTATTGTTATGTTTATTTTTTTGTAATTTGTAATGCTCCAAACTTACCTGACACGCATATTAAACAAACCCCAAAATAAATTTACAATCGATGGTAATATGGTTTTAATTTAATTTTTTATTAATTATTTTCCAAAAAATGAAAATAATACTTAATATGAATTATAGAAAAAAATCACAATTTAATAACCAAATTTATGGTTGGAATAAAAAAATGAATAAACCTTACAAAACTTACAAAAAAATTTAGAAACCGAATTTATTGGTTCAAAAAGAAGACAAATTTATATTTGTTATTGATTTTTTCAAAATATTATATTTATGGTAAAAAAAATATTGAATTTATATATTAAACTTTACCAAATTTCAATCATTAATCTAGATAGAAATTATGATATAAGCCTTAAAATAGATTTTACTATTTTCATCAAAGGGTTTTAGGTGGGAAAATGTATTTCATAGTTTTTTTTCAAGGAACCTTATTCATAGTTAATACATTAAATTTTGTTGCTGTTTAGAAACTTTTAGTTTCCTAAAGTTTTTTGAAATGAAAATACTATAATATAATCCATTAGTTTCAAATGACTTGAGATATATACTTGCCATAACTAGTGTAGAACACTGTGTGTTTACGCCAACCTAACAACTTGGAACCATACGCGAGTGTTTGCAAACGCTTGTGCTTTTAGAAGAAGCGATTTATTGTCAATATTTGATAAAATCGAAAAAAAAAATTGGAAAAGTGCTTATGTGTTAGTAAAAGTAAAACCAGAAACAAAAGCAAAATCTAAAGAAGCAAAAATTTACACTTACAAACACTAAAATCACTACGCTAGAAAAGCACTCAGATAACGCTTTTTTCCCTTCAGATAGCGTTTCCAAGTGTTGTCGGAACCACCGTGTCACGCCCCAAACGCGACGCGACGACGATCAATCACTTAAACAGAAATAATTCAATAGTCTACCAATGATACAAAACTCCAAGTGAAGTAGAGTCTAATGCAGCGGAATAAAATACACACAAGTACGAATTACATATCAAGATCCGACAATATCCGAATACAATCCATCAAAATATGTGAATTTAAACTTACAGTCCAAACTAAAACAGAATGAAGGAGTTCAACAATAACAAAAGCAAAAGAAAATATCGCTCGACATCAATTATTATAGGAACTATTACGACAGGCGGAACACGGGATTCATTCCATGGTAGGTTCGACGTCTTCATCGTACTCCTCATCTAAAGGTTAGAAAACAGGAGGGGATGAGACAGAAATCTCTGTGGATGGGGTGATCGTGTGAGAGTGTGGCGATGTATATAGTTAATACGAGAAAACGGTTGTATGAAAACGCATGAGGTATGTTGCATGTATTCACACATAGTCCACAAGCGTCGTGATAAATATATATTAAGCAATATACTTATACAGTTTAAGAAATAGTTCGTGGTCACACAAGCACTATGATTCAGGCAAGACATGTAGGATTGCGTACTGAATGTAATGCCAATCCTATGCAAACGAGTAAAGGTTGCGTACGAATTTGTAGCGCCAACCAATGCAATACAAGTAGCGATTGCGTATGGATTTGTAGCGCCAACGAATCGGGTCCGATTAACTCCGGAATCGTGTGGATCAGACAACAATTCCTTCGTTCTTCCTTGTAACTCCCCGTTCAAGATGGTCCAAGACCTGTCACCTTATCGCTCCATAGGCAAAGACAAAATCCACATTGGAGCTTGCAAGGCTCGGATTCGTCATAATCATGATTATACCTCAAGTACTACGACCCGTTTCCCTTGGACAAACTCCGTCCCTCAGTTGCGGGATTAGGACGATGGGGCCAGAGAGTGGAATAGCAGTCGAGCTGCCCGGTTCCATCCCCGACGTATCCAATCCGACTGTGAGCTCGACACACCAAGTTGACTCAGGCAGGAAATTAAATACACGTTCAGGAAGTCGACCAGACAGTCGAGTATTATTGATTCAGGGAAGTAGTTCAGGAAAAGTTTTTGAAAATTACAGTGGCAATTATGGCGTTGGTGGAGTTATTTGGATGAAGATGATTATCGGGAGGATAAGCAATCTTCAATATCTTGAAAGATTAGGTGGAACATAAGTCCCATCATAGATTTGAAATCGCAAGACGAGGAAGTCGCCTCGCGATCATGTATTATTCGGTCAAGACGATCCGATAAGACAAGGGATTTTTGAGAAAATAAAACATTTTTAATTCATTATTAAGTCAGAGAGTCCAGGGCTGTTTCTTTAAAAGAAAAATAATTTGAGTTAGGTCCTTGTTAAAAAGAAAATTTACAATTAGCCCCGTTTTGTAAAAACCACTACTGTTGGAGTTAAAATTAAATAAATACATGTCCCGACCTTGAAAAATTATGAGGTCAGTTCTTAAATTCTCTAAATTGTTCAGAGATTCAGGTTTTAAAATTTTTGAGGTTGAGTTTTTATAAAATTCTCACATTGGCCCCAAATTAGTTAAAATTATCATTTCGGGCTCTAAGTTTAAAATAATTGGAACTCGCAAACCGGAAGAGATTTTAATGTGATTCTAGTTGTAAAATGTTACTAAGGTCAGTGGGATATTGGGACAAAAGCAGTTTTTAAAAGAAGCAAGTATGGGTCCCTTAACTTTTGAAAATCTCATTTTTGTCCCATTTTGAAATAATTGCCTTTAAGGCTTTTAGGGGTCCAATTGTTATGAAATTTGAACCTTGGGTCCAAGATATAATTATGTTATAGTTAAATTAGTATTTACAGGTGCATGGACTGCATAAATCCGGGAAATTGTATTTTGGTCCTCAAGTTTAATCTTTTACAATTTGGTCCCTAAATTTTTATAAAATTACTTTCCAAGTTCTAAACACTTGGATTTTTGGAACACACTTAAAATATGTTATTTCCAGTCCCTTAAGAGTTAAAATTTTAAATTTTAAAATTAGGGTCTGGTACAGTTTTGAAAATTGCAAAATAGCCCTTAAACTTCTAAAATTTTACAATCTAGTCCTTGGGCTTTTAAGGGTTGATTTTATTTATCTAAAAACTCTTAAAATTCTATTAAAATGTCAAAACATAATTTTTGAACCTGATTTCAGTCCCAAAAATCAAAAATTACATAGGGGTCCCTTAAGTTTTATTTTCTTGCAATTAAGTCCACTAACTTTCTATTTTTGTATTTTAAGTCCAAAAGTTGAAATTTAATCAATTATGCTCGACTTGTCCAGGTTATAAATAATTCAAAACATAGATTTCAAGAGTCATACACATACATATCCTCCTTATACAAAATTTCATCAAGTATAACAATAAAGTGTACATGTATGGCTGTATGCCCTATTTTTCGATAAATCGCATTTTTGAGCAACACTTGAGAATTTTTCCAACTTGATACAAGAAAATAACATGCAATACATAATATATATCTCAAATGCTCAAAATCAAAATACTACATGCATTTTTAAGTAAAACACCTAGAAGTTGAAAGAATTTTTCCACCCACCTTAAAGATTGATTTGTTGGTGAAAAATGGAATAAATCACTCTTCATGAAGAAGTGACTTAGGTCAGCCCCTAAGTCAAGGAATATCAAAAAAAATATAGGAGTTAGAAAAATGAGGTTAAAAATTTAAGGAGAAGAAGAAGATGGTGAGAAATTGGAAGTACTACACTTACCTTGTGTAGTGAGTAAAGTGTAAGTCCAAGCGGCTAAGATAATCTAGAGGGGGGGTGAATAGATTATCTCCATCTTTTCGATTTCGCCCTCTTTTTCAAACCGAATGCTCAAAGACAATAATGAAGGTGCGGGAAGTAAACAACACACGTCGATTTATAGAGGTTCAACCCACCTAGGGCCTAATCCTCTACCACCCCAGTATATCCGGGATGGATTTCAAAAAGAAAAAGAATTTTATTAATTACCAAAATTAATACAACTTCAACTTACAACACCTTGAAGGGCACCACACCCTTATTCAACACCACCTTTGGAGATTACCACAATCTCCCTTTGAAGATTACCACAATATTCCTTCAATGGCACCTTTGAAGATCACCACAATCTTCAATCTTGAAGAATACCAAATTCTTCAACACCTCAAGAGCACCACACTCTTGAAACACCTATCACCTAGATCACCCAAGTGTATTCTTTCCACAAGAATACTCACAAGGATGTCTTGTGTTGAATGATGACCAAAATCAAGATTACAACTCAATATGAATATTACAATTTGAGTGCAAGTGTAATAAAGAAATGAAAGCCTAGACCTCAAGATGTGAAAGTGATAAGCTAGGCAAAATTACAACAAGAATAATAACTATGAAGAACAAGTGTTTGCTTGGAATGTATCTTGTTGTGTTGTATCTCAATTGTTGCATTGGTTGCTCCAAAACTTCCTCTATTTATAAGAGATGATTGATCAAGCATAGGCTCCTCTTGGGGATTGAAAATCTACAGAAAAATACAATTAAAATCAAGAATATAGTTGTTAGAAATCAATCCCACAATTTAAGGAAAGTTTCTCTGCTGCACAATGGTTAGAATTTTGCAGTCAAACTTGAGGGCAACTGGTCGCGCTCAAATAGACGTTTGAAGAAAACACAGAAAATTAACATAGGGCGACCGGTCCAGGGGCTCTTCGACCGGTCGACCCATACCTCAACCGGTCCCCCTTGATGCAATTACAAGAGAAAAATGTTCTGTTTCAAAAACAAAGTCTCCAGGTACCGGTCGACAGGGGTGTCGACCGGTCGACGCCACAGGTCGACGCCCTGGTCGACCGTCGACCTGGTCAAGAATCCTTCCGTCTCATTTTTTGTTCCAAAAATCATCTTCAGGTACGGGGTGTCCTATACGGCGACCGGTCGACCTCGAGACAGAAATGTTGTCCAATTTTTGTCGAAAATAAACCTTAAGAAATACTCCGAAAATTTAGTAAAAATATTTTAAACCGATCGGGAGTATTTAGACAACATTTAGGAACCTTGTTTTGAAGTAAAAACTTATAAACATAAAATCATTGAAAGTGTTGTCCAATTTTATCTAAAATAAAACTTGAAGAAATACTCCGAATAAATAGTAAAAACATTTCAAATCATTTAGGAGTATTTGGACAACAATTAAAAACATTGTTTTGGTGTAAAAATAAAATAATCAAAATTAAGATAAAAACATGTATCAAACAATCTCCCCATTTTCGATGATTACAAACCAAAACAATTTTTAGAAATATTTGGAGAACAATTTTAAAAACGATTTTCCGGTAAAAACATCTACCCGTTTAGAAGGAACCAAAATTTCCAAAATAACATAAGCAACCAAGTAAGGGAGTAAATATTATCCAAGTATAAGCACAAGCTCCCCCTATCAACAAGCACATCAAGAGTAATGTAAAAGCAATTAACCATAAGCTAAAAGCTTAGCTTTACATATTGTTCAAGAGCTTATAAGCTCCCCCTGTCAACAAAACATCATTAGACAAGTATATAAGTCCATCAAGCAACAATTGGACTAAGTACAGTCCACAACTTATGGCTTTAAGAAGCCATAACTTATAGCTTTTATATCGAGCTTATATTAGCTTCTTTGAGCTAACGAGCCAATTTCCTGTTTCTCCCCCTTTGGAATCATCAAAAAGAATGTTAGGATGATAAAAACATCATACAAGTATATCAAAGTACGTCAAAGATACGATTTATCAACCATTGAAAAAATTAGGCTTAGAATCCGAAGAAAATGGGAGAAATGTAGTATGAAAAAATCCATAGGCTCATTTTTTTTGCCAAGACATAATCTCAATGAATATTTAAGACATTTGAAAATGTGAGAATCATGTAGGTGATGAATCTTTCATTTAAACATTTTATCGAACACTTGGCGGGCGTCAAAAATTGAAGAAAATATATATATCCCTTGTAAAAGATATTAAGCCAAGTTTTTCATACCATCACCAAAAGCAAATTTTCAACATATATCCACCAAATAAAAGACCCAACAAAGTAAATTCTCAAGGGTTCGACCCAATTGAAATAATTAAAAAAAAATCAAGGCATTACGAATGCCATCAAGCAAAAAATGTAAGAACCATCAAGTAGAACATATCAAACATCAAACATTGCATATAAGACATTACAAATGTCCCAAATTATCCATCTAAACACAAAGATCAAGGCATTACAAATGCATTTAAGCAAAAATTAAAAGAAGCACTTTTACCATCAAGTACTTCTTACCAATTATCAAACAATACAAATAGAGTATTTTTACCATCAAATACTCCAATAATACCATAATCAAGATCAACCAAAAGCCACTTTCATACTTGCTATTTTATCCCCTTCAAGAAAACAAGCAAATCTCATTAGTGCAATAGAGTTTGTACAAGATAGTTCATAAAACTACAAGACAACAAGGACAAGGAAAAAAAATGCTAAGATAATAAGATAAACACGGGGTAGGGACATCAATCCTCATCCGAAGAGAAGCAAGCCCCGGGGATAAGCTCTTTGATGAATTTCTTCAATTTTCCCATAGGCTTTTTCAATCTAGAATTTTCTTCCTTCACAACCCGGAGCTCTTTTCTAAGAGAGGCTACATCCCTAAATGTATCTCTTTCCACTTTGCCCATTCTCTCATTGATACTTAATTCCGGTTCATTTTCATCTTCTCCATCATTTCCTTCATTGAAGTGTTCTTCCTCATTTTCTTCATTTTCTTCCTCCCTAACTTCTTGTTCCTCTTCTTCATTCCCCAAATTCTCTTCTTCCTCATCTTCTTGGTCCTCAACATTACATCTTCCAATATTTTCAACCTCATTGTCATTAAAGAAATCATCCAGAGGTTGTTGTGGATTTCGAGCACATCCCCTAGCGGCTTTGGTGGGAACCCATGGCAAATTTTGTCGCATTCTTACCATTTATAGAATGTTGGCATTATCATAGTCATTGTGATGAATTTCGGTATTCATCTCATTTTCTGGGTAGCCCGATAGGTATAGTAGTCGACAAATCTAATTTCCCAACGTATATTTTTTCTTAGTAAGCCTTCTTGATTCTGACAAACAATACACAAAAATAGCCCCATAATTTACTTTTTCTCCTCGGATAATCTCATAGGTAAGAAAAAGTTCGAGATTACTTGGGAGTTTTACTTCTTTACCACAAACACAATAGGAGCAAATAATAGATACAATCCGATAATTTGGCGGCATTGCCGAGAAGGTTACTTCCGGAAACACTCCTAAAAATATTTTTACCTCATAAAGTGAAACACCAAAAATATCGGCCAATGTCCACGAAAAATGCCTACCATTAACGAATGTATAAAGTTCCAATGGATTATCTTCCGTAGCATCAACAATCCACATATTTGCATAAAAACGTTATGTAAGCTCATCATCATAATGCAAACACGGATTATCCCATAATGAAACCCAACCTTGAATTTCAAAATAAGCCCTAATTTCTGGATATTCATCATGAAATGCTAAAAATCGAACCATACTAGTGCAAGCAATTTTCTTGTCATTCAATCCAATATTTTTATAGTGCTCCTCCACAAGTTTATTTAGAAATCGAAATCTATTAGCTCTAGAGGGAGGCTCGTAAAGAAGTGATAACTTACCTGAGTCCCAATGAATATTCGATTTTGAAATCCCGGCTCTCAATTCAACAATCTTCTCTTTCGTGAGCAGGTTTTGATTATCTTCTTGTGAAATATCATCTTGTTGGGGGTTGGAGAAAGATTCTCCCCTTTGTTTTCTTCTCCTCTTTTGAGGATTTCGTCCGCTGAATTGACGGGGTGCCATGAAGACAAGATGAATTTGAGTGATATAAACTCAAGGATGGAACAATTTGAAAAATAATGAGAGATTTTGAGAGAAATTTAAAGAAAATGTTCGACCGCTAAACACCTATAAAAGTCTAACAATCCTCGCAAGAGAACGAGATCAATTGTAGGGTAGCAAGTTAACCACAAGTCGTCTCTCAAGGAAGACTTAGCCGGCAAATAATTATTATGTATCACAATAGACAGAAAAATAAAACCTAAACACTCTAACCAGATTTGTTGGATTTATTTAAACTAAAAGAAATCAATTAAAAGGACAAATTAAAACTAAGCAGGATTAAACTTTGGAGAAAAGGATATGGAAGAAAGTCTAGGATTATGGATTCATCTCATCAAACTTGCAAGCAGAATATCAATTAATTGATCATGCGGTTAACAAATATAACAATCATGGAAAGACTAGGTCTAGATCTGATAACTCTCGTATTCACAGATTAGGGCTATCCCAACATAATTTGCTATTTTCATTAAGCCTTGAGTTAGATAATACATTTCGATTCATATCTAACCCCTGAATAAATTTAGTCCAGGAATAATATCTTCGATCGATCTCAATTATCCCCTCAAACAATCAAGAGTTGGCCAAACAATCAATCAACAAGTAAAACAATTTATCCAGGAAAGCAGATCAATTAATCAATACTCATGCTTGTTTGTTTGAATCAAATCATCATAATCCTAGAACAAGGAAATTAGTTCATGCTTGGGGATGGGATCATAATCTCAATTGAAGGAAAGAAAACAATCATAAACATGATCATGCAACAATAATAATCACCCAACAATTGAAATCAGACAAAAGAGATGAAGAAATCTTACTCTTTGATTAAGGAGCAAAATAACTTCAAGTGGAAGAATCCAAGCAATCCCAATGTTGAATGGAAGAGAAAAATACCAAAAACTAAAGTCTAAAAGTGCTATGAATGAAAGTGTGTCGAAAATAGGGGCTCCCCAAGTCCTATTTATAAGCCTAGAGTCCTAAACAAGGTGGAAGAGCCAAAAATCGGATAAAAATTAGATATTTCGTGTTCAAGACGACGACACTTTGCCAAGGCTCCATAAGGCGCCGCGCCAATCGGGCAGCCCGACCTTCCTCGCGCGCGCGCTGCTTCCCTCTGTCTTCCTTGCGCGCCCGCGAAGTGATCTTGATCTTGGCGCGCCCGCTCTCTGCGCGCGCCGCTGATGTCTTCCGCGTCCGCACCACTTTCTACGACGCCGATGTTTGTCATTATGCCCGTTTTCTCCATTTTTCATCCGTTTCGAGCCTCTTTTCATCATAACCTATAAAAATGACAAAAAACACCCTACGTAACACTCGACACTATAACCTATACTTTAAGCTACGGAAGTATGCATAATCACACGCAAAATAAAACAAAAACATACAAAAATAATACTCAAAAACATGCAAAACAGAAAATATAGCTAGGGTTCGAAATATTGAAAGATGGAAATGAAAGAATATGCAGTCCCCTGTTCTTTAAAAACTCTCTGCCCGTCTAATTTTACCCAGTCGACCGGTGTGGTCGACCAGTCGACCCCCTAGTCGATCGGACTTGCTTCGGGTACCAAAGGTTGAGGCAATTTCATTTTCCAGAATTTTTAAAATTCAATTTTTCACCCCAAAAGTTTTAAAACTTAACAAAAAGATAATCGTGGACTAAATCCAACAAATACGAGTTTCGAGAAAATATATACTCGAAAAAAACGAGATTTTACGAGTAGTGCCCTTTTGAGAAAAATTCACGAAATCATTTAGTGGCACTTAATGGGATGAAATGAAATAGTTTGAAAGAGAAGTGCATAATCATGACATGAACAAAATATCGAGTTCTAAAAAATAATACGAGTGAACATTCCTCGATGATTTAAGAATCTCTTGATGAAGTAATGGTAGATAACCAATGAATGAGAGACATATAACCTACACAATTCTTTAAACAAATTTTGTACAAGACATAATAGTACAAGTGTAGGCTAAGCAATAGGAAATATTACACAAATGCTAATGCTATAGAAATCCATAAGAGATAATAACTCATTAGTCTAAGAAAGTCCACAAGAGTTTAAAATCAACATGTAAGGTCTCATTTTTCAAAGTGTTTTAAAAACACAAATATAGAAGACCTTAATATTAAAAATAAATTTTTGAAAACTCTTTTTGCAATTAAGGCACAAATAAAGACATGCATACTGAAATAAAATGCATATATAAGTAGGGAGATACGGTTTACCAATTTCGCCATTTCCATGGGTTGTGTCGTTTCCATTGTCTATGATATCTTCCCCTTTGAAAATCGTCTTGTTGATAATGATTTTTCCAATTGCTCCATTTCCAAGCTTTGTGTCCTTCCCATTTTTGATAATGTCTTTCTCTTGGAAATTCATTGTGGTGTTTTCTTCTCCTTTGATCAACGAAATTGTCATTTGATGTTTTCTTGGCGGTATGAATTTTCTTCGATTATTATTTCGTCAGGTACCTAATATAACATTGTTTTGTGGTACCCTCAAGTGCTTGGGTCCTTTGGGATTAGTCTTGAGACTTTTAGGTCTCCAAAAATAATTAGAGCTATTTCTAGCCCGACAAGTATTAATCGTGTGACCCTTCTTACCGCAATAAAAGCAAGTAATAGCACTAGCATGCATATGAGCTCGATTCTTTTTCATATGATTGACAACATTAGGCTTATGATCAAGTTCACTATTCAAATTATCACAACCATGAACATTCACAACATTGGACATTTTATTGGTACTCAAGTTGGATTTTAATAAATCATTTTTCATACAATTAATATCTTCAACAAGAGTACTATTTTCTTTTTCAAGGATTCTAACATTGTCAAGTGTGGTGGTGTGAGCACATGATAGTGATTCATAGGAGGTAAATAAACTATCCTTATCATTTTTCAAAGTATTGAATTCCTTTTTCAAAATTTTGTATTTAACAAGTAAACTTTGGAATTCATTTTGAAGGTCATCAAAATCATTTTGCAAATCACTATAATCATTTTGTATAACAATATCATAGGAAGTAAAGGGTTTAAGACATACCTCGTTTTCTTCTTCGATGCCCATAAAACATTGTTCGACTACTTCATAGTTGGAAGTTGAAAAAGGCTTGTTCCTTAGATTTGACCTTGTATCCCTTTGAGAAGTAGATGCTTTTGAGTTGCTCCTATCATTTGCATATACTTCATGAACGGCTTCTAATTTTTGCCATACTTCATGAGCCGATCGAATTCCTACAATGAGATCATATTCTAAATTAGTAAGTGAACAATATAAGATATTGAGAGCTTTACCATTTAAGGAGATGATTTTCTTTTCTTCATCATTGAGCTCCTTGAGAGCTTTGGAGGTGTTTGATGTGTCTTTCATCGGAATGGATTCTCCATTGATGACGATGTTCCAAATATCGAACCCGCAACCTTGTAAATAACATTCCATTCTTTCTTTCCAAAATTTAAAATTTTTGGAATCAAATCGAGGTGGCTTGGTGGTGGAGGTGCCGGAAAGATGAGCTTCATTCGTAGCGGACGATTGTTCCTCCTCACTAGCGATGTGAAACGATCTTGCCAAAGAGTTTGACTCTGATACCACTTGTAAGTCCAAGCGGCTATGATAATCTAGAGGTGGGTTAATAGATTATCTCCATCTTTTCGATTTCGCCCTCTTTTTCGAACCGAATGCTCAAAGACAATAATGAAGGTGCGGGAAGTAAACAACACACGTCAATTTATAGAGGTTCAACCCACCTAGGGCCTAATCCTCTACCACCCCAATATATCCAGGATGGATTTCAAAAAGAAAAAGAATTTTATTAATTACCAAAATTAATACAACTTCAACTTACAACACCTTGAAGAGCACCACACCCTTATTCAACACCACCTTTGGAGATTACCACAATCTCCCTTTGAAGATTACCACAATATTCCTTCAATGGCACCTTTGAAGATCACCACAATCTTCAATCTTGAAGAATACCAAATTCTTCAACACCTCAAGAGCACCACACTCTTGAAACATCTATCACCTAGATCACCCATGTGTATTATTTCCACAAGAATACTCACAAGGATGTCTTGTGTTGAATGATGACAAAAATCAAGATTACAACTCAATAATGAATATTACAATTTGAGTGCAAGTGTAATCAAGAAATGAAAGCCTAGACCTCAAGATGTGAAAGTGATAAGCTAGGCAAAATTACAACAAGAATAATAACTATGAAGAACAAGTGTTTGCTTGGAACGTATCTTGTTGTGTTGTATCTCAATTGTTACATTGGTTGCTCCAAAACTTCATCTATTTATAGGATATGATTGATCAAGCATAGGTTCCTCTTGGGGATTGAAAATCTACAAAAAAATATATTTAAAATCAAGAATATAGCTGTTAGAAATCAATCCCACAATTTAAGGAAAGTTTGTCTGTTGCACAATGGTTAGAAGTTTGCTGTCAAACTTAGGGCGACCGGTCGCGCTCAAATAGACGTTTGAAGAAAACACATAAAATCAACATAGGGCGGCCGGTCCAGGGGCTCTTCGACCGGTCGACCCATACCTCAACCGGTTCCCCTTGATGCAATTACAAGAGAAGAATGTTCTGTTTCAAAAACAAAGACTCCAGGTACCGGTCGACCGATCGACGCCACTGGTCGACGCCTTGGTCGACCGGTCGACCTGGTCAAGAATCATTCCGTCTCATATTTTGTTCCAAAAATCATCTTCAGGTATGGGTTGCCCTATACGGCGATCGGTTTACCTCGAGACAGAAATGTTGTCCAATTTCTGTTGAAAATAAACATCAAGAAATACTCCAAAAATTTAGTAAAAATATTTTAAACCGATCGGGAGTATTTAGACAACATTTAGGAACCTTGTTTTGAAGTAAAAACTTATAAACTTAAAATCATTGAAAGTGTTGTCCAATTTTATCTAAAATAAAACTTGAAGAAATACTCCGAATAAATAGTAAAAACATTTCAAATCATTTAGGAGTATTTGGACAACAATTAAAAACATTGTTTTGGTGTAAAAATAAAATCATCAAAATTAAGATAAAAACATGTATCAAACATAAAGTGTGACTAGTAATGGCCTCAAAATGTAAGATTTTGGTCACCCTTAATAACAACCTTCAAGGTCAGCCCCTAAAACTCCAAAAATGAAAATGGAGTGTTAAAATTTAGAAAATAGAAAGAGAAGCAGAAAATGTGCCATTTCTTACCTTATAGTCCAACTTCTTCACAATTTCTTCTTCTAGATGACCTCAAGTCTCTTAATATCTTCAAATGGTCTTCTAAGTATACCCCAAAATCAAACTTAAATTAGAAGGTGAAAGAGATGAGCAAGGTGATATAAAAAATGGATTGAAAAAGAAATTTTTCTTACTTTTGGAGTGGTACGTTCGAATTCTTGCAAGTAGAAGTGAAGGATTCCTTGTATATTTGTTAAGTGTTTGAAGGTTTGAAGAAGAAATGAGTTAGAGAGAAGGAAGAAAATGCTAGAGAGAAGTGAGAGGATATCAAGGCTTGAAGTGATTTTGTGAAGATGAATGAAATGACTTTTGCCTATTTTTTGCCTACTTGGCCGTCCACCATGAAGGGAGAGAGGACAATTTTTTGTTTTGTTTTGATTAAATGATTTGTTAGGTTAATAATTTGGGAATTAAGACATAAAATAATAATAGGCTACTTTACTAGGGACAATTAGCCAAAATGCTAAGTTCAGGGGGGAATCACTTTTGTTATCTTTTGTTTGGTAATTATTGGGGTGGGGAATTTGTAGATTAATCTAAGATGTAGGTTTGAATTAATGGTGTAGTAATACACAAGATGAATACATAAGGTGTATGTGTACAAGAGTTGAAAGATATTTCTACCCTAAAAACCCATCATGGCCGTCCCCCTTAAGGGTATTTGTGGTAATTCCATTTTTTTTGTCCCAAATTTGATGATAATAGATGAATAATATCAATCTCCAAAATAATTAGTGATTTCCATGATCACTTATAAGTCTCATGATCACTTATTCTAAATCGAATTCTTAATTCTATAAGGTATAAATCTCTAAAATAAATAGTCTCTTAAAATTCTAAGGTGACTTATAGATACACAAATAATAATAATGATGATCGATCAAGTGATCATTAATGCGAAATAGAATTAATAAATAATTATGATCACAAGTAATAAATAAAAGAAATTAAATGCAAAATATATTTATCATTAATATTTACCCGTCAAAGCGACGTGGTAAAATAGTCAAATTAATACAAGGACGATACGTGAAACAAGTACATGTTCGAATAAAAATCGAGGGCTTCACACACCGTTATCTAAAGCCCTATCCTGTAGATAGTACTTATAAAAAGCTATCTGAGATGCATATTTGATAGCATGTTTTTGAGGAAGCGTTATCTCATATTTGTATTCATAAGATCTCCATAAAAGAAGCGTTATCTAACATTAAATTGATAACGGTTTTGGGAAGAAGCGCTATCCCGTATATGTATTCAATAGATCACATTTCATAAAAAAGCGTTATCTTACCATGATTTCAATATTCCGCCAAACTAATTAATGTTTCTTACCATTTAATTATGAGACCAACAAGAGCAAACAAAACACTACAGGAAAGCGACAACAAAATCATAAATCATAAAATTAAAAAACAAAGAGACAAAATTTATCCTAAAATATTGTTTTAACAATATTAACATTCCATTCACTTGAAACTAAAATAAAAGTATCTCATGTATAAATGTGATTAGAGTAGCTCGCGTCTCCAAATTAAAGCTAATAAGTCGTAGAATTCAATCTATTATCTAGTAGTTTTAAAACAAGAGTTATGCTAAGGTAGCTTCTATTTCATTCACTTGGATACCATTTCTCAACTTCGCCGAATCAAGAACCACATGCCTTTGCATCAAATTAAGAAAATAAAAATAAATAAGACAATTAACACGTACTAATTTAAAATATCACCATCATTGAGGGGGGAAAAAGGTCTTTTTAATCTTGATAACTTACAAGCAAGCAAAGGGCTAATCATTCTAAATCAATCTCCTTAATGCAACTAACACGAGTCCACAAACAGTTAGAATCACTAGTCCACAAAAACGAGATATCTGATTTGAACAAGTTTATGGCCATGCATCTACTTCCACAACTGAGCAATTTATAAATATACAAAAATGATATCAACAAAGTTCCATCACTTTTTACTAAAATGTCCTTAGATACACACCCTAGATTAATAACGTACCTGCAACATCAAGTAAGCATGTCCTCGAACAATTCCACAAGAAGAAACATGTTTTTCCTTGAATATCAAAAGATGATAAAGGAATTGGCCTTCAGTAGATGAAAACGTGAAATACAAATATCTTTGAATAAGAAATTCAGAGAGAAAATGCTTTTCTTCAGACGCTATCAAAATAGAAAAAATTAATCCGAAAACACAATTGATTAAAAAAAATACACTGTTACTGAAGCTTCAGATTTATTTTGAACCTATTCTCGATATTTCTAGTTTGATCACCTAAAATTCACAATTGGCATTCAGATACGTGACAACAATTGATAGGGTACTGGGAGATTTTTTGATAAACAAACAACTAGAGCACTTTTTTCCTTGCGATAAGAAGGGCTTAATTGCAATTTTGGTCCTGTAAGTATAAGGGGGTGGCCTATTTAGTCCTGTAAATATTATGTGTAGCAATTTAGGTCCCCTAAGTGTAAAGGGGTGGCATAGTTGATCCTGTAAGTATCCTATGTAGCAATTTTAGTCCCCTAAGTTTTGATTTTTGCGCAATTTGGTCCCATTAGTTCTAAGTTTGCGCAATTTTGGTCCAAATATGGTGAAATAGTGAAGTATCCCTTGGGACCAAAATTGCATAAAATTATAACTTATGGGACAAAAATGCACAAAAATAAAAATTTACGGGACTGAAATTGCTACATAGAATACTTATAGGACCAAATATGCCACTTCTTTAGATTTATAGGACCAAATTGCATAAAAATCAAAACTTGTGAGTCTAAAATTGCTATAGTTGATACTTAGAGGACTGAACATGCCACTCCCTTATACTTAAAGGACCAAAATTGCAATTAAGCCCGATAAGAAGCATAGGAAATTAAGCAACTGACATGAGAATATTGACAAAAACAATCAGAAAATTACCACTCGAGGTGTGACGGCGGGGGCGACGGGGGGATTGCTGGAGATGGAAAACAGTGACACAGTGGTGGCTTGGTAAAAGGGTTAATTAAATACTTTGAAACTAATTAAAATTAAAAACTTATATGTATCGGTTGTTTGCTAAGAAACTGACGCCTAAAGTTGAGTTAAAGGCATCAATTATTGTTGAAAAACCGACACCTAAATTTTTTTGAGAGTATTTTGAGAGTATGGGAGTGTTTGCAAAAACTTCTGTTTTTAGAAGAAGTGATATATTATAGCAGAAGTAGAAGTAATTGTGAATCAGGAGTTGGTAGTGTTAGAAAATAGAATTAAAATTTGAGAATGAGAAGTTGATAGTGTTTGGTAAAAAAAGTAAAAGTACTTATTTATTTGTAAAATTCAAATTAGAAGCAGAAGCAAAATTTAAAGCACCCCTCTCCCTGCTTTTAGATTTTGATTAAATAAAGCAGAAATTGGTATGCATAAAAATTGCTTTTTTTAAGCAAAAAACTGAAAAAGCACTTATTTTTAGTGTTGCAAACACTCCCTACATTGTTTTGGTGAGAAGTTTTTTCAGAAAGGGTTTGAGAAGAAAGATGTGTTGGAAGAAAATTATTTTTCATAGATAACATTTTAAGATAGTGCTTGTTGTACAATGTATTATTATGAGAAAATATATAGCACTTATTTAATTAAGTGCTACGAATTATTCTTTTAGATAACGCATGTTTTACGAAACATTATTCCAAGAACATATAGAGTGTTAGATAAATGTTTTTATCAAGATTTTGATGATTTTGTTTAAATGAGTTTTTATACCAAAACAATGTTTTTATATGTTGTCCAAATACTCCTAAATGATTTAAAATGTTTTTACTAATTTTTGGAGTATTTCTTAGAGTTTTTAATTTGATTAAAATTGGACAACACTTCGATGATTTTGTTTATATTGGTTTTACACCAAAACAATGTTTGTAAATGTTGTCCAAATACTCCAATTGATTTAAAATATTTTTAATAATTTTTTGGAGTATTTTTGAAGTTTATTTTTGACAAAAATCGGACAACATTTCAAATTGAAGGTCGGCCGTGCGCCCAAAGCGTCGACCATGACGAAGAACACGAACTTGAAACATAAACAATTTTCGTATAAAAAATGAGGAGGCGACCGGCCGCCCCGCGATGACGGTCGACCCCCCCCGCACCGCACTGGATCGCACTATCTTTTTCAAAACGTTCGAAATCTTATACGGGGCAACCGGTCGCGCTGTGTAATCTTTTGACAGCAAAATTTGTACCGTTGAACTCCTTGACAGCAAGATTTACTTTTCAATTTTGTACAATATTTCTACATCTTGTGATCTTCTTTTTGTAGACAAAAGTGAAGATAGAGGAGCCTATGTTGGTGAAGACTTCCCTATAAATAGAGGATGAATTGAAGACACAAGATACAACAACACAAGCAAATTCACGACAAGAAGAAATCGCAAATTTCCAAGCTTTCATATTCAACACTCTTGTTGTATTTATAGCCTAAGGATTTCACTTTCACATCTTGAGGTCTAGGCTTTATTTCTTGATTACACTTGCACTCAAATTGTAATATTCATTATTGAGTTGTAATCTTGATTTTTGTCATCATTCAACACAAGACATCCTTGTGAGTATTCTTGTGGAAAGAATACACTTGGGTGATCTAGGTGATAGGTGTTTCAAGAGTGTGGTGCTCTTGAGGTGTTGAAGGATTTGGTATTCTTCAAGATTGAAGATTGTGGTGATCTTCAAAGATGCCGTTGAAGGAAGATTGTGGTAATCTTCAAAGGGAGATTGTGGTAATCTCCAAAGGTGGTGTTGAAGAAGAGTGTGGTGCTCTTAAAGGTGTTGTAAGTTGAATTTGTATTAATTGTGGTAATTAATAAAATTCTTTTTCTTTTTGAAATCCATCCCGGATATACTGGGGTGGTAGAGGATTAGGCCCTAGGTGGGTTGAACCTCTTTAAATCGACGCGTGTTGTTTACTTCCCGCACCTTTATTATTGTGTTGGCGTATTTGTTTCGAAAAAGAGGGCATAAACGAAAAGATGGAGATAATCTATTCACCCCCCCTCTAGATTAACGTAGCCGCTTGGACTTACAAGTGGTATCAGAGCCAAACTCTTTGGCAAGCTCGTTCCACATCGCGAGTAAAGAGGAACGATCATCGGCTACGAACGAAGTCTACCTTACCGGCGCCTCCACTACCAAGCCACCACTATTCGATTCCAAAAATTTTACATTTTGGAAAGAAAGAATGGAATGCTATCTACAAGGTTGCGGGTTCGATATTTGGAACACGGTCGTAAATGAAAAATCCATTCCAATGAAGAACACACCACACAAAGGCCTCAAAGAGCTCAATGATGAAGAAAAGAAAATCATCTCCTTAAATGGTAAAGCTCTTAATATTTTGTATTGTTCACTTACCATTTTGGAATATAATCATATTGTAGGAATTAAATCGGCACATGAAGTATGGAGAAAATTAGAAGAAGTATATGCAAATGAAATGAGCCACTCAAAAGCATCTACTTCTCAAATGGATACAAACCCAACATGGGATGAGCTTCCTACAACTTCCGACGTCGATGAAAACGAACGATGTCTTATGGGCTTCGAAGAAGAAAACGAGGTAAGTTCAAAACCCTCCACTTCTTATGATAATGAATTACAAAATGATTATAGTGATTTGCAAAATGATTTTGATGAACTTCGAAATGAATTCCAAAGCTTACTTGATAAATACAAAAATTTGAAAAAGGAATTCAATATTTTGAAAATTGATAAGGATAATTTATTTTCCTCTTATGAATCACTTTCATGTGATCACACCACCACACTTGACAAGGTTAGAAACCGTGAAAAAGAAAATAGTACTCTTATTGAGGATAATAATTGCATGAAAAATAATTTATCAAAATCCAACTTGAGTACCGATAAAATGACCGATATTATTGATGTTCATAGTTGTGATAATTTGAAACAAGGACTTGATCATAAGCCTAGTGTTGTTAATTATATGAAAAGAAATCAAGTCCCTATGCATGTTGGTCATTATGCTCCCAAAATTACTACTTGTTTTTATTGTGGTAAAATGGATCACACGGTTAATACTTGTCGGGCTAGAAATAGCTCTAATTATTATTGGAGACCTAAAAGTCTCAAAGCTAATTCCAAAGGACCCAAACACTTGAGGGTACCACAAAACAATGTCATATTAGGTACCCGGCGAATAATAATCGAGGAAAATACATACCGCCAAGAAGACATCAAATGACCATCTCATTTGATCAAAGAAGAAGACACCACCAAAATGAATTTCCAAGAAGGAAATATTATCAACAAAGGAAAGGATATAATCCTTGGAGATGGAGTAATCGGAGAATCCACCATCAACATAAAGATTTTCAAAGGGGAAGATATCATCAACAATGGAAACGACACAACCCATGGAAATGGCGTAATTGGTAACCCGTATCTCCCCATTTAAATATGCATTTTATTTTGTTATTATGCATGTTTTTATTTGTGTCTTAATTGGAAATGAGTTTTCAAGTATTTATTTTTTAATTAAGGTCTTCAATATATATTTGTGCTTTTAAAATATTTTTGAAAAAGAAGACCTTATATGATGTTTTTAAAAAAACTTGTGGATTTTTGTAGACTAAAGTGTGTTATCATCTCTTATGGATTTTTATGGCATGAGCTTACTTGTGATATCTCTTAGTCTACACTTTTATCATTATGATTTGTGCTAGATTTGTTTTAAGAATTGTGTAGGATTTACATATTTTCACAAATGACCATTTACGTCATTAATTGTCAAGAAAGGCATTAATTATCGAGGTACGTTTACTTGTGTTATTCTTACTCTTATAGACTCGATATATGTATTGTCATGTGCCTATGTGCTTGTTTTTCATAATATTTCATACAAGTGCCATTAAGAGGATTTTTTGAAAGGCACTATTCGATAATTGATTGCACATATTTGCTTTGTCAACTCTTGTTCAAATACTTCTTTTAAATGAGGTCTCAACTATATGCTATCGGATTTTCAAATTTCAAAAGAGACCTTTTGTAGCTTTCTTAAGCTTATTTGAACTTGCATGATTTAGTAGACTTTTGATGATCTTCTAAATGCATAGTATGTATTTCTTGCTTCATGGTCTATATATATAGTGTCTATTTCTACTATGCTCTTATGCAAGATATTTTGTGATTAATGATTGAGGCATGTTTTTACACTTGGGCTATTTTTTCTTGCTTATATAAGCGATGTCGTTAATGAGTTTGTTAAGTTGTGTAGATGAGAAATGAAGTACTCCAAATATTAGTTACCTCAAAATATTTGGATGTAAATGTTCTATTATGAACACCTTAGATCAATTGGATGCCCTGTGGTGATAGTGATGAAGAAGACAAAAAGGGTATTCCGAAAAAAACTCGATGACCAAGGCAACATTGGTCGAACTAAGGCGAGGTTAGCAGCTCGAAGGTATTTTCAAGAAGAAGGTAACTGATTTTGATGTAACATTTGCACTCATAGCACATTTAATAGCTATTTGCATTTTATTTGCGCATTCTTGTTTTAAGAAAATTTCAAGCTTTACCAAATGGATGTTAAATCCAATTTTCTCAATGGTTTTATTCTAGAAGAAGTCTATGTAAAACAACTTCCGGGGTTTAAAATTTTTCTAGGCCAAATGATTTTTATAAAGGCCTTGTACGGTTGATAGACTTAGCTATTTTTGCAAAATGATTTTACATAAGGTAAAGTTGATACTACACTTCTTGTTTTGAAAAAGGGCAAGGTTGTTCACTTGTGCAAATTTATGTTGATAATATTTATGGTGCTACTAATAAATATTTGTGCAAGATATTTTTCCAAGTCAATGCAAGGTGAACCTAAGATGATCATGATGAGGGAAGCTCAAATTTGATAATTGGAATTCAAATTACTCAATGCCAATAAGACGGCTATATTTCACAAGAACTCTTGAAGGAGTTAAGCATTGAAGAAAGAAGATCTATCTCAACCTCTATGGCTATAGTTTGACAAAGATGAAAAAGGCAAGTCGGTTGATGAATCCAAATATCGAGGTATGATTGATAGTTTACTTTATTTAACCGCAAGTAGACCGGATATTCTTCATGTTGTATGCCTATGTGCTCGTTTTCAAAGCAATCCCAAAGAATCTCATATGAGTGCCGTTAAAAGGATTTTTCGATATTTGAAAGGCACTATTCAATATGGTTTATTCTATCCAAAGAATGAAAATTTTTCTCATAAAGGTTATAGTGATTCGGATTATGCGAGAAATATTGATGATCGGAAAAGTACTTCCGGATCATGTCAATTTTTAGGCGATTGCCTAGTATCTTGGTTTTCAAAGAAACAAAATTGTGTTTCACTTTCAACGGCCGAAGCAGAATATATTTCCGCGGCATTTTGTTGTACACAACTTCTTTGGATGAAACAAACCTTAGCGGATTATAAATGTTCTTTTGAAAGTGTTCCTATCTTTTGTGATAATATATCCGCTATAAACATTGCTCAAAACCCGGTTCATCATAACCGTACTAAACATATTGAGATTCGACATCATTTTCTAAGGGATTGTGTTTCAAAACGAAAAATTGAGATATCTTTTGTACCATCTCAAGATCAATTAGCGGACATTTTTACTAAACCGCTAACTTCCGAGACTTTTGCATCAATACGAGCTCGGTTAGGCATAATGCATATTGAATGAGGTCTATAATTGCATTTTGCACTTTTTTAAAAAACCTAGGGGCGAAAAATCGGATTTTTGGTTCAAACTTCGGAATTTGCAAAACAGAAAGAACCTCTGGGCTGACTGGGGCAAGGCTGACCGGTCGCCCATGCCGTCGCCCGGTCGCCCTAGCCCTCAACCGGTCGCCCCTCACGTTTTTTTGGTTAAATTTGTTTCTGTTTTCAGTCTCAGCCATTTTGGCTTATTTTATCCATTTTTCGTCCCCCTCGCATTTTGCACACAAATTTCACTTCAAATTTGTTTTCTTGCATATGTTTTATATTTTGGACTTCATTAAGCTCGATTATCATCATCATTGCTCATATTTACCGAATAAATGGTAAGAATTCTACTCCATTTGCTCAATTGGGTTGAACCCTTGAAATTTTGACTTATTTGCAAAATTCTTGATACTAGTTTCATATGAATGTGATGAGCTTAATATTTATGTTGTATTGAATGTTGTTTGAACTGAATTGGTGATGAAAATTTTTGGCTTAAACGAATCCCAAAGGCGTTATATTACTCTTGTTTTATTCAATACACGCCAAGTGTTCGACAAAATGTTTCAATGAAAAATTCATCACCTACATGAGTCTCTCGATTTGAAAAGCCTTATAAGTTTATAGAGATCATGTTTTATCAATCAAATGAGCTTTTGCAAGTCAATTGATCAACTTTTCCCTTTTATTTGGAATTTAAGTTTCAATTTTCAAAAGGCTCGATAAATCGATAAATTTGCGCACTTTGATATGAATATATGATGTTTTTATCGTGCTAACATTCTTTTTGATGATTCCAAAGGGGGAGAAACAGGAAAAACGCTCATACGCTCAAAGAAGCGAAAATAAGCTCGCAAGAAAAACTATAAGCTATGGCTCTTGAAAGCCATAAGCTGTGAACAATACTTAGTCCATGTGATGTATTATGGACTTTTATGCTTGACTAATGATGTCTTGTGACAGGGGGAGCTTATAAGCTCATGGAATTCAAACTTAAGTTGTAAAAGCTAAGCTTTTAGCTTTTAGTTGATTGCTTTAATGCTTGTTCTTTATATGCATGTTGATAGGGGAAGCTTGTGCAAAAATGATTTTGAAAAATCTTTGCTCCTACTCTTGTGTGTTGTACTTATAATAAATCTTGCTTGTAATGGATTGTTGTTTTAGACCGGAAAATTTGTTTTGTTTTAAAATCGACCTTCTAAAATTGTTTTGGTTTGTAATCATCAAAAAGGGGGAGTTTGTTAGATAAATGTTTTTATCAAGATTTTGATGATTTTGTTTAAATGAGTTTTTATACCAAAACAATGTTTTTATATGTTGTCCAAATACTCCTAAATGATTTAAAATGTTTTTACTAATTTTTGGAGTATTTCTTAGAGTTTTTAATTTGATTAAAATTGGACAACACTTCTGATGATTTTGTTTATATTGGTTTTTACACCAAAACAATGTTTGTAAATGTTGTCCAAATACTCCCAATTGATTTAAAATATTTTTAATAATTTTTTGGAGTATTTTTTGAAGTTTATTTTTGACAAAAATCGGACAACATTTCAAATTGAAGGTCGACCGGTCGCCCAAAGCGTCGACCTGTACCTGAAGAACACGAACTTGAAACATAAACAATTTCTGTATAAAAAAGAGAGGCGGCGGCCCGCACCCAGAGGCGACGGTCGACCCCCCTCGACCGTGCACTGGATCGCACTATCTTTTTCAAAACGTTCGAAATCTTATACGGGGCAACCGGTCGCGCTGTGTAATCTTTTGACAGCAAAATTTGTACCGTTGAACTCCTTGACATCAAGGTTTACTTTTCAATTTTGTACAATATTTCTACATCTTGTGATCTTCTATTTGTAGACAAAAGTGAAGATAGAGGAGCCTATGTTGGGAGCCTATGTTGGTGAAGATTTCCCTATAAATAGAGGATGAATTGAAGATACAAGATACAACAACACAAGCAAATTCACAACAAGAAATCTGCAAATTTCCAAGCTTTCATATTCAACACTCTTGTTGTATTTATAGCCTAAGGATTTCACTTTCACATCTTGAGGTCTAGGCTTTATTTCTTGATTACACTTGCACTCAAATTGTAATATTCATTATGGAGTTGTAATATGATTTTTGTCATCATTCAACACAAGACATCCTTGTGAGTATTCTTGTGGAAAGAATACACTTGGGTGATCTAGGTGATAGGTGTTTCAAGAGTGTGGTGCTCTTGAGGTGTTGAAGAATTTGGTATTCTTCAAGATTGAAGATTGTGGTGATCTTCAAAGGTGCCGTTGAAGGAAGATTGTGGTAATCTTCAAAGGGAGATTGTGGTAATCTCCAAAGGTGGTGTTGAAGAAGAGTGTGGTGCTCTTCAAGGTGTTGTAAGTTGAATTTGTATTAATTGTGGTAATTAATAAAATTCTTTTTCTTTGAAATCCATCCCGGATATCTTTGGGGTGGTAGAGGATTAGGCCCTAGGTGGGTTGAACCTCTTTAAATCGACGCGTGTTGTTTACTTCCCGCACCTTTATTATTGTCTTGGCGTATTTGTTTCGAAAAAGAGGGCATAAACGAAAAGATGGAGATAATCTATTCACCCCCCCTCTAGATTATCGTAGCCGCTTGAACTTACATATAGCACTTATTTAATTAAACGTTGTCTTCAGTTTTCTTCATATAACACTTCGTTAATCAAACGCTAATATATTGTTTATTCTAATAGTACTTTCCTACAAAAGTGTTGTCTAAAATATCTGTGAATTTTTGAATAGTACTTCCATCTAAAAGCGCTATCTGAAATATGTTATCTGTCCAAGCTAGCCAACACATACCATAGTTGCTTTTTGTCAATACATGAAAAGGAATTTGTTGGGATTTTCTTTTTCTCTATATGTATGGATTTTTTTTTCATGTTTTACTTTCTAGAACGGTAGAATCTGAATGTGGGAGCAATGATCACAATTCACAAGCATTGGCGGAGCTCTGGGCAATATGCGCCCTGCCTAAAAAAAAAATAGTTAGCATTTACATGATTTTTTTAAGTGTTCTATTCAGTTCACTCCACTTTCATGTATCCGCCCTGCCTAAAAAAATTAATAAATTTAGTTAGATTTTATATGATTTTTCTTAAGTGTTCTATCCAATTCACTCCACTTTCGTATATCGGCCAACTCTATTACTGTGTCCTGGCTTCACCATCCATCACAAGCTTTGGATCACCGTGTTGGGTAATAAACCTCACAGCTTAGGAGTATACCTATATTTACACCAAACTGATGTCTTCTATTAAAAATAGATGATGATGGTTTTTGAAAGAAAAAAAAAATAGAGGATGATTTTTCTTTGAAGTACTATATACAATGTTGTAAAAAGCGTTAGGCGGCATATTGGGGTCTAGCGCCTAGACGGAGCCTAGATGGGGTTAGGCGGGACTTGGGCGGGATTAGGCAGGACTAATCGAAAAACAATTGTAGGCGGACAAGGGAGTCTATCGCCTAGGTGGGAATTAATCGGGTTAGGTTGGGATTTTACAATAGAAACTATATATGGAAGTAAAACATTGCGTGAATAATATTAACTGCGTGTCAGTTTTAATCTAGTTATAACAAAATCCAATTATCTTTAAAAATAAAAAATAACGCCTCTTGAGTGCAATTTGTAACATAGTAACAAATATTAAGGGTGAGCACTTATAATTTTGGAAAACAATTGATTTTTTTTTTTTTTTGAATTAGGCTGAACCTCAATAGTAATTTTTACATCCCTAAGCACTCAAATGGTAGTGAATAGTTAGGGGCGATAGTTTCTGACACGACATGAACCTAACATAATAAAGCGGGTTAACATCATAATTGGGTCGGGCCCGATGGATAATAAACAGGTTGAGTTCGAGTCAACTTAAAATGACACGATTAACCCGTTTGACCAGAATGTGTTGTTGATTGTGTTGCTTTTAACATTTTTTTATTAATTGATAAATAATACATTTAACATTGATGAAGACATCAATCTCTCTATATTATTATAGAGAATAACTTTACAAGCAATGGTCCATCAACTTAAAAGCTTTGGATTCCTCTTATGGCTGCAATATAAAAACCACAAGGATCAGGTATTCATGGCCGGCACAGATCAAACCATTTCTCAGAAAGATGGGTCTTAGTGGTAAGCTTGTTTCACAAATAAGCATAAAGGCTGACGTGGATTTGTTGCACGAACTGTTTACGTGCAAACTGCACCGATTCTCAGACATCTGCCCTGGAATTATTAAGAAGGTTAATTTGCAGAATGGGCAATGGGGAACTGTTGGTTCAGTTATGTGCTGGCAATACATCGATGGTAAATTTTGACTTCACAAATTTTTACAAGATGTTATGAACTTCAAGTGCTTACAAGTATTTTTTCCTTTTTTTGTTTGGGATTAAAAATTATTTTGAAATTATTTTTTTCCACACGTTGATTTTTTACGCTTTGCAACCTAAACTATGCAAATTTTCAAATTGGAAACTCTGACTAGCCGGAATTCGAATATTAATTATTGGAATATTCACCCATATGGAAATCGTATGAGACAAATGAAAGATGGAGAAAAGAATTTGTTAGTTGCAAAATAATAATAAGGGATAATTACACAAAAAATCCCAAGGTTAGGGCTAATTACAAAAAAAAAAAAGACATAGGTTTTTGAAAATTGGAAAAAATCCAAATGTTCGGGCTAATTACAAAAAAAAAAAAAAACCAATAACTTTTTTGGAAATTGGAAAAAATATCTTCGGGTTTGATTTTGTCTTACATATTCACTCTTTATAAACAAAAAATATTTCAAATGCACCCTTGATAGTTATAGAATTATTAAAGTTACTTCCTTAGATTTAAGACATAAACATATTAAACCTGAAGGGACTTTTGTGATTCTGAAACATCGCCTAATTGTTTTTTAATTAGCCCAAACCTCAAGGGATTTTATTGTTATTATCCGTAGTAATAATAATAATTAAGAGATTAAAACAAAAACCTCAAGTTCGAGCAAATTTAAAAAAAAAAACTAGGAAAAAATTGCAAAAAACACATTGAGATTTGTTTTTGTTTTATATTTCCCCCTTCATAAGCAAAACAATTCCACAAAATCCCCTAATATTTATAAAAATATTACAGTTATTCCTTTAAATTTAAGACATAATTAGAATTGAGAGATAATTTATAATTTTGAAATATCTCTGGATTTTTTTTATAATTAGACTAAACTTAGTGTTTTTCTACTATCACTAATATATAATAAATAGGTTGCAAAATAAAAAGGGTCAAAGTTCAGGTTGCAATTTGTTTTCCATTTAATTTTTAATGTACCTAACAATAATAAAATGAAATTTGTATGAGACAAATGACAGATGGGGAAACAAAGTTTTCAAAAGAGATGGTTGAAGCAATAGACGAGGAGAAGAAATCGATCACGTTTAATGTGATTGAAGGAGATGTGATGGCATGGTACAACACCTTTAAAACTATCCTTAAAGTCGACAACAATGGTGAAGACAGTTTGGTGACATGGACCATGGAGTATGAGAAAAAGACTGAAGATGTGCCTGAACCCGACGCAATCATGAATCTTTGCCTTAGTATGACCAAAGAGATTGAGCGCAACCATCTGCTCGTGCCCAATTAAGAATATCATCCTCAATTTGGAATGTCGTCACCTTCACAATTGTGGCTTCAAGATTATTGATCTACGTACTATAATTATGTAGCTGTGATAAATAAATAAGGGGGTTTATTTCCCTTGTTGTATGATTTTCAAGTATGATATTGTGAAGGGATAATTTCAATTTTAATACCCAATTTATGCCCCATTTTCACTTTTAGTATCCTGTTTTCAATTTAGTTAAGATTGGTACCTTATGTTTCTAAAATTAATCACTTTTAGTACCTTTCCGTTAACTCTCCGTTATAACTAATGTTTTGACCTATTACAGTAGGTTTCATACTTAGAATGACATGTTCCTTTTCAGTACATAATATTTTATAATAAATCACTTTCAAGACCATATTAGGCCCAACATGTTTCCGTAAAATTAATAAGTCCCTTAAAATTTATACATTTCTTTGACCAGAACAACACCGAGTGAGATGGCTCGCAACACACCAGTAGGAAAATCACTGCCCCTAGACCGTTTGATAAACAGTTCACACTGACTTTAACCAACATGAAAGATGATCTACAAGTTATCTGAGTACTCCTTCAGCAACTGCTCAGCACAACCTTGGTTCGTTTCCTACCCCAGACGTGTAAGATAATATTTCAAAGGGATAGACTAATAGAACATTATGAACATATGTTGAACAAAAGACCTTTATTTATTAAGAACTTAAGGAAAAATCTATTACATCAGTAATCTAGTTTTGGGAGGAGATTACTTGTTTAGCCTCTAATGTATGAGGCTTGCAATCAAAAACTCATAAACTTAAAAAACTAAAACACTCCGCTAATACAATTTTTCACTTAGAATTTATTATAAGAAAACTAAGGGAAATGTTCGATGTCCTCAGTTTCCTTCAACTCTCGTCTTTTATAGACTTAAATCCGAACTTGAAAGGCAGACTCCAAATCTTGTTGATGTATATGATGTCACTGGTTACGTCATATCCTGAATTATTGCCTTGCAAGCTATTTTCCTTTTCTTTCCGCGTGACTCAGTCCATGCAAATGTTGTCGGGGAATCTTTTAAAAATTTGGTTTGCGTGGTCCCCGAGGATAATGCGTCTTGTGAGTTGGGTCCTTGTCCTTTCCAGTTGCATGGTCTTATCGGTCGGGTTTAGGTGTGAATCCTTTCCAAAACTCGGGTTCTTTTTGTTT
Source organism: Rehmannia glutinosa (assembly GCA_016081115.2). NCBI lineage: Eukaryota > Viridiplantae > Streptophyta > Magnoliopsida > Lamiales > Orobanchaceae > Rehmannia > Rehmannia glutinosa. The sequence continues at coordinate 74,631,635 of CM071935.1, forward strand.
GGGGCATGCCTGACAGATCCGATTGATCTAACGGCCAACACGTACCATATTACAGGATTTCCGGTAAGTTTTTTCGCTCGTTGGAATCTTGTTCTCCCAAGAGAATTCTTCTCTTTGTCTCGAAAAGCTCCTCTGCAAACCCAGTTGTTAATCTTGTCATTGAATTCAGAAGGAAAGATCCATCTACTGAATTCGGAAAAACCGTGAATGGATATTTGACTTTGTCCATTTCAGTTAGACAAACCCAAAGTTCCCATGCTAGTCGTGTAGAAGCTTTGTCTTATGATATCACTCCTTCCAGTGATGGTACTTCTTCCGGTGAAGGTGCCTTAATATTGTTTAAAGTATTTCCATCCGGTTTTCTAAATTTGATGAAATGAAAAACTTCATTAAATCCTTTCTTTGCTGGTTCTGGAGCTGCACTGATAAAATACAGTTCCAAAATATCTCCTCTGGCCAAATTTGGATTATTGGCCCAAGTCTCGTAAACTGCCTCCCCAATCTATTTCGGCAATTTTGAAATTCCAAGGAATCCTGGTGATACAATATATATTGAAGCTAAAGCTCCAAAAAAATATCATCCTTGTACTTCATTTGGATGACTTCCTGGTTCATCCAAACTCTTGGATACTTGCCTGAGATATCAACCATTATTTTTTCTGGGTTAATACCTCTTCTTATGACCAATTTCTCCCATTGTCGTTGATAAACCTGCATTGGGGAAATCTTAATCTCGTCAGTTTGAACCTTAGATTTGTCTATCTGTGGCCTAAGATTCAACTCTCCCTCTTTAACCCAAGAGGTGCTGGGTTGACTTGAATACTCGAGTTGTGACATCGGAGCTTCAACATTCGTTACAGTTTGTACACCCTCATGGGATGCATCACCTGCAACACTTATGATTATGGTACTTGAATCCATAACTTCCGGGTTAGAGCCCCATTCTGCAATCCCCCATTTTTGCATCGTAGGAGATGTGTCCTAGAGGAGAGACCCTTGCAATGCTAAGAACAATTGTCCTTGAGCGAACTGGCATGTTCGTATTTGACTAGAAATGGATTTCTGGTCAGACTACTGAAGTCGGCCAGCAACTTCTGCATTGAGACATAACGTCCCAAAATCTCTTTTTAGACTCTCTAGGTTTTCCTTGAGATGTCTTACTCGTTTAAGGACTTCGTCAGCAACGCATCCTTCCATCTCGTATCAAAATATCTGCAAGGACATTTTGTTGAGATTTTATAATGACAATATCATAATCATGATATTAACATTCAGCTTTCCATCTAAGTAATCTAGACTTTTCTGGTTTTGATTTAATTTTGTTTTTCAAGAAAGCCTTGACACTTGAATTATCAATTTTTAAAGTAAACTTTTTAGCTAGTAAAAATAGAGGTCATTTTTAGAAAGTCTTTCTGACTGCAAAGAATTCTTTCTCATTGATATGCCACTGATTTGTGTCACTAGGTGTTAATAAACCATTGCAATATCTGCATGGCACTTCTTCATTTGGTGTTGTCTTCATAAGAACTGCTGCCCACCAATCATCACTGGCATTCGTGTATAGAACCAGTTCATCCTCGTCTTGTGGAAATGCAAGCTTTGGAAGCTTCTTACAAACTTATTTGAGTTGCTTTATCCCTTCTTGATGTTCATCCTCCCATTTGAATATAACATCTTTCTTGAGTAATGGGCTAAACACCTTCCTGTAATATGTCAAATTGTTTATGAACATTCCAACAAAATTAACAACTCCGAGAAAATTTTGAAGTTGTTTCTTATCTTTGAGCGTATCTGGAAATCCTTGTATATTTTCCACAATGTGGCTTTGTAGGATGATTCCAGATTCTTCTCTTTTAATTCCGAGGAATTCAATCTGTCTTGTAGCAATCATTGTCTTCTTTCCTGAAAGCACTAATCCTTCTTAGTGGTAAACATATGAAAATATTTCAAAGTCTTTGAGATGCTCCTTCATGTTCTTAGAAGCGATAAGAATGTCGTTGATGTACACGAACATGAAACTGAAATAATCATTGAAGAGATTATCCATCTTTCTTTGATATATCTGGAGTGCATTAGCCAATCTCATAGGCATCACGTTCCAAATATAGTGTCCTTGAGGCGTGGAGAAAGTTGTGAACTTCTTACTTTCTTCCTCCATTTTAATCTGGTAAAATCCAGACTTGTGATCGAACTTTGAGAATATCTTAGTTACTTTGATACAGTTTACCAAATGTTATCTGCTTGGGATATAGTATACGTCGAACTCCAAAATGTTATTAATCCTTTTGTAATTAATAACAAGTCTTGGTTTTCCTCTTTTAATTTCTCTATGATTTCTGACTAAGAATTCTGGACTTGCTGTATGGAGAAACTGCTGGTGAAATAAACTTAAGGTCAAGATGTTCCTTAAGCATCTTCTGTATATCCTCACAATCCTCCTGGTTCGTAAGGATTGGTTTGAATATTATGAACTCATACTTCTTCCCTATTTAACCTCTAAGGATGCATTGAGCTCGTTCTTATCCTACCATGCCAAAGGATTTTCATTGTATATCTTTTGGATCTTCTTCATGATATCCTCGAGTGACATTTGTTCTTCTATGGTAACATCACTATGTGGATTCTCCATTAGGCTCATCATCAATTCCGCAATAGCCTTTGAAGATACTCGTTCTTCTCCTTGTACTCTGAGTGAATACAAAATTTTATCCCACAGTTTCTTATCCTTATGGTTTGAACCAAATTGTCTAAAGGATAATAATGTTTCGCCAAATTTTCTTCGATTCGCCATTTTTGGATTTCAAAGTTTAGCATCATCACCACGCTTGCTGTAAAAATTAATGGGCATTTTTCGATAAAATGCTTCCCGCAGACGCTGGACAATAATCTTATGATCACATAATATTATGAAAATAAGTCTTCTTGTCTCATTCTCCTGTGTAAATCGCTTAAATGTTTGTAAGAAATTGTTTCTTAGAAAAACATCTTCTCATGTATCATCGAAATAGATTGGTGGTGTCTTTATATTGTACCATGGGGTACCGCTTGCGCCTCCTATCATGATTTCTGCCTGTTTAATTCCCCTATTAAGGATAAGAATCCTTTTAGATAAATCTCTTCCTACAATTGCTGGTAAATTTTCTCCAATTTCATTAGAAAAAACATCCGGCTTTGCAATACATATACCGGCGCCTGAATCAAGATAGGCGGCAAAACAATCGGGCTTGTATTCAGCATATAACATTCCGATAGAAATGTATATGGAGAATGGGTTAGTGGTCATCTAATTCTGTATCTTTTATCAGTCACAATGAACTCCATTCCATCTTGTAATCTTTTCCAAGGATTATGATCCTCAAGAAATTCAATTTCCAATATTAACTAGTTCTAGAATTTTTCCTGCCACTCATGTGATAGTCATCTCAATTTCACATATCTTCAGGCTTCCTTGATACCTTCCAACTATAGGTTGTTGGAGATAATATAGAACATCACAAGGAAAAATATTATTCTTTTGAGTGATTTCAAATATTACTTCAATTTCTCTCCATCCTTCTGGGCATTTCAGCTCTCCTTATGTCTTGAAAACATCTGGGATACATTGAATTGTACTTGGTCTTTTTTCTTCCCAACGGCTACTGCTTATCATTCTGTCTTATTGGAAAGTCATCCTTCTTGGCTCCACTCTAAGACTTCGACTTTTGTTGAAGACATGTTGATCTTGAATTGTCATATCAATCTCCTTTATAGTTGGGGACTCAATAATTTCTGGTAGAACCACCCTGGCAAAGTCCTCAAAGATTCTTTGGACTTTAACAAATTCCTTTCTCAGGAATACTTCTGAGTGATGTGTATTCGAGAGAGTATAGGAAATCTTGTATGTAATCGAGTAAGGTCTATTCCCTTCTTTCATCAAATCGACTTTTTTGAAATCTTGATAAAGGGTTAGGACTCTGTTGAAATCTCGATCTCCCAGATTGTATGAAATTCTAGGATAAACATTAAATGCCAATTTTCCTGCATACAAATTTCCTGTAACTGCTTTTAGGCATGAATCCTTGAGATTTGAGATTCGTTTATCAAGGATAGCAAGATTGAGTGGCAAATCTATTCCTTCCTTAAATGTCGCCTTAATAATAACTCTTATGGCTCCAATATGAATCCATGAAAGTATGTTGGCAACTTCTCTTTTGACTGTGATTTTGATCTCCTGGAGTTCTCTGTAAGGGACCAACTACATCTCGTCAGGTTACCAGTGAACTCCATCGGGATGGAAAATTCTTCAGTAGTTACCCTGCGGATAATTTGGTGTTTTCTATTTTGAAACTCAACCTTATCCAAAGCCTTTTCCATCGCTCCAACTGTAAATCCATCGTATATCTGAAGCTTTAGATCTTCATTCACAATTCTCATTAGAGTCTTATGAGAAACTGTAGTGTGGGAGAGGAATCCTAACATATCTTCCCTAACTGTTTGCTGAAGAATTTTTTCTTCACTCTGATTCTAAATCGGATCCACTTCCATTGTCAGAATAGATCTCTTCTTCGTAGATGCTTTCATCTGAGGGTGATCCTCAAATTGATACACCTGGATCAGATCTTGATAGTAGACAACTTCTTCGAATTTTGGTGTAGCCTCAAACTGTCTGACTCAATGTTTCTGATTCTCGGGGCAATCCGTCGAGGTATGCCCTCTTACTCTGCATGTCTAGCAATTACAGTCTTTAAAACTTTTGGCTCTGGTGTGAGCTCGCCTGAAAGTTCTTCGTCCCAAGGTTCTGCTAGTACTTCCCTGGTTAGAACCTGATGAAGAGGCTCTATTCCTGCTTGGTGCTAGTCTTTGCCCCGATTTGTAACTTCGGGACTTTTGTTTTGAATAGAACCTTCTAGGTCTCCATGAAGACATACTCCTTTTGATGCGACTTCCACGGCTTTATGGAAGGCTTCTTTCCTTCTTCTTCTTATGTCGCCATGGTTGACCACCCACAACTGTTGGTGTAAGTCCAAGCGGCTACGATAATCTAGAGGGGGGGTGAATAGATTATCTCCATCTTTTCGATTTCGCCCTCTTTTGACAATCGAATGCTCAAACAAAATAATAAAGGTGCGGAATGTAAACAACACACGTTGATTTAAAGAGGTTCAACCCACCTAGGGCCTAATCCTCTACCACCCCAGTATATCCGGGATGGATTTCGAAAAGAAAAAGAATTTTATTAATTACCAAAATTAATACAAATTTAACTTACAACACCTTGAAGAGCACCACACTCTTCTTCAACACCACCTTTGGAGATTACCACAATCTCCCTTTGAAGATTACCACAATCTTCCTTCAACGGCACCTTGTGAAGATTACCACAATCTTCAACCTTGAAGAATACCAAATTCTTCAACACCTCAATAAGAAGATTACCACAATCTTCTTGTACCTATCACTTAGATCATCCAAGTGTGCTCTTACCACAAGAACACTCACAAGGATATCTTGTGTTTGAATGATAACCAAAAATCAAGATTACAACTCAATAATGAATAATACAATTTGAGTGCAAAGTGTAATCAAGAATAGCCTAGACCTCAAAGATGTGAAAGTGATAAGCTAGGCAATTTTACAACAAGAATAATAACAATAAAAGACCAAGTGTTTGCTTGAAGTGTATCTTGTTGTGTTGTATCTCAATTGTTGTTTTGGTTGCTCCAAAACTTCCTCTATTTATAGGAGATGATTGATCAAGCATAGGCTCCTCTTGGGGATTGAAAATCTACAGAAAAATACAATTAAAATCAAGAATATAGCTGTTAGAAATAAATCACACATTTTAAGGAAATATGTTTGCTGTCAAACGGTCGAAATTTCTTTGTCAAAAGATAGGGCGGCCGCATTACGAGAAATGGACGTTGGAAAAATACACAAACAAAATAAACAGGCGGACCGGTCGGCGTGTACCTCGGCCGATCGACCATCACCCCAACCGGTCCCCTCATGGATTTTGCAAAGACCAAGTGTTCTGTTTCAAGCACACTTGCAGTGCCGTCGCCCTGGGCGGCCGGTCGGCCGACCGTCGGACGCCGAGCGGCCGTCGACCGCTTGTTTTTCCTTCCGTCTCATTTTTGTTTCTAAAAACATCTTCAGTCACGGGTTGCCCTATAGGGCGGACCGGTCGACCACGAGAAATGTTGTCCAATTTTTGTTGAAAATAAAACTCAAGAAATACTCCGAAAATTGTGTAAAAACATTTTAAACCGATCGAGAGTATTTAGACAACATTTAGGAACTTGTTAAAGGAGTAAGAACTCATTGATAAAGGTGTTGTCCATTTTTAATAAACTAGAGAAAATACTCCAGAAAATATTAAAACCATTTTAAATCATTTAGGAGTATTTGGACAACCTTTAAAAAAACATTGTTTTGGTGATAAAATAAAATCATCAAAATTAAGATAAAAACATGTATCAAACAATCTCCCCCTTTTTGATGATTACAAACCAAAACAATTTTTACACAAACTAAGAGAGCAATTTTAGAAATGATTTTCCGGTAAAAACATTTGACCGTTTGGAGGCAACCAAAATTTTCAAAAATATTAAAGCAACCAAGAAGGGAGTAAATATTTTCAATAATAAGCACAAGCTCCCCCTATCAACAAGCACATCAAGAATAATGTAAGAGCAAAGATCCATAAGCTAAAAGCTTTAGCTTTTACAATTTGTTCAAGAGCTTATAAGCTCCCCCTGTCACAAAACAACATTAAACAATAATATAAGTCCATCAAGCAACAATTGGACTAAGAACAAATCACAACTTATGGCTTTTATGAGCCATAGCTTGTAGCTTTTATGACAAGCTTTTATTAGCTTCTTTGAGCTAATGAGCCAATATCCTGTTTTTCTCCCCCTTTGGAATCATCAAAAAGAATGTTAGGATGGTGAAAACACCATACAATAATATTAAAGCGCGCCAAAGGAACGGTTTAATAACCGTTGAGCAATTAAGGCATAATAATCCAATGAAAATTGGAGAATTGAAACATAAAAGATCCATAAGCTTATTAGTAAGCTAAAAACATGATTTCAAAAAGATTTTAAGACATTTTGAAGCAAGAGAATCATGTAGAAGTTGAAAGTTTCATTGCGACAATTTAACAAACACCTTGTGTGCTTTTAAAAATAGAGGAGGTTGTATATAACATTTGTAAATGGTTCAAGCCAAAAATTTTCATATCATCAATCAACCTCATTCCAAATCTCAAAAAAAATCATATGCACCATATGCAACAATTTGTTCAACAAATAAGAGGCTTAAAAAAGATTCTCAAGGGTTCAACCCAATTGAGATAAGCTAAGAATGATCAAGGCATTACAAATGCCAACAATTAGAGCATCCATCAAGTAATAAGTCATGCTTTCAACAATACATGTATCAAATGTCCCAACATATCCAACTAAGCATAATGAACAAGGCATTAAGAGAAGCACTTTTACCATCAAGTACTTCACACCAATTATCAAACAATGCTTAAATTAGAGTATTTTTACCATCAAATACTCCATCAAAAACATGATCATCCACAAGTCATTATCAACTTGCAATTTTAACCCTTTAAGAAAACAAGCAAATATCATTAGTACAAATGAGTTTTACAAAAGTTCATAAAAGTACAAAGCAACTTAAATGAAAATGCTAGAAAGTAAAGGGGTGGGGTAACATCATTCCTCATCCGAGGAGAAGCAAGATCCGGGAATTAAGTCCTTGATGAATTTCTTTAACTTGCCGATAGACTTTTGCATTTTGGAGGTCTTTTGCTCCAAAGCCTCATACCTCGTCTCATGAAAAGCCCTCATCTCATCAAATTCGGCTTGAGTATACCTCCTGGCGGTTGAGCACGGTATTACCCTCCGGATTGCTCGGTTCGCCCTCTTCCACCAATCTTGCGGCCCCGGCGTCATCAAAGAAGTCATTAGGATCGGGAGACTCTTGACCTCTTCCTCTCGCCATTTTGGTTGGTCGGATTTCCATGTTCTTGCGCATAGTGACCATTTGGGTGATGTTATCAATGTCGAAGTCGTTTTGAAATACCTCCGAGTTACATTCCGACGAAGGTAGTCCCGATTGAATAAGAAGTTTACAAATCCAATTTCCCATAACCAACTTCTTATTACCTTGAGTAATGGACTCGATAAGACATTGAATAAGTATGGCACCAAAGTTAAGTGGTTCCCTCCTAGCAATCTTATAAGTCAAAAAATAATCCATATTGCTAGGCATCTTTCCCGACTTACCACAAATGCAATATGCGACAATGACCGATAAAAAGCGATGCTCAAGTGTCATTGCCAACAAAGAATACTTAGGCCATACTCCCAAATACGTCTTGACTTCTTTCATCGACACCCCCAACATTTCATCATTCCAAGTCCCACAAGAGAAATAATCCCAACCACCTTCTCTAACATGTAAAAGCCGGCAAATATCATTGGGAGTCCATCTAAAATGACGACCCTTTATAAGTGAATTAACGGCAATCGGCTTTCTATCATTATCATATTCGACCCACATATTGGCATAAAAGAGTTGGATAATATCATCATCATACAACACATAAGCATGCTCCCATAAATACATCCAACCTTGCTCCTCAAAAAATCCTCTTATAGTAGGATACTCATTTGTAAATGAACTAAAACGACACATTTTAGTCCGAGCAATAGATTTACCTCCCATCCCCGAATCCTCATTGTACCATTCCGCATACTTATTGATGAAATTAAGAGCATTGCGAGAATTTGGAGCTTGAGTAACAAGAGATTTTTACCTTTCGCCCAACGGCAATTTTCGAGCGAAATTGTTCGCGAAGCTCGGTAATTTGGGCCCGAGAGAGAATGGGATTTTGAACATCATCACCTTCTTGAGCCACGTTTCTTTGAGCGGCTCGAATATCCCTTTGTTCGGCTTCGTCTCGCCGATTTCTCGAAGTACCCTCTCCGCCCTTTCTTCTCTTAGAAGTGGGATTTTGATCGGTGGAATTTCTTGGAGGAGCCATATATGAAAGATTCTTGAGAAAATAAGAAGATTAGCAACAAGAATCGTGAAAAATGATGAAGAATTGAAGATTTTAAAGAAAAGGGGAAAAAATCGCTGAACAAGGGTTTGAGAAAATTTTGTTCTGTTTCTGAAAGTGAAGAACAGACCCGTTATAAGCTTGAAAAATAACCCTGGGCGACCGGTCGAGGTGGGGTGCGACCGGTCGAGGTGTAGGGCGACCGGTCGCCCCTGCTATGACCGTCCCAGGTGATTTTTCTTTCTCCCAGAGTTTTCCAAAATTCGATTTTTCACCCCAAAAGTTTTAAAACTTTGCAAAAATATAAGTTTGGACTATATCCAAAAAATGGGTTTTGGGAAAATATATAAATGATAAAATCGAGACTAAACACGTAGTGCCTTTTTTTTTTTTTTTTTTAAAAGAAAATATTTGCAAGATCAATTAGGGGCACTTAAGGGGTCAAAATGAAATATCTTGAAAGATATGTGCATAAACATAATATCGAGTTTAAAGAAAAATACGAGTAGACATACCTCGATGGTTTAAGAAACTTGATGACGTAATAGCCAATGAGTATGAAATATGTATCCTACACAATTCTTAGACAACATTTTCATAGAAAATTCAAGTGTAGGCAAATAATATGAGATAACAGAAAGAGCTTATGCTATAAGATTTCATAAGAGATAATAAGCCACATAAGTCTAATAAAATGCTCAAGAGTTTTAGAAAATTATGCAAGGTCTCTTTTTTAAAAAAAATTTGAAACTCATAAATATATCAGAGACCTATTTTAAAAATAAATACTTGAAAATTCATTTTGCAATTAAGACACAATTAAAAGTATGCATAGATAAAAAAAATGCATATACAAATGGGGAGATATGGTTTACCAATTACGCCGTTTCCATGGGTTGTGTCTTTCCCATTGTTGATGATATCTTCCCATTGAGAAGTCACTTTGTTGATGATGACTTCTCCATTTCCAAGTTTGGTTACCTTCCCATGGTTGATGGTTTCTTCTTCTTTGAAAATCATCTTGTTGATGATGTCTTTGCCATTTCCAAGGATTGTGTTCTTCCCATTTTTGATTATACGCTCTTCTTGGAAATTGGCTTTGTTGAGAGTAGTTTCTCCTTCTTTGATCAAATGAAACGTTCATTTGATGTTTTCTTGGTGGCATGAATTTTCTCCGATTTTTGCTTTGCCGGGTACCTAATAGCACATTGTTTTGTGGTACCCTCATGTGTTTGGGTCCTTTAAGATTAGCTTTGAGACTTTTAGGTCTCCAACAATATTTAGAGCTATTTCTAGCCCGACAAGAATTAGCCGTATGACCCTTTTTGCCACAATAAAAACAAGTAATAATTTTAGGAGCATAATGACCAATATGCATAGTGACTTGATCCTTTTTCATATGATTAACAACATTAGGCTTATGATCAAGTCCCTTATGAATATCAACAATATTGGACATTTTATTGGTACTCAAGTTAGATTTTAATAAATCCTTTTTCATGCAATCAATATTCTCAACAAGAGTACTATTTTCTTTTTCAAGGTTTCTAACCTTGTCAAGTGTGGTGGTGTGAGCACATGATAGTGATTCATAAGAAGTAAATAAACTATCCTTATCATTTTTCAAAATATTGAATTCCTTTTTCAAATTTTTGTATCTAACAAGTAAGCTTTGGAATTCATTTTGAAGTTCATCATAATCATTTTGTAAATCACTATAATCATTTTGAATGACAATATCATAGGAAGTAGAGGGTTTAAGACATACCTCATTTTCTTCATTGATGCCCATAAAACAATATTCAACTTCTTCATATTTGGAAGTTGTGGAAGGCTTATTCCTTAGATTTGAGCTTGTATGATCTTGAGAAGTAGATGCTTTTGTTTGACTCCTTTCATTTGCAAATACTCCATAGATGGCTTCTAATTTTTTCCATACTTCATGTGCCGACTTTATTCCTACAATATGTTCATATTCTAAATTAGTAAATGAACAATACAAAATATTTAAAGCCTTACCGTTTAAGGAGATGATTTTCTTTTCTTCATCATTGAGCTTTTTGAAGCCTTTTGAGGTGTATGGTGTATCTTTCGTCGGAATGGATTCTCCATTAATGACGGTGTTCCAAATGTCGAACCCGCAACCTTGTAGATAGCATTCCATTCTTTCTTTCCTAAAATTAAAATTCTTGGAATCAAATAGTGGTGGCTTGGTGGTGGAGGTGCCGGATAGATGAGCTTTGTTCGTAGCCGTCGATCGTTTCTCTTCACTCGCGATGTGAAACGAGCTTGCCAAAGTTTGGCTCGATACCACTTGTAAGTCAGCGGCTACGATAATCTAGAGGGGGTGAATAGATTATCTCCATCTTTTCGATTTCGCCCTCTTTTGACAATCGAATGCTCAAACAAAATAATAAAGGTGCGGAATGTAAACAACACACGTTGATTTAAAGAGGTTCAACCCACCTAGGGCCTAATCCTCTACCACCCCAAAGTATATCAGGGATGGATTTGAAAAGAAAAAGAATTTTATTAATTACCAAAATTAATACAAATTCAACTTACAACACCTTGAAGAGCACCACACTCTTCTTCAACACCACCTTTGGAGATTACCACAATCTCCTTTGAAGATTACCACAATCTTCCTTCAACGGCACCTTGTGAAGATTACCACAATCTTCAACCTTGAAGAATACCAAATTCTTCAACACCTCAATAAGAAGATTACCACAATCTTCTTGTACCTATCACCTAGATCATCCAAGTGTGCTCTTACCACAAGAACACTCACAAGGATATCTTGTGTTTGAATGATAACCAAAAATCAAGATTACAACTCAATAATGAATAATACAATTTGAGTGCAAAGTGTAATCAAGAATAGCCTAGACCTCAAAGATGTGAAAGTGATAAGCTAGGCAATTTTACAACAAGAATAATAACAATAAAAGACCAAGTGTTTGCTTGAAGTGTATCTTGTTGTGTTGTATCTCAATTGTTGTTTTGGTTGCTCCAAAACTTCCTCTATTTATAGGAGATGATTGATCAAGCATAGGCTCCTCTTGGGGATTGAAAATCTCTGAGAAAAATACAATTAAAATCAAGAATATAGCTGTTAGAAATCAATCCCACATTTTAAGGAAATATGTTTTTTTGTCAAACGGTCGTAAATTTCTTTGTCAAAAGATAGCGGCGGTCGTCTACGAGAAATGGACGTTGGAAAAATACACAGCAAAATAACACAGGGCGACCGGTCGACGTGTACCTCGACCGGTCGACCATCACCCCAACCGGTCCCCCTCATGGATTTTGCAAAGACCAAGTGTTCTGTTTCAAGCACACTTGCAGTACCGTCGCGCCCTGGCGGCCATCGGTCGGCCGACCGGTCGACGCCCAGGGCGACCGGTCGACCTGCTTGTTTTTCCTTCCGTCTCATTTTCTGTTTCTAAAAACATCTTCAGGTACGGGTTGCCCTATAGGGCGACCGGTCGACCACGAGACAGAAATGTTGTCCAATTTTTGTTGAAAATAAAACTCAAGAAATACTCCGAAAATTGTGTAAAAACATTTTAAACCGATCGAGAGTATTTAGACAACATTTAGGAACTTGTTAAAGGAGTAAGAACTCATTGATAAAGGTGTTGTCCATTTTTAATAAACTAGAGAAAATACTCCGGAAAATATTAAAACCATTTTAAATCATTTAGGAGTATTTGGACAACCTTTAAAAAAACATTGTTTTGGTGATAAAATAAAATCATCAAAATTAAGATAAAAACATGTATCAAACAGTTGGGATATCATCGTCTACACAACATAGAGGAACCATTTTGTTTATTCCTCGTAATCTCTTACAATTCATGTATAGTGCTGCCTGGTGGCACCATTTAGATAGCTTGGCCTTTAGGAATGACGTTCTTCTGGCCTTTGTATCCAAATCTGTTGCACTCTTGTATTCCCTTATAAGCATCTCTCTCTAGGGACTCAGAATCTTCGCAAAGAATAGTTGCAAATCTTGGACTTCCATCGGTACGCGGTGAATAACTTGATATATTCGTCAATATAACAAATATAATGTAACCCGAGGCAGTAGAGGGCTTGCTTGTATCTTTTTTCTTTTTTCTTCTTCCAATCCCTCAAAATAGCCTGTGCCAATAAAATGGATTTTGAATAATTTTGCCATATTATCGATAATCCCTTTTAATGATTCTTCAGCTGTGACCATGCTTTTCATATCTGCTCCGGTCATATCTCATGCAATCTTTACAGATCCTTCAAGAGTCGTCTCAAGGAGTAAGATGAATCCATCTTTCGTAAGATCGAGGATACCTGCTGCAGCTGCAATCCTCATAGTTGATGCCCAATCATTAATAAGGACTTCTCGATTCTTAAAATATGGGATAGAAGGATTTATCATCAATCCATATGGATGTATTGGATCAAGCTGCGATCTTCCATAAGGCGTATCATATAGATTTGTCTTTCTGGAAGGTTGCAAAGTTTCTGTAACAATAGGAATTCTCCTTGTAGTGAAATCTCCTGCGTGAGGCATTCTTTCATCATAGTTTCCATGATTTGAACTCGTATATTCTTCAACGTTAGGATTTACTGGTGGTGGTGGAGGTGATCTTCCATGTTGGTCAAGGGTAACCAAAGCTGATCCATATCATGCATTCATTTTTAAATCTACAATTCTTAATCCTGCAAAGGATTCTACAAGGTCATGTTAGGGGTGTCAATCGTGTCGTCTTTAGTGTTCGCGGGTCGTGTTTTTACACAAGTATTACAGGTCTGACACGAACCCGAACCCGACCTGTTTAATTATTCGTATCAAGATACACGACCCGAACACGATCCATTTATAACACGGGTAACCCGACACGATACGAAAAACCTGTATAACTTAAACTTGACATGAAAAAAATATTAAAAAAATCAGAAAAAATTAAAATTACAAATAAAAATTATATTAAATATTAAAATTTATTAAAAAAATATATGTAATAATTTTTCCATCATCATATAACCAACTAAAACATCACAAAATATTAAAATAATATATCACAATAAAATTAAATGGGTTACATAGGTCAATCCCGACCTGGCCTATTTATTTTCCGTGTTAACCGTGTCCGACCTGATTTTGACCTAAACCTGTTAAGGGTTGTACCTGTACCTGCTAAATTCGTGTTAGGTTCGTGTCGGATTATCGTGTCGTGTCACAAATTGACGCCCCTAGTCATGTAGATCTTTAAGATTTATCTTCTCCATATCCATCACGTTTAGTTTATTATAGCAATGAGCTTTTCATCGTTAGTCATTTTTGTACCAATTCGGTTGGTTTCCCATTTTGGTTTAAATAGGGAATTGTTCCGCAATCAATATGATTCTTTCCTCCGGAAGAACTTGGGATTTAAATAGGGAATTGTTCCGCAATCAGCCCTATAAAATAAACATTTCTGATCAAATTAGAAGAAACTAAAACAGTGAAAACAAAATCAAAGATTATAAAAAAAATTAAATAGGAACAACTATCAATAATTCTTAATAATCCTAAGTATATCCTTTGGTTAATGATTGTTCTAGCAAATTGCCCCAAATGTCGCGAGATTCTTGATGATTCTAGATCGCAATGCTCGTATTTATCACAAAATTACTCCAAATACCATTAAATTCCTACAAACACTCATACCATTTCATATGAGTTATTGCATCTTTACAAACAATTATAGCCACAAATATGCCCCAAATTACATGCAAAACTCATACCAATCAAACCCCCAAACTTGAACTGTTGACTGTCCCGGTCAACGCTTTAAAACAAAACAAAACAAAATTGGGAGGAATGAAACGTAAAACGCACACAAACTCCATAAAATTCGTATTGTTCATCATAAGTGTCAACCAACAAATCAATCAAGCCCCAAACAATTAACATAAAGCATACATCAAAGAAACCATGGTAAGTGCTTTGAATTACTCCTCGCAAAGACCGAGTGTATACTATCATCTCAAATGAATATAGGACGTGTTTACACTTAAATCAATTCAATGTTGTAGAATTACCATATGCTTGCAAATCGTCTCATATCTCCGCTACTAGAATGTATGCAATTTGTGAATCAAAAAGGACTTTTTCTTTTGGTTGTAGTGAAGGCTCTTTGGTTAGGGTAGGAAATTTTGGATAAAGTGACTCAAACTCGAGCATATAGACCAATGAGCACATCAATCATCTATATTAAAATCCCATATGCTACTCCAATCATCCCGTATTTTCATCAATTATTCTTTTCTCCATCCCCTTTCTTTCTTTTTAGAAACACCTCAAATTACAATCCTTAGCCACCAAGTTCATTTATATAAAACTCATTCATAAAGCGAACTTTTTTTTTACTCTTATATGAGTTTTCAACATTTCATTTCTCCTCATTTTCTTTCTCTTTTGTTCCCATCAACCAATATTTGCACAATTATCCAACTTTTCGATTCCAACCCATTCAAACTCATTCAATCCCTTAACTCAATGCTATACGCTCAAGTGTAGGGTAACAAATATATCAAGTTAAGATTTGAATTGTGGCTATTAAAAAAATAGGCAATAGGCTCAACTTGGCTAACTAGGAATTTCAACATCATTAGGTACGCAAAAGGCTTGAAGGGCTAATAAAAAATGGCCTAATCATTTTCACAATTCGCATACAACATATGACTTTGATAGAGATACCAGAACAAGTTCTATAATTCTAACAACATGAATGATACACTCAAATCAAAAATAAGACTGCATATGATGAAAGCAGTAAAGGCTCAAAAGCTCACATGCTTGTTGTTACGTAATTCAAAGTATCAAACCATGTTCTCAATATCCATAAGCTCAATATCATCTATTCATGGCTCGATTAATTCATACTCAACACCCAATCATAACAATACAAAATTTTCAAAATAATAGCACGAGTCGCATCACACGGCCAACTCACTCTCTAAAATCTATGAAAGCAATAAACGTGCTAAAGTTGTAAACTTGCTTCTAATGCAATGCAACCTAAAATGCTCTATATGCAACTATATGAAAACACACAAAAATACAAATATTTTTTTTCTATCCACACATTTCATATCAGAATAGCTATCTCTCTCCCAAACTTAAATGAAATTATATCGCACGTAAGAGAAGATAGAATTTCAATAAAAACATTGTGGATTGGACCTGATTTATTTTGGAGGTGGTGGCGGAAAGTGACCCTCCTTGGGCGTCTCCTCCTATTGCTAAGACTTCTTCTTTCACCCATTACTTTCAAGATCTAAGAGTTGTAGCCTTCTCTCTTAGCTTTCCGTAGCCACTTGCATCAATATCAATTTTGTAGAGAGAGTTATGGCCAAAATACTAAACTCTGCCAGTGCTGGAAATTCCAGACGCGTTTGGACGTTTTTTGAGATAAATCCCCTCCTTGTTTGATCTACCATGCTTCTTCTGACACATGACTCGTTATTATGACTCTAGACTCAATATAATTGGCTTCCAATTGGGTGTAATCGCTTGATTCTTGATGATTCTAGATCGCAATGGTCGTATTTGTCACAAAATCACTCCAAATATCGTTAAATTCCTACAAAACGAGCAAAGCGTTATACCTTTTCCACAAAGAGCGAATATATACCATTTCATATGAGTTATTCCATGTTTACAAACAATTACAACCACAAATATACCCCAAAATACATGCAAAACTCACACCAATCAAACCCCCAAACTTAAACTATTGACCATCCCGGCCAACGCTTTAAAATAAAACAAAACAAAATTGGGAGGAATGAAACGTAAAACTCACACAAACTCCATAAAATTCATATTGTTCAACATAAGTATCAGGCAGTAAATCAATCAAGTCCCAAACAATTAACATAGAGCATACATCAAAGAAACCATGGTAAGTGCTTTGAATTACTCCTCGCAAAGATCGGGTGTATACTCTCATCTCAAATGAATATAGGACGTGATTACACTCAAATCAATTCAATGTTGTAGAACTAGCATATGCTTGCAAATCGTCTCATATCTCCGCTACTAGAATGTATGCAATTTGTGAATCAAAAATGACTTTTTCTTTTGGGTGTAATGAAAGCTCTTTGGTTAGGGTAGGAAATTTTGGATAAAGTGACTCAAACTCGAGCGTATAGACCGGTGAGCACATCAATCATCTATATTAAAATCCCATATGCTACTCCAATCATCCCGTATTTTCATCAACTTTTCTTATCTCCATCCCTTTTCTTTCTTTTGAGAAACACCTCAAATTCAATCCTTAGCCCCCAAGTTCATTTATATAAAACTCATTCATAAAGCCAACTTTTTTTTTGACTCTTATATAAGTTTTTAACATTTCATTTCTCCTCATTTTCTTCCTCTTTTGTTCCCATCAACCAATATTTGCACAATTATCCAACTTTTCGATTCCAACACATTCAACCTCATTCAATCCCTTTACTCAATGCTATACGCTCAAGTGTAGGGTAACAAATATATCAAGTTAAGGCTTGAATTTTGGCTACACTACAAGAAAACTGCTGATAGACACCACCAAAAAGACACCGGTTTTATGACTTTACTGGTGTCTTTTCCTTTTTAACACCGGTTTTGTAAGAAACCGGTGTCGTATTAGTGCTGTCGTTTGATAAACAACATCGGTTTCCTAGAACCGGTGTCTATTCTAAAAAACATTCCAAAATAGACACCGGTTTTCGCACCGGTTTTCGAAACCGGTGTCTATATATAAAAATTATTTTAGATTTGACACCATATCTTTCGACACTTTCGACACCGGTTAATGAACCGGTGTCGTTGTTTTTTAACACCAGAATATTTAACACCAGTTTTACAACCGGTGTGGTTAGGAGTGTAGGACCCTTAGTTTTTTTTTTTTTTTTTTTTTTTGTATAAGGACCTTTAGTAATTAGGGCTATTATCATCAAAAAAAAAACACCACCTTCTGCGCCTCTCACCACCCCCTGCGCCTCTCTCTCTCTCACCTCTCCCGCCGGTCGCCAACCTCTCTATCGAAGCCGCAGAGTTATTGTACGATGAAATTATTTTGCTGTTTTAGTTGAAGTTCATGTAGCATTTGGGGTGCTTTGGAGTAAAACATTATTTTGCCTCTTTTTATCACATTTAATTCTCGCATTTTCCTATTCCAATATACCTCAAATCCCGATTTCTTTTTTAAATTCCTTTTTTTCCATTACATTCTTCGATGGATCTTTCACATAACACGGCCGCATACAATCATGGCGGAGTAAAACATTCTCTTAATTTCTCGTTCGATCCTGTGGTGGGCGGAGTAACCAAGATGACAGGGGTTCGCGGATGCCGGCGTGGAAGGAGAGAGAGAACAATAAGCGTCGCGAGCGGCGTCGGAGGGCCATCGCCGCCAAGATATTCGCCGGACTCCGCCTCTACGGCAATTACAAGCTACCAAAGCACTGCGACAACAATGAGGTGCTCAAGGCCCTCTGCGAGGAGGCTGGTTGGGCAGTTGAGCCCGATGGTACTACCTATCGCAAGGTAATTTTAGTTCTCTCAGTTTTCCTTCATTTTTTTTTACCATTAACTTGCTTTGTTTGACAATTTTTGCCTTGCTTCTTAAATTTCCTTTTTGATTATGCGACTAGTAATCTTGCTTGGTTTTAACTGTTATGTTTCTGGTCGTTTTCACTTTTCAGTGTTTTACTCATAGGCTTGAACAGAAATTGGTTGGTTTTTGACTGAAATACGGGTTTATAATCTTCGTTATATAGGATTGGTTTAGATTAGAGGATTTCTTATAACGAAATTTGCTGAAATGTCTTGACAAAGAATGCCTATTAACCGCTTGATAAAATGCCTCGAGTCACTTTGCTTGCTTTACTCCCAATGCCCGATCCCATATGCCTTTGTGTTGGAGTGTTTTGCTTCAATTTGTGGGTCAACATGTCTTTGGGGCTGGTTCGGGTGGTGACAGGGTGTTCTAGCCCGGAAACGGGCTTTAACACATGTTTATTACGTAGTTGTTTGATGGACCACAAGTTAAATAATCATTTATGTATTTCAAATTTGTGTTTGAAGTACATTATCATGTAGACTTGTTGATCGATTCTTATGCTTGATGTTAAATTTCAAAGCTACCTTGATTTCAAAAGTGGAAACATTTTCTTGGAATAATTATACAGTAACTCGAGGAAGCTTTGCTTCTAAATTAACATGGAATAGCTAAGGTATCAAAACAAGTTTCTTTGGCTTTTGCAAAGAGGACACTTACCAGGTGTCGGAAATTTGAAGTTTCGGGAGCAAGTTGCTATCCGGATCCAAGACTCAGGGCACCACCTCGGTTCAATCAAACAGAGTCACGCTTGTAATTATGTTGAGGTACCATTTAATCGCTTGAGGTTGGTATTTCTTAACAAATACCCCTCTTGAGGGTGCAACTTGTAAAATAGAAATGAATATCAAGAGGTATTTGTAATTTGAAAGATAATGACTGATCTCAAGGGTATCTTTTTGTAATTATCCCTAATTTGTAATATTGGACACTTTCTTTGTACGAGGTTTTGCAACAAGCGAAAGAAAAAAGCTTTAAAGAGGGCGATTTAACGAAGACGAGGTTTTACGTTCGATTGAAGAAAGAATGTTAGCCGAAAAAACAAAGAGTTCTCAGAAGTGATCAAATCGAAGTGATCTTCTTTGCCAAGGAATTGCTTTAATGGATGTGGGGAAAGAAACTTGATTCGGAGGTCTTGTGTGCCTGTTGTAGACAATAATAAACCTGACCTTGAGGTCGGTTGTATAGGCTGATAAATAGAGGTAAGCATCTCTTATACCTAACCTGTGAACGAGCTAAGTTAACTCATAGTAACTGTCTTTAGCTCTTGAGTTTCTTTTTCTCTTAT
Source organism: Rehmannia glutinosa (assembly GCA_016081115.2). Taxonomy (NCBI): domain Eukaryota; kingdom Viridiplantae; phylum Streptophyta; class Magnoliopsida; order Lamiales; family Orobanchaceae; genus Rehmannia; species Rehmannia glutinosa. Next base: position 74,651,622 of record CM071935.1, read on the forward strand.
TGAATTTCTTACTGTCGGTGGATCTATACGGATTTTTTGCTATATGAAAATTTTGGTGTCTTGGACCCTTTGGAAACTGGTAAAGTACAACTCCTATTTTATATGGAGATCGAGTAAACTCGTCCAGTTGGTTATAGTATACTTTGCATACATTGTAAGTTAATTTCAGTTAATGTTTTATATTTTTATCAGGAGGTGGTAATCTATTTGCTCTATAGATTGAAATTCGTGACTTCAAATTCTTCAGCACCCTTTGTTTTTGGGTAAGTTCTAGTGGGCCGATATTGGACTAGGTAGTCAAAAAGGCTGTTATTTTTTATTAGGCTATCACTTTTTTCTCATGCATTTTAGTTTGTAGTGTTACACAAATCGTGAAATACTAAAGTTTACCAACTTTTGGTTTCGCCTCCCAATTTAACTAAGCCATTTAAATTCTAGCAGCTTTGCCCTCTTTGATTGAAAAGGCAACTTTGCCGAGGTTATCAATTTACTATTGCTTTCCTCTTTTCCCTGTTGCCAATATTGCTAAGGCTGCATTGGCATATCTGCTACTTGGCTGTTAGTCTTGGAATTTTGCTAAAGCCAAAATAACAATCAGTGCGAACAAAAACTACAATTGTCACAGAAATGCAAAACTTGGTAATTGGGTAAAATAACTTTGAAATATATAATAAGTACATAGTGGCTTTGTGCTAATTAAGTAAGTTTAAAAGTTTTTGGAGTCCAACTTGTCCTTGTTGAATATACGATGTAGTTGTGATAGGTAATTAGTTTGGATATTTTTTATGCATTCGCAATTTTTCTAACATTTTCCTTTTCTTTTTCTTTTTTCAAATTGATGGTAGAATAAAGATGTCACTAACTGCAAGTTGATGGTAGAATAATTGTTTTGATATATGTTTATGGCACATTAATTAATTAATTCTTCTACTGCTATGTTTATCTTGAAATTTTGAATGGAACTTGCAGCCCAAATTATTGGATGAGAAACAAACAACTATATATAAAAGAGCTGTCGACAAGAATTATCACCTAAAGATGAAAGCATCTCGGTCTATATTTAGTGAGATAAACCAGAAGTTCCCAATTATGCCATTTTTCAGCAAGGTTTGTTGTGTTCTGTATTTTGCTGCAATCAAATGTCTGTTTAACTACTGTTTGTAGGTACAGGATTATTTGGCAATTCGTGATTGTCAATCCCCTATAACTATAGGACTAAAATTGCAATTTAGCTAATTATGGTTAGTGCATATTTTATCTTTCGATTTGTATTTCTTAGGTGAATATGGAGATATATATATAGTGGATACATTAAGACTGCATAAAAAGTACCTTGCTTGAAAGTTTGTTCTTTCTTGTATGCGAGAAAAGTATGATTATGGTCACTCTTTTATTTTTCAAGGTTTGAGGCCATAAATGGGATTGATCAGGAGATTTTACTTCAAGTTATATGATGAACAGTATTTCTAAAGATTCAACATATTGCTATTTGTTTGAACAATTCCAAACATAAACAAAATACTTATTTAGAGTAGGAGTGAGAAGGAAATGGGGAGAGCCGTAGAAAGAACCAACATTACACTGTTTAACTCTTTACATGTTGCACTTCTTGAGCATTGGTGGTTTTATCATATCTTGATCATATGTTGTCCATTTTATTTGCAGGGATGGAGGGGATGATACTTTTGAAAGAACCAACATTGATCATATGTTGATCATAGGAGAAGCTGGATCATTTTTGAAAGCTTGAATGACATGAGCTATGTTGATCATATGGATTTTGTTGCCTATAGTTGAATTATATAGTCTTTTTGTTGGTTGATGGAATTAATTGGATTATGAATTTATAGTTGTTTTATCGAAAGGAAACTTCGCTACTAGTACTTTTTGTTGGATTTTGGCTATTGGTGACTTTAGTATTAATGGATTGTCATGTTTAATTGGTAGTGAACTTATAATGGATTGATGGTTGCTAGAATTGGAGTTCATAATGAATTATTTATTTATATGGTTTTTTTGCAGCTTGGGGCGATGTTTTTGTGTAAATAAACAACCATTTTAGAAAGCGGATAATTTTTCTCAAAGAAACCAGTTTAAAACTGGTGTCTTTCAAAGAAAAAACACCGGTTTTAAACCGGTGTCAAAAAGTTCAGGCTTTTAACACCAATGGCTTTAACACCGGTTGTTTTACTAATAGACACCGGTTTAAAACCGGTGTCGTTGAAGGAAAAGACACCGGTTTTAAACCGGTGTCAAAAAATTCAGACTTTTAACACCAGTGGCTTTAACACCGGTTGTTTTTACTAATAGACACCGGTTTAAAACCGGTGTCGTTGAAGGAAAAGACACCGGTTTTAAACCGGTGTCAAAAATTTCAGACTTTTAACACCAGTGGCTTTAACACCGGTTGGTTTACTAATAGACACCGATTTAAAACCGGTGTCTATCAGCTTTTTTGTAGTAGTGCTATCAAAAAAATAGGCAATAGGTTCTACTTGGCTAACTAGGAATTTCAACATCATTAGGTACGCAAAAGGCATGAAGGGCTAATGAAAAATGGCCTAATCATTTTCACAATTCGCATACAACATGTGACTTTGATAGAGATACCAGAGCAAGTCTAGAATTCTAACAACATGAATGATACACTCAAATCACAAACAAGACTGCATATGATGAAAGCAGTAAAGGCTCAAAAGCTCAAAGGCTTGTAATTACGTAATTCAAAGTATCAAACCATGTTCTCAATATCTCTCTGTTGTAAAAATCCCCGCCTAGTCCCGATTAATCCCCGCATATGCACTAGGCCCCTCTTGTCCGCCTACGATTTTTTTTTTCTGATTAGGCCTGCCTAATCCCGCCCAAGTCCCGCCTAACCCCGCCTAGGCTCTGGCTAGGTGCTAGGTCTCAGTGTGCCGCCTAGCCAGCGCCTAACGCTTTTTACAACATTGCAATATCTACAAGTTCAATATCATCTATTCATGGCTTGATTAATTCATACTCTACACCCAATCATAACAATACAAAATTTTCAAAATAATAGCACGAGTCGCATCACACTGTCAACTCACTCTCTAAAATCTATGAAAGCAATAAACATGCTAAAGTTGTAAACGTGCTTATAATGAAATGCAACCTAAAATACTTTACATGCAACTATATCAGAACACACAAAAATGCATATATATTTTTTTCTATCCACACATTTCATATCAAAATATCTATCTCTCTCCCAAACTTAAATGAAATTATATCGCACGTAAGAGAAGATAGAATTTCAATAAAAACATTATGGATTGGACCTGATTTATTGTGGAGGTGGTGGCGGAAAGTGACCGTTCTTGGGCGTCTCCTCCTATCGCTAAGACTTCTTCTTTCAGCCATTACTTCAAGTTTTGTACCTGGGCGCGACCTATTTACGCCTCTACCGATGGACGCATGGGTCGTGCTTCAAATGCATGGGCTGCCCGTGCGTGGTGCTATACCAACATCTCCAGTTCCTCAATCACGTACGGGCCGTGCGTTTATGCACGCCCTGCCTGTTCGTGGATGCAAAGTAAAATCAGGTAATTTTCTTTTTTATTAAAGAAAACAAACAAAAATAAAAATCACACCATAAACCATTGGGTTGCCTCCCAACAAGCGCTATATTTAACGTCTTTAGGTTGACGCCTGTCAATTTCGATTTGTACCACCTTTGAATGCATATATTAGCTACTTTGGTCGTGGTCGAACACCGTTTTTGCATTATTTGCATCTAGTAATGCATAATTGGGATTTCCAAGCAAGTATTGAAGTCCTGGTGTTGGAACACTTTGATTTGAATTACGCGCATATTGTCCATGCGCATACGCATAGTCCGTGCTCGTCTCATTCTGGAATAGTTTTCTTATGGCATCTTGCACGCACTGCCCGGGCATACACGCACGGTTCATGTGTTCCTTGTCCTGTTTATGCTCCTTTTCGGCACCACACATGGGTTGAAAGTGCATAGACACATGGTCCATGTGTGGTTCCGAACTTTCTTGTTTTTCCAGGATCTTTGGCTCCTCGTATTCGGTACCACTTCTTAGATGAATGGCACTACATTGTTCCTTTGAATTGATTTTAGTGGTGCTTGAAAACTGGCTCTTTTGTTGTTGCCCACCAACGATCGTAATTAATAGGCCAATATGGGTTTCAAGATTTTTTATTTGTGTACCCCAGGTGTTAGCCAATTGTTCGATATGTGCTTCAATTTTGTCCAGCTTAGCCTCATGTGCATTGAACTGGTTCCTTGTCTCACTCATAAATGAACTCATTTGACTCATAACCGTAGCAAGAATGTCCTCCATGGATGGCTTTGCCTCTGCATAAGTAAATCCATTCATTACATTGAAGCTTGATGGTGGTTGAATCACATTCTTTGTGTTAGCATATGAAAAATCTTCATGATTCATCCATTCTGGATAATAGTATCTAAATTAAAAATAATTCCATCTATCGCAATATTAGCATTAAAAATTGTATTAGTCCCCGACAATGGCGCCAAAAACTTGTTCGCCTTATTTTTAGCTTCACCACAAGTGTACGGTGTAGTTTATAGAATAGGGTAAGTAAGGTTGTATCCACGGAGACTAATAAATTTATGCGCTAAGTATTGAGATCGTAGTAGTCTTATTTTTATTTAGACGATCGTAGCTGGATGATTGTTGTGGAAGTAAAGACAAGAATAACCACAAAAACACAAGATACAAATATTAATGGAATTATCAAGGGAATGAAATGGATTCCCGAGTTATGGTTTCAATTAATATTCCTCTTGTTTTACGATTTATTCAAAGCCAAAGTTATTATCAATACACCTATAAGACGATCACAATGGTATTTTATCCACCCTTTTGAGATGTATATAAAGTGTAGACTGAAATATCTATGCTAGCATCTCTACTCAACATAAGATACACAACTCCCAAATGCACAAAAGATCAAATATCCTCACAAATATTCACAAACTTCTCAATTATGCAAATATTTATGTCAAGTACTCAAGATCTAATATTGAAACTCATCTCTCGAAATATGAATCAATATATCAAACATGATAAATCATTGACCAAATGATAAAACAAGAATAAGAACAAAGTACTCAAATAGGCTTCAAGACAGTAACTTCAATTAAGATTAAAACAATCAACAAGAGTTCAATTAATTTACTTCACCTGGAAATCAGAAGAAGTTTAGCTACTCATTACAAATAAACAACCGATAGACAAATTGTTCATATTCATGACAAGCTAAAATAAAAGATTAAAGCGCAAAGAATGAGAAACTTAGGGAAAGTAGATAATCTCTCGATTAATCTTTGATCCTTAAGATCCGATTCGACCTAATTCTTCTCTTGATTCTTCCTTGATGAAGTTGAGCTATTTCTTGTATTCTTGGATCTATTCCAGACCTTTCCTCTCCCTGGTGTGCGCCCCCAAAAGTGGTATTTATACCCTTAGATTCTGCAAGGGCGCACGAGTCATGCGCCTAGTCGTGCGTAGTGCCGTAGCCAATGTTCAAAGTCTTCAGGCACGCACGGGTCGTGCGTCACCCAAACGTCTGAATTTGCTTATGGAGTGTTCATAGGAGTTGTAACCTCTCTCTTAGCTTTTCGTAGCCACTTGAATCAGCTTAATATCAATTTTGTAGAGAGAGTTATGTCCAAAATACTAAACCTTGCTAGTGTTGGAAATTCTAGACGCGTCTGGACGTTCCTTGAGATATATCCCCTTGTTGTTTGATAATCCATACTTTTTTTGACACACGACTCGTTATTATGACTCTAGACTCGATATAATTGGCTTCTAATTGGGGTAATCGCTCGATTCTTGATGATTCTAGGTCACAATGCTCGTATTTGTCACAAAATCACTCCAAATATCGTTAAATTCCTACAAAACGAGCAAAGCGTAATACCTATTCCACAAAGAGCGAATATATATATACCATTTTATATGAGTTATTGCATGTTTACAAACAATTATAGCCATGAATATGCCCCAAAATACATGCAAAACTCACACCGATCAGCATCATTCAGATAGTTTGACCTTTAGGAATGACATTCTCCTGACCTTTGTATCCAAATCTGTTGCGCTCTTGTATTCCCTGATAAACATTTCTCTCTAGGGACTCAAAATCTTCGCAAAGAATAGTTTCAAAGCTTCTTTGTCTTCCACTTTGGACTTCCATCGGTACTCGGTGAATAACTTGATATATTCATCAATATGATAAATATCATGTAACCCGAGGCAGTAGAGGACTTGCTTTTATCTTTTATCTTTTTTCTTCTTCCAATCTCTCAAAATAGCATGTGCCAATAAAATGGATTTTGAATAATTTTGCCTTATTATCGACAATCCCTTTTAATGATTCTCCAGCTGTGACCATGCTTTTCATATCTACTCCAGTAATATCCCATGCAATCTTTACAGATCCTTCAAGACTCGTCTCAAGGAGTAAGATGAATTCATCTTTCGTAAGATCGAGGGTACCTGCTGCAGTTGCAATCCTCATAGTTGATGCCCAATCATTAATAAAGACTTCTCGATTCTTAAAATATGGGATATCCAGATTTAGCATCAATCCATATGGATGTATTGGATCAAGCTGCGATCTTCCATAAGGCGTATCATATAGATTTGGCCTTCTGGGAGGTTGCCAAGTTTATGTAACAATAGGATCTCTCCTTGTAGTGAAATCTCCAGCGTGAGGCATTCTTTCATCATAGTTTCCATGATTTGAACCCTACTTTCTTCAACATTGGGATTTACTGGTGGTGGTGGAGGTGGTCTTCCATGTTGGTCAAGGGCAACCAAAGCTGATCCATATCCTGCGTTCATCTTTAAATCTACAATTCTTAATCCTTCGAAGGATTCTACAAGGTCGTGTAGATCTTTAAGATTTATCTTCTCTATATCCATCACGTTTAGTTTATGATGGATTTTCCTTTTATGATAGCAATGAGCTTTTCATCGTCTGTCATTTTTCGTACCAATTCGGTTGGTTTCCCATTTTGGTTTAAATAGAAAATTATTCTGCAATCAATACGATTCTTTGCTCCGGAAGAACTTGGGATTTAAATATGGAATTGTTCCGCAATCAGCCCCATAAAATAAACATTTCTGATCAAATTAGAAGAAACTAAAACATTGAAAACAAAATCAAAGATTGTAAAAAAAAATAAATAGGAACAACTATCAATAATTCTTAATAATCCTAAGTATATCCTTTGGTTAATGATTGTTCTAGCAAATTGCCCCAAGTGCCGCGCGAATATATTAATTCCTATTTGTATTCATTGGGAAAACATTCTTTTTGGTGATGTAACTTGGACTATTTGGTGATTTAGCCCTTTAACGATTCACTTTGAAATTTTGATTCAATATTTTTTAAAAATTCAAACATGTAGTCTATTTTTGATCAAAATTATGTAATTTTACCGGAATTGCTTATTATGGCCAGTGGTGCACTGATGTGCCTAAGAATTTTAGGAATTTCAATGATTTGATGCAAAATATGTTAGGAAAATCACCAAAATTGACACAAAAAATTTGGAGATTTCAATGCATAGGTGGCCATTTTCCTAAATTTTGGCATTGTGTATCTCACCGGTCATAATAGACAATTTTCGATGAATTTTTCGGTCAAAATCAGACTAAATGTCCAACTTTTTGAAAAGATATTAGACTAAATATTTAAATATGACTACTTAGAGAACTAAGTCTCAAAGTAGTTATAGCTACAGGACCAACAAAATATTTTTAAAGATGCTTTCTGTAAAAAGAAAAGAAAAATTTTCTAAGCTAGCCAGCAAATACCATAGTTGTTTTTTGTCAATACATGAAAGGGAATTTGTTGGGATTTCTTTTTCTCCACATGTATGGATTGGTTTTTCCTTGTTTGCATTCTAGAACGGGAGAATCTGAATGTGATAGCAATGATCACAATTCACAAGCATTGGCGGAAAATATGGGCAATATGCACCCCTCCTAAAAGAATAAAATTACTTAGAATTTATATGGTTTTCGTTGTGTGTTCTATCCACTCCAATTTCGTGTATCTGCCAACCCTATTACTTTTACAATTACCAATTTTAAGGTGGGTGGAAAAATCTTTCCAACTTCTAGGTGTTTTTCCTTGAATGCATGTAGTATTTTGTTCTTGAGCACTTAAGATATATATATATATATATATATATATTATGTATTGTCACGCCCCAAACGTGACGCAACGGCGATCAATCACTTAAATAGAAATAAACCCAACATTCTAGAAAACGATGCAACAATCCCAAGTGAAACAAGGTCTAAAGCAGCGGAAAACTACAAGTACAACAAGATTACAATTACATCCCAACAACTTAATAGCTTACAGTCCAGAACTAGGAATAAAATACACATCATATCACAGCTTAAGTGTCAAATGGGTCCTACGCCCTTCAATTACAGTCCAGAATTTCAAAGGAAATAAAAGAGTCCAACATCAGAAAAATAAAAGAAAATAGTCCAGCAACATAGATAACGATAGGAAATGAGTTCAACGGGCGGAGCTCGAGAGTTCAATCCAAGGAAGGTTGAACTGGCTTTCTTCGACAAAGTCATCTTCTAAGGTTAGAAAACAGGAGGGGGTGAGACAGAAATCTCAGTGGATGGGGTGATCATATGCAAGTGTGGCGATATATATAGTTAATGCGAGAAATTTAGTTGTATGAAAACACGTGAGAAATGATGCATGAATTCACACATAGTCCACAAGCGTCATGAAAAATATATTTATATAATATACTTATACTGATTTAAGAAAATTCATGGTCACGCAGCACTATGGCTCAGCGATCGGGAGGATTGCGTGCATGATCGTAACGCCAATCCTATGCAAGACAAGTAGCGGTTGCGTATGAATTTGTAGCGTCAACCAAATGGGTCCGATTAACTCCGAAATTATGTGGATCAGACAGCGATTCCTTCGTTCTTCCTTGTAACTCCCCGAGTAAGATGGTCCAAGACCTGTCACCTTATCACTCCGTAGGCAAAGACAAAATCCACAGTGGAGCTAGCAAGGCTCGGATCTGTCATAATCATGATTATACCTCAATTACTACGACCCGCTTCCCTTGGACAAACTTCGTCCCTTAGTTGCGGGATTAGGACGATGGGGCTGGAGAGTGGAATAGCAGCCGAGCTACCCGGTTCCATCCCCGACATATCCATTCCGACTGTGAGCTCGACACACCAAGTTGACTCAGGCAGGAAATTAAATACACGTTCAGGTAGTCAACCAGGTAGTCGAGTATATTGATTCGGGAAGCAGTTCATGAAAAGTTTTCGAAAATTTGCGTAAGGTAATTATGGCGTTGGTGGAGTTATTTGGATGAAGATGATTATCGGGAGGATAAGCAATCTTCGATATCTTGAACGATTAGGTGGAACATAAGTCCCGTTATAGATTCAAATCGCAAGACGAGGAAGTCGCCCGCGATCGGGTATTAATCGGTCAAGGCAGCCCGTTATAGAGTCATACACATACATTTCCTTATCATACCAAATTTCATCAAGTATAACAATAAAATGTGCATGTATGACCTATTTTTCGATAAATCGCATTTTTGAGCAACACTTGAGAATTTTTCCAACTTGATACAAGCAAATAGCATGCAATACATAATATGTACCTCAAGTGCTCAATAACAAAATACTACATGCATATTTTCAATTTAAAACACCTAGAAGTTGAAAGGATTTTTCCACCCACCTTAAAGATCGGTTTGTTGGTGAAAATGGGATAAATCTCTCTCGATGAAGGAGTGACATAGGTCAGCCCCTAAGTCAAGGAATATAAAAAAATATAGGAGTTATAAGAATGTGGTTAAAAATTTAGGGAAAAGAAGAAGATGGTGAGAAAATTGGAAATACTACACTTAACTTGTGTAGTGAGTAAAATGTGACTAGTAATGGCTTCCAAGTATAAGGTTTTGGTCACCCTTAATGTCAACCTCCAAGGTCAGCCCCTAAAACTCCAAAAATTAAAATAGAGTGTCAAAATTTGGAAAATAGAAGAGAAGAAGAAAGTGTACTAAAAATTCCATTTCTTACCTTATAGTCCAACTTCTTCACAATTTTTCTTCAAGATGACTAGTCTCTTAACTTCTTCAAAGGTCTTCTAGGTATACCTCAAAATCAAAAAATCAAACTTAAATTAGAAGGTGAAAGAGGTGAGCTAGAAGGTATAAGAATAGATTGAAGAAGAAAATTTTTTACCTTGTGTAGTGTATATGGTTCGAATTTTTGAAGAAAATGGGAGATGAATTCTTGAAGTTTTGGTTAAGTGTTAGTGAAGAAGATGAAGAATAGGTAGAGAGATGTAGGACGATTTTAGAGATAGGTAAGAGGAATTACAAGACTTAGAAGAAATTTGGTGTTGGTGAAATGAAATGGGAAGAATAAAAATTTTGTTTTGTTTTGATTAAAGGATAAGTTAGTAATAATTGAGGGAATTAGGGAAGAAAGTAATATTTAGGCAACTTCATTAGGGACAATTAGCCAAAATGCTAATCTTAGGGGGGAATTTTTAAATTGGTCTTGTTTGACCAATTGGATGATTGAAATGGTGGGATTAATTTAAGATGTAGATTTGAATTAATGGTGTAAAAATACACAAGATGAATACACAAGGTGTACATGTACAAGAGTTGAGAGATATTTCTACCCCAAAAAATACACCAATGCCGTCCCCCTAAGGGTATTTTGGTAATTCCACAAATTTTTTTTGTCCCAAAATTGATGATAATAGATGAATAAATATCAATCTCCAAAATGATTAGTGATTTCCTTGATCACTTATAAGTCTCATGATCCCTTAATCTAAATCGAATTCTTAATTCTATAAATTATAAATCCCTAAAATAAATAGTCTCTTAAAATTCTAAGGTGACTAATAAATACACCAATAATAACAATGATGATCATAAATGCGAATTAAAATTAATAAATGATTATGATCACAAATAGAATTTAAAAGAATTAAATGCAAAATATATTTATCATTAATATCTACCAGTTAAAGTGACACGGTAAAATAGTCAAAATAATACAAAAACGATACGAAACAAGTACATGATCGAATAAAAATTGGGGCTTCACATTCTCCCCTCCTTAAAAGAATTTGGTCCCCAAATTCTCTCTAGAATTGCTCTGGATATTGATTCCTCATGTCTTCTTCCATCTCCCATGTTGCGTCTTCGTCTCGGTTGTGGTTCCGCCATACAACTTTAACCATTGGAATCTCTCATTCACGAACCGACGTGTCTATTTGGTCAATGATTCTTATTGGTTCCTCGGTGTATGATAAATTCTCCATTAGAGGAGGAGCATCACGAGTGATGATGTGCTCAGGATCTGGTTGATACTTTTTCAATCTCGATACATGGAATACATCATGCATTCCATATTGTGCGGTAACTCTAGTCGGTAGGCCAACTTTCCGATTCTCTGCAAAATCTTGTAAGGTCCAATATATCTCGGGCTTAATTTACCTCCTTTCTTTGGGTTGATTAATCCTTTTCGTGGCAAGAGTCTGAGAAATACTTCATCTCCGGCTTCAAATTCCAAGTCCTTTCTCCTCTTGTCCGCGTAACTCTTTTGGCGGCCGAGTCATGCGGATCCGTTCCTTGATCAACTTGACCTTCTCCATGGCTTCCTGAACTAAGTCGACCTTTGGAATCGAGGGTGACTTCCGTTTCTCCTTCGGAGTCAATTGGTCATCAATCTCCCAGTGTAGAGGGGATCTACACTTTCGTCCATACAAGGCTTCGTATGGTGCCATCCCAATCGTGGTATGATAGCTGTTATTATAGGCGAACTCGGCCAATGGTAAGTGTGCATCCCAACTTCCTTGGAAATCCAATGTGCAGGCTCGCAACATGTCTTCCAGGGTTTGAATTGTTCGCTCGAGGCCATTTGTCGGTTTGCGGATGTCTTTGTTGTCTTTGAAACTTAGCGAGGTACCCAATTCCTCATGTAAGAATTTCCAGAATCTGGAGACAAACCTCGGGTCTCTATCTGACACTATGTCGACTGGCACTCCATGCAGTCGAATGATCTCTCGGATGTAAATTTGCGCAAGTTTCTGCAAGCTATCGATTTTCTTCATAGGTAAGAAATGTGCAGATTTCGTGAGTCGGTCTACGACTACCCATATAGCATCATCGCCTCGTCTAGTCCTCGGTAGATCCATCACGAAGTCCATCATTATGTGTTCCCATTTCCACTCGGGAATTCTCAACGGTTGTAATAAACCAGATGGTCGTTGGTGTTCTGCTTTTATTCGTTGACAAGTCAAACATCTCGCAACGAACTCTGCTACTTGGTTCTTCATGTTCACCCACCAGAAATGTCGTTTCAAGTCCTTATACATCTTGTTTCCTCCAGGGTGTATAGTGTATTTCGAACGGTGTGCTTCTTATAGAATTCTGCTCCTAATCTGCTCGTCACTTGGTACACAAACTCGATTCCAAAATCTGATGATCCCATCCTCATGTACCGAGAATTCTGATCCTTCTCCTTTAAGTATCTTCTCTTTCAGTCTTTGAAGTTGCACATCTATCTCTTGTGCTGCTTTGATCTCGTTCAGTAGGTCGGGTTTAACATATATGTTAGCACATGAAATGTGAGCATTGGTCCTTGTCGGATTCCAAGTGCTCAATTCTTCTAATGATTTCCACTCTCGAATCATTAGTCGGCTAAACTCGCCTTTCGCTCAGGCGTCGCCTACTACGTTAGCTTTCAGGGATGGTATTGAATATCAAAGTGATAGTCTTCTATTAACTCCATCCATCTCCGTTGCCTCAAATTGAGATCCTTACGAGAGAATAGATACTTTAGGCTCTTATGATCTGTGTAAACCATGAATGTTGCTCCGTATAGATAGTGTCTCCATTTCCATTTCTTTAACGCGAACACTATCGCCGGTTCAAGTCATGCGTAGGGTAATTAGCCTTATACGGCTTGAGTTTTCGTGATGCATAAGCAATGACTTTTCCTTCATGCATGAGCACGCTTGCCTAGTCCCTCCTTTGATGTATCCTTCGGCAGACGACAAAGTTTTTGTTCCCTTTGGAACGGCTAGATCGAGCCGTAGTAAGTCGTTTCTTGACTCTTGGAAACTAGTCTCACACTTGTCATTCCACTCAAACTTGACTTTTTCCGGGTTAGTCGAGTGAGTGGTCCGGCTATCTTGGAGAAATTCGGATAAATCTTCGATAATATCCCGGCCCAAGAAACTAAGAAACTCGATCTCCATTACGGACTACGGTTGTTTCCATTCAACCACCTTTGTTTTTACCTTCGAAGAATCTACGGCGATCCCAAAGTCTTGCGGATACTATGTGTCCCAAGAATGCGACTTCACTAAGCCAAAATTCGCACTTGCTGAATTTGGCATACAACTTGTGCTCGTAGTGTCTCTAAAACAATTTTAGGATAGCGTTCATGCTCTTCTCTAGAGTTAGAGTATACGAGTATGTCATCAATGAATATCACTACGAATTGATCCAAATAAGGTTGAAAAACTCGATGCATCAGATCCATAAACGCTGTTGGTGTGTTTGTCAGACCGAAAGGCATCACTACAAACTCGTAGTGTCCATATCTGGTCTGAAATGCCATTTTGGAAACGTCTTCTTCACGGATCTTTAGCTGATAATATTCCTGTTGTAAATCAAACTTCGAGTACACCGTCGCTCCTTGAAGTTGATCAAACAGTTCGTCTATCCTCGGGAGGGGATATTTGTTTTTGATGGTCACACTGTTGAGTCCGCGATAGTCTATACACAGCCTTAATGTGCCATCCTTTTTCTTGATGAATAGTACTGGTGCTCCCCAGGGAGACGTACTTGGTCGGATAAATCCCACATCCATCAACTTCTGTAATTGAGTCTTCAACTCTTGTAACTCAACAGGAGCCATTCTATACGGTGTTCTGGCGATCGGAGCGGTTCCTGGTAATACCTCGATGGTGAATTCGACTTCCCTATCTGGAGGGACAGTGGTGAGTTCTTGTGGAAATACATCGGTATATTCCGATACTATATGTACTTGATTAATTTGTGTCTCAACCTTAGGTTTGTTAATTACAAACGCCAAGTACCCTTGTGCCCCTCTAGTGATCGCCTTCCTCACTTTCATTGCTGAAATGATTGTGGCAATCTTAACTCGTGCTCTTCCCGAAATTTCTACTTCGGGCTTACCGGGTTCACATAGCTTAATGGACTTGCGATGGCATCCATTTGTGCGTGGTGTGCGGAACAACAGATTCATCCCCAAAATTATGTCGTATTCGGATATAGGTAATAAAATCAAATTGGCGGAAAATTTATCTCATCAATCTTAACCGCATGAATTATAGATAATATCATTATCGGCTTGCGCCCATAGGAGTTGATACTTCTAGACCTATAGGCATATGTTCCATGCATGCATGCGACTTGTGTACAAAATGTGGTGCAACAAATGAATGCGTTGATCCAGGGTCAAATAGTACTTTAGCGTAGTGGCTAGATACGAAGCGTACCTTCCACCACGTTTGTTGCTTACGGAGCCTCATGTCGGCTAGTGCACATGCTCAGCGGGCATCCTTGCCCGGTTACCCGGCCATTACCCGGCACGTGGTTGCACTGTTTGGTCCGGTCTTCGTATTTGGGCAATCCTTGGTGGTCTTGATCACTACCACAACAGCGTAAACACCTTCCCCTGTTTACGCCAACGATCATTGCGGTATGCCTTGGTTTTACGGCAATGTGTACACACTTGACCCGGCTTTTTTCAGATCTTGGTCCTTTTCCTTTATTCGTCTCATTAATGGTCCTTCAAACTTAGCAGGCTGCTTAGATGGTTGTCCCACAGTTGTCCTCTTGACTTTGTTTGATGGCCTACTCTCTTGAATCATCCCAATACGGTTCGATCCCGACTCGATGCGAAGAGTGCGCTTTACCGCATGATCGAGTAGGTTGTCATTTCGACAATCAGAAGCTGCTTTTGAAGTTCTAGCTTCAGTCCCCGTGTGAACTTATATAATTTGTCCTCTTCTGTACTGATTATCCCTAGAGCGTATTTGGACAATCGATGAAACTCAGACTCGTACTGGGCTATATACATGTTCCCCTGTCTCAACCTATAGAACTCATACCGGCATGCCTCCTTCACGACTTGGGGAATATACTGCTCATTGAATTCAACCAGGAAATTTTCCCACGTCCTATCTACTTGGTCCTGGTCCCACTTTCTCTCAACTGCTCGCCACCAATCTCTAGCAGCCGATTCTAGTCGGAACACGGCGAGCATAACCTTTTGTTCCCCTGAGTATTGGAGAGCATTGAAGATATTCTCCATTTTCCCAATCCATTCTTCGGCCTTTAAGTCATCAAGCTCTTCTAAGAAAGCCGGTGGGTCAAATCGCAAAAATCGCTCCAGAGTGCGATCATTCGCCTCTTTAGTGGGCTCGGGAATACGCCATTGAGGCTCTGCTTGTTGCCTCATTAAGATCAGTATCTGTTGCAGGGCTATTGCAGTCAAGTTATCTCCTGCGACTGGCGGAGGAGGTGGTGGTAGTTCGGGAGAGGGTACCCGTTCCCTGGGTACATCCTCATACCTTCGGGGAACACAACGGGGTCTCCCGCGTCCACGATTTCCAGCCATGTATCTGTAGTTTAGCTACAATTCAGAACGGAATAATTTCCATAAGTACTTGCATATAACAAGTTATATCACAACAACAATACACAAGACATAGAATAAGTAGAAAAAATATATTCATTGATGTGAAATTTGAATACACCCGAATGAGTTCATATAACAGGAATATAAAATCAAAGATAAACTAGAGTCAGGATACAACTTGATTAAGGTACAACTGGAAACAAAATACAACAAGATGGAAATAAGCATCGGCTAAAATCTAGCATAGAAGTTATCTACTCGGTGAGGTCGCCGTCATCATCACTAGCGGCCTCGTCCATAATCGGATCCTGATCGGGCTGAGGTACCGCCTCGGATTAGCCGATCGGCTAAATCTGGACCTTTGCTCCGATCCGGAGCATCATCGAGTGGGCGGCTTCAAGCGCCTCGGGCTCTTCATCTTCCATTGGATCCTCATCGGGATCCTCTTCAGGATCTTCTTCAGGATCCTCCTCGGGATCCTCTTCATTATTGGCCTCTAAGTAGGGCATGGGTTCCGCCTCGGGTGGTGGCAACGGTGGCGCATTAGCTGCTAAGGCAGCCTCCAAAGCAGCATCCCGCTGAGTTAAGGCATGCTTGAGGTCCTCTATCACCTGCATTTGTTTGATGATAGTATCTTCGAGACGATCGATGGTGCCTCTCGACATGTATGCCTCCCTTTTCCACTTTCCGCGGCCTTCCTTGGCGCGTTCCATATTCGTGCGAGTAACTTCCAAGTGTTCTGGATTGGTGGATTTGATCTCGCGAGCACGGATGGTATCCTCGTGATCTTAGCAAGGAGGGTAAGATCGTTCTTCTCATCTTGGCTCTTTGCCGGGAGGTGTGTCGATTCTTGGTTGCGGCGGCGTTTTCCGCAGTCGAGATAGCTCGAAGGTATTCCTAGTGCCAGTGGTTCATGTATGCCCGGAAGTAATCATGTTCGGCGCGGGCCTCCAATAATTCCCACCAGATAGGTGGCGTCGGCTCCATCCTGAACAAGCCAAACTAAGAAGGATTAATCGAAGTAAGAAAAGATAGGGAAGAACAAGGAAAGAATGACTAAGGAAAGTCAGTCAAGAGTCAACTAAGTCAAATCAAGTATGACTGTGGATTCTCCAAGTATAAATTCTGACTTAACATAAATATCAATAATACGGTTCTATGCCATTATTGAAATCGATTTCACACTTAATTGGTCAGGTCGAGGTACTACCCAACACAGTCCGAGGGTCCTATCCTGGGTCAACTCGGTGTAAGTTTCCATCTTACTAGCTGAGCTCTGATACCATAACTGTCACGCCCCAAACGTGACGCGACGGCGATCAATCACTTAAACAGAAATAAACTCAACATTCTAGAAAATGATGCAACAATCCCAAGTGAAACAAGGTCTAAAGCAGCGGAAAACTACAAGTACAACAAGACTACAATTACATCCCAACAACTTAATAGCTTACAGTCCAGAACTAGGAATAAAGTACACATCATATCACAGCTTAAGTGTCAAATGGGTCATACGCCCTTCAATTACAGTCCAGAATTTCAAAGGAAATAAAAGAGTCCAACATCAGAAAAATAAAAGAAAATAGTCCAGCAACATAGATAACGATAGGAAATGAGTTCAACGGGCGAAGCTCGAGTGTTCAATCCAAGGTAGGTTTAGCTTCTTCGACAAAGTCATCTTCTAAGGTTAGAAAACAGGAGGGGGTGAGACAGAAATCTCAGTGGATGGGGTGATCGTGTGCAAGTGTGGCAATATATATAGTTAATGCGAGAAATTTAGTTGTATGAAAACGCGTGAGAAATGATGCATGAATTCACACACAGTCCACAAGCGTCATGAAAAATATATTTATATAATATACTTATACAGTTTAAGAAAACAATTCATGGTCACGCATGCACTATGGTTCAAGCAGTCAGGAGGATTGCGTACGGATTTGTAACGCCAATCCTATGCAAGACAAGTAGTGGCTGCGTACGGATTTGTAGCGCCAACCTATGCAATACAAGTAGCGGTTGCATACGGATTTGTAGCGCCAACCAAACGGGTCCGATTAACTCTGGAATCGTGTGGATCAGACAGCAATTCCTTCGTTCTTCCTTGTAACTCCCCGAGTAAGATGGTCCAAGACCTATCACATTATCACTCCGTAGGCAAAGACAAAATCCACAGTGGAGCTAGCAAGGCTCGGATCTGTCATAATCATGATTATACCTCAAGTACTACGACCCGCTTCCCTTGGACAAACTCCGTCCCTCAGTTGCGGGATTAGGACGATGGGGCCGGAGAGTGGAATAGCAGCCGAGCTATCTGGTTCCATCCCCGACGTATCCATTCCGACTGTGAGCTCGACACACCAAGTTGACTCAGGCAGGAAATTAAATACACGTTTAGGTAGTCAACCAGGCAGTCGAGTATATTGATTCGGGAAGCAGTTCATGAAAAGTTTTCGAAAATTTGCGTAAGGTAATTATGGCATTGGTGGAGTTATTTGGATGAAGATGATTATCGGTAGGATAAGCAATCTTCGATATCTTGAATGGTTAGGTGGAACATAAGTCCCGTTATAGATTCAAATCGCAAGACGAGGAAGTCGCCCGCGATCGGGTATTAATCGGTCAAGGCGGTCCGATAGGTCAAGGGGTTTTTGAGAAATTAAAATATTTTAATTAAGAATTGAAGTCAGAGGGTCCAGGGCTGTTTTAGTAAAAGAAAAATAATTTGAGTTAGGTCCTTGATAAAAAGAAAATTTTCAATTTAGCCCCGTTTTGTAAAAACCAATACGTTTGGGGTTAAAAATTGAATAAATAAATATCCCGACCTTGAAAAATTATGAGGTCAGTTCCTAAACTCTCCAAATTGTTCAGAGATTCAAGTTTTTGAAGTTTTGAGGTCGAGTTTTTTATAAGATTCTCATATTGGCCCCAAATTTGTTAAAATTGCCATTTCGGGCTCTAAGTTTAAAATAATTGGAACTCACAAACCGGAAGGCTTTTAATGTGATTCCAGTTGTAAAATGTCACTAAGGTCGGTGGGATATTGGGACAAAATCAGTTTTTAAAAGAAGCAAGTATAGGTCCCTTAACTTTTGAAAATCTCACTTTTTGTCCCATTTTGAAATAATTGCTTTTAAGGCTTTTAGTGGTCCAATTGTTATGAAATTTGAACCTTGGGTCCAAGATATAATTATGTTATAGTTAAATTAGTATTTCCAGGTGCATGGAATGCATAAGTCCTAGAAATTGTATTTTGGTCCTCAAGTTTAATCTTTTACAATTTGGTCCCTCAATTTTTATAAAATTACTTTCCAAGCTCTAAACACTTGGATTTTTGGAATACACTTAAAATATGTTATTTCCGGTCCCTTAAGAGTTAAAATATCAAATTTTAAAATTAGGGTCTGGTACAGTTTCGAAATTTGCAAAATAACCCTTAAACTTCTCAAATTTTACAATCTAGTCCTTGGGCTTTTAAGGGTTGATTTTATTTATCTCAAAACTCTTAAAACTTTAATAAAATGTCAAAACATAATTTTTGAACCTGAGTTCAGTCCCAAAAATCGAAAATTACAGAGGGGTCCCATAAGTTTTATTTTCTTGCAATTAAGTCCACCAACTTTCCATTTTTTGCATTTTAAGTCCAAAAATTGAAATTTAATCAATTATGCTCGTCTTGTCCAGGTTAGAAATCATTCAAAACATATATTTCAAGAGTCATACACATACATATCCTTCTCATACCAAATTTCATCAAGTATAACAATAAAATGTGCATGTATGCCCTATTTTTTGATAAATCGCATTTTTGAGCAACACTTGAGAATTTTTCCAAATTGATACAAGAAAATAGCATGCAATACATAATATATACCTCAAGTGCTCAATAACAAAATACTACATGCATATTTCCAATTTAAAACACCTAGAAGTTGAAAGAATTTTTCCACCCACATTAAAGATCGGTTTGTTGGTGAAAATGGGATAAATCTCTCTCGATGAAGGAGTGACTTGGGTCAGCCCCTAAGTCAAGGAATATCAAAAAATATAGGAGTTATAAGAATGTGGTTAAAAATTTAGGGAAAAGAAGAAGATGGTGAGAAAATTGGAAATACTAGTAAGTGTAGTGAGTAAAATGTGACCAGTAATGGCTTCCAAGTATAAGGTTTTGGTCACCCTTAATGTCAACCTCCAAGGTCAGCCCCTAAAACTCCAAAAATGAAAATGGAGTGTCAAAATTTGGAAAATAGAAGAGAAGAAGAAAGTGTACTAAAAATTCCATTTCTTACCTTATAGTCCAACTTCTTCACAATTTTTCTTCAAGATGACTAGACTCTTAACTTCTTCAAAGGTCTTCTAGGTATACCTCAAATTCAAAAAATCAAACTTAAATTAGAAGGTGAAAGAGGTGAGCTAGAATGTATAAGAATATATTGAAGAAGAAAATTTCTTACCTTGTATAGTGTATATGGTTCGAATTTTTGAAGAAAATGGGAAATGAATTCTTGAAGTTTTGGTTAAGTGTTAGTGAAGAAGATGAAGAATAGGTAGAGAGATGTAGGAGGATTTTTAGAGAGAGGTATGAGGAATTACAAGACTTAGAAGAAATTTGGTGTTGGTGAAATGAAATGGGAAGAATAAACATTTTGTTTTGTTTTGATTAAATGATAAGTTAGAGTAATAATTGAGGGAATTAGGGAAGAAAGTAATATTTAGGCAACTTTATTAGGGACAATTAGCCAAAATGCTAATCTTAGGGGGGAATTTTTAAATTGGTCTTGTTTGACCAATTGGATGATTGAAATGGTGGGCTTAATTTAAGATGTAGGTTTGAATTAATAGTGTAAAAATACACAAGATGAATACACAAGGTGTACATGTACAAGAGTTGGGAGATATTTCTACACCAAAAAATACACCAATGCCGTCCCCCTAAGGGTATTTTGGTAATTCCACATATTTTTTTTGGTCCCAAAATTGATGATAATAGATGAATAAATATCAATCTCCAAAATGATTAGTGATTTCATTGATCACTTATAAGTCTCATGATCCCTTAATCTAAATCGAATTCTTAATTCTATAAATTATAAATCCCTAAAATAAATGGTGTCTTAAAATTCTAAGGTGACTAATAACTACACCAATGATAATAATGATGATCATAAATGCGAATTAAAATTAATAAATGATTATGATCACAAATGCGAATTAAAATTAATAAATGATTATGATCACAAATGCAAATTAAAATTAATAAATGATTATAATCACAAATAGAATTTAAAAGAATTAAATGCAAAATATATTTATCATTAATGTCTACCAGTCAAAGTGACGCGGTAAAATAGTCAAAATAATACAAAGACGATACGAAACAAGTACATGATCGAATAAAAATTGGGGCTTCACATGCATTGCATGTTGATTTTATGTATCAAGTTGTAAAAATTTTCAAGTGTTGCTCAAAAATGCTATTTATTGAAATTTAGGTGCATGCATGTACATTTTAATGACGTATTTGATGAATTTTTGAATGAGATGTATATGCATGTTTATGATTCTTGATAAAAATGTTTTGTTTTTGAGAAAATTGATATACATGTTTTATTTGACTTATAACCTGAAAAAGTCGAGCATAATTGATTAAACTTGAATTTTTGGACTTAAAATGCAAAAATAGTAAGTTGGTGGACTTAATTGTAAGAAAATAAAATTTAAGCACTACAAGAAAAATGGTCAATCCCAACACAAATTTAATGACGCTACCCAAAAGCGTCATTATAAATAATTATTTAATGACGCTTTTTAAAAAGCGTTGTAAATTATAAAAAATTAGTGACACTTACTAGAAAACGTTAGCATTTTAGTAAATTTAATGACACTTTTAATAAAATATCATTATCTTAATAAAATTACCAACTTTTTTATAAGTGTCACGATAATTATAGAATTTACTTATGCCTTTTCATTTGTGTCCTTAAAATGACAACACTTAGTAAAAAGCGTCATAAAACTGATGACACTTTCTAATTTACTTACGCATTTTTTTATCTGTCACCAAATTTTTAAAATTTACTTACACACAATATGACATTAAAATGGCGACACTTATTAAAAAGTGTCATAAAATTGATGACACCTTTTATTTTACTTAACACATTTTTTTTATTTGTCGCCAAAATTTTAAAATTTACTTACACTTTTATTGTTTGTGTCATTAAAATGACGACACTTATTAAAAAGCGTCACAAAGTAAAATATTAGAATATCTATCCCACATCGAAAGATTAAAGTGTTGAGAGTGTCTTTGAGACTTAATAAATAGACACAATGTGGTGTATAATTGACTAACAAAAAATATATTCAAAATGAGTCAAAAACAAAATAATAAGTTTAAATTTTTAAAAAAAATAATAAATAATTGATCTTTAATAAATTTTACAAAAGCTAGAAATATAAAATCCGTCATAATTTTAATGACACTAATTTTCAAAAGCGTAGCAACTTTAGAGATGCTTAATAGCGTCCCTAAATTTAACAACCTTTTTACCGTAAGCAAAGCTTCATTTAAAATATATCAAAATCTTTATTAATTGTGACAGAAAATAGCGTCACCACATATTGACGCATTTGATAAAAGCGTCAGGAAATGAGATTTACCTACACATAGATCTTGCGTCATGGATATTTCCGTGACATCAAATTTAACAACACAACTCATGACTCTTTCAAAAGTGTAGGTAATATATCTTGTGACCCTAATAAGCATCACTAAGTGAAAAGTTTAGCGTCACTAAACACATTGTTTTGTAGTGAATGGACTCCTCTGTAATTTTCAAATTTTGGGACTGTAGTCAGGTTCGAAAATGATATTTGGACATTTTAATAAAAATTTAAGAATTTTGAGATAAATAAAAATAACACTTAAAAGCCCAAGGACTATATTGTAAAATTTTAGAAGTTTAAGGGTTAAATTATAAATTTTGAAACTGTACCAGGCCCCTATTTTAAAATTTAAAATTTTAACTTTTAAGGGACTGGAAATCACATAATTTAAGCGTATTCTAAAAATCCTAGTGTTTAGAGCTTGGAAAGTATTTTTTTTAAAAATTGAGGGACCAAACTGTAAAAGATTAAACTTGAGGACCCAAATGAAATTTCCAGGACTTATACAGTCCATGTACCTGGAAACACTAATTTAACTATAACTTAATGATATTTTCGACCCAAGGTTCAAATTTCATAACAATTAGACCCCTAAAAGTTTTAAAGATAATTATTTTAAAATGGGACAAAAATAAGAGTTTCAAAAGTTAAAGGACCTATACTTATTTTTTTTTAAAACTGTTTTTGTCCCAATATCCCACTGACCTTAATGACATTTTACAACTGGAATTACATTAAAATCCCTTCCGGTTTGTGAGTTCCGATTATTTCAAACTTAGGGCCCGAAATGACAATTTTAACAAATTTGGGGCCAATATGAGATTTTTATAAAAACTCGACCTCAACACTTTAAAAACCTGAATCTCTGAACAATTTAGAGAATTTATGAAGTGACCTCATAATTTTTCAAGGTCGGGATATTTAATTATTCAATTAACCCCAAAAGTATTGGTTTTTACAAAATGAGGCTAATTGTAAATTTTCTTTTTAACAAGGACTTAACCCAATTTATTTCTTTTAAAGAACTGCCCTAGACCTTCTGAATTTTAATAATTAATTAAAATATTTTAATTCCTTAAAAATTCCTTGACTTATCGGATCGTCTTGACCGATTAATACGCGATCGCAGGGCGACTTCCTCGTCTTGCGGTTCCGAATCTATAACGGGACCTATGTCCCACTTAATTCTTCAAGACATCGAAGATTTACTTATCCTCTAAATAATTATCTTCATCCAAATTACTCCACCAACACCTAAATGCCACACGCGATTTCGAAAACTTTTCTTAAACTGCTTCCTTGAATCAATATATTCGACTGCCTGGTTGACATCCTGTACTTGTAGTTATTTTCCTACCTGAGTCAACTTGGTGTGTTGAGCTCACAGTCGGAATGGATACGTCGGGGATAGAACCAGGTAGCTCGGCTGCTATTCCACTCTCCGGCCCTATCGTCCTAATCCCGCAACTGAGGGACGGAGTTTGTCCAAGGGAAGCAGGTCGTAGTACTTGAGGTATAACCATGATTATGACAATCCGGACCTAGCTAGCTCTACTGTGGATTTGTCTTTGCCTATGGAGCGATAAGGTGACAGGTCTTGGACCATCTTGCTCGGGGAGTTACAAGAAAGAACGAAGAAATTGCTTTCTGATCCACACGATTCTGGAGTTAATCGAACCCATTTTGTTGGCTCTAAAAATCCGTACGCAACCACTACTTGTCTTGAATGGATTGGCATTACTTTCCGTACGCAATCCTACCTATCCTGCTTGTATCACATAGTTTTTGTATGATCATGAACTCTTTTCAAAACTGTATAAGTATATTATTTTTGAGTATATTTATCACGACGCTTGCGAACTGTATGTGAAACCATGCATCATGACTCACGCGCTTTTCATACAACAGATTTCTTGCATTAACTATAGATATCGCCACACTTGCACACGATCACCCCATCCACTGAGTTTTCTGTCTCATCCCCTCCTGTTTTCTAACGGCTAGATGGGGACTATGTTGGGTGCTTTAGATTCTGCTTCAGCTTCTAGTTTGAATTTTACGAATAAATAAGTACTTTTACTATTTTTTCACCAAATACTATCAACTTCTCATTCTCAAATTTTAATTATATTTTCAAAAACTACCAACTTCTGATTCTCAACTAGTTCTAATTCTGCTATAATAAATCACTTCTTGTAAAAGCAGAAGTTTTTGCAAACACTCACATACTCTCAAAATCCTCTCAAAAAAATTTAGATGTCGGTTTTTCAACAATAATTGATGCCTTTAACTCATGAACTTTAGGCGTCAGTTTCTTAACAAACAACCGATACATATAGGTTTTCAATTTTAATTAGTTTCAAAGTATTTAATTAACCCTTTTACCAAACCACCACTGTGTCACTGGTTTCCATCTCCAGCAATCCCCCCGTCGCCCCCGCCGTCACACCTCGAATGGTAATTTTCTGATTGTTTTTGTCAATATTCTCATGTCAGTTGCTTAATTTCCTATGCTTCTTATCGCAAGCAAAAAAGTGCTCTAGTTGTTTGTTTATCAAAAAATCTCCCAGTACCCTATCAATTGTTGTCACGTATCTGAATGCCAATTGTGAATTTTAGGTGATCAAACTAGAAATATCGAGAATAGGTTCAAAATAAATCTGAAGCTTCAGTAACAGTGTATTTTTTTTAATCAATTGTGTTTTCGGATTAATTTTTTCTATTTTGATAGCGTCTGAAGAAAAGCATTTTCTCTCTGAATTTCTTATTCAAAGATATTTGTATTTCACGTTTTCATCTACTGAAGGCCAATTCCTTTATCATCTTTTGATATTCAAGGAAAAACATGTTTCTTCTTGTGGAATTGTTCGAGGACATGCTTACTTGATGTTGCAGGTACGTTATTAATCTAGGGTGTGTATCTAAGGACATTTTAGTAAAAAGTGATGGAACTTTGTTGATATCATTTTTGTATATTTATAAATTGCTCAGTTGTGGAAGTAGATGCATGGCCATAAACTTGTTCAAATCAGATATCTCGTTTTTGTGGACTAGTGATTCTAACTGTTTGTGGACTCGTGTTAGTTGCATTAAGGAGATTGATTTAGAATGATTAGCCCTTTGCTTGCTTGTAAGTTATCAAGATTAAAAAGACCTTTTTCCCCCCTCAATGATGGTGATATTTTAAATTAGTACGTGTTAATTGTCTTATTTATTTTTATTTTCTTAATTTGATGCAGCAGGCATGTGGTTCTTGATTCGGCGAAGTTGAGAAATGGTATCCAAGTGAATGAAATAGAAGCTACCTTAGCATAACTCTTGTTTTAAAACTACTAGATAATAGATTGAATTCTACGACTTATTAGCTTTAATTTGGAGACGCGAGCTACTCTAATCACATTTATACATGAGATACTTTTATTTTAGTTTCAAGTGAATGGAATGTTAATATTGTTAAAACAATATTTTAGGATAAATTTTGTCTCTTTGTTTTTTAATTTTATGATTTATGATTTTGTTGTCGCTTTCCTGTAGTGTTTTGTTTGCTCTTGTTGGTCTCATAATTAAATGGTAAGAAACATTAATTAGTTTGGCGGAATATTGAAATCATGGTAAGATAACGCTTTTTTATGAAATGCGATCTATTGAATACATATACGGGATAGCGCTTCTTCCCAAAACCGTTATCAATTTAATGTCAGATAACGCTTCTTTTATGGAGTGTTATCTTATGAATACAAATATGAGATAACGCTTCCTAAAAAAATGCTATCAAATATGCATCTCAGATAGCTTTTTATAAGTAGTATCTACTGGATAGGGCTTTAGATAACGGTGTGTGAAGCCCTCGATTTTTATTCGAACATGTACTTGTTTCACGTATCGTCCTTGTATTAATTTGACTATTTTACCACGTCGCTTTGACGGGTAAATATTAATGATAAATATATTTTGTATTTAATTTCTTTTATTTATTACTTGTGATCATAATTATTTATTAATTCTATTTCGCATTAATGATCACTTGATCGATCATCATTATTATTATTATTTGTGTATCTATAAGTCACCTTAGAATTTTAAGAGACTATTTATTTTAGAGATTTATACCTTATAGAATTAAGAATTCGATTTAGAATAAGTGATCATGAGACTTATAAGTGATAATGGAAATCACTAATTATTTTGGAGATTGATATTATTCATCTATTATCATCAAATTTGGGACAAAAAAAATGGAATTACCACAAATACCCTTAAGGGGGACGGCCATGATGGGTTTTTAGGGTAGAAATATCTTTCAACTCTTGTACACATACACCTTATGTATTCATCTTGTGTATTACTACACCATTAATTCAAACCTACATCTTAGAATAATCTACAAATTTCCCACCCCAATAATTACCAAACAAAAGATAACAAAAGTGATTCCCCCCTGAACTTAGCATTTTGGCTAATTGTCCCTAGTAAAGTAGCCTATTATTATTTTATGTCTTAATTCTCAAATTATTAACCTAACAAATCATTTAATCAAAACAAAACAAAAAATTGTCCTCTCTCCCTTCATGGTGGACGGCCAAGTAGGCAAAAAATAGGCAAAATTCATTTCATTCATCTTCACAAAATCACTTCAAGCCTTGATATCCTCTCACTTCTCTCTAGCATTTTCTTCCTTCTCTCTAACTCATTTCTTCTTCAAACCTTCAAACACTTAACAAAAATACAAGGAATCCTTCACTTCTACTTGCAAGAATTTGAACGTACCACTCCAAAAGTAAGAAAAATTTCTTTTTCAATCCATTTTTGATATCACCTAGCTCATCTCTTTAACCTTCTAATTTAAGTTTAATTTTTTATTTTGGGGTATACTTAGAAGACCATTTGAAGATATTAAGAGACTTGAGGTCATCTAGAAGAAGAAATTGTGAAGAAGTTGGACTATAAGGTAAGAAATGGTACATTTTCTGCTTCTCTTTCTATTTTCCAAATTTTAACACTCCATTTTTATTTTTGGAGTTTTAGGGGCTGACCTTGAAGGTTGTTATTAAGGGTGACCAAAATCTTACATTTTGAGGCCATTACTAGTCACACTTTATGTTTGATACATGTTTTTATCTTAATTTTGATGATTTTATTTTTACACCAAAACAATGTTTTTAATTGTTGTCCAAATACTCCTAAATGATTTGAAATGTTTTTACTATTTATTCGGAGTATTTCTTCAAGTTTTATTTTAGATAAAATTGGACAACACTTTCAATGATTTTATGTTTATAAGTTTTTACTTCAAAACAAGGTTCCTAAATGTTGTCTAAATACTCCCGATCGGTTTAAAATGTTTTTACTAAATTTTCGGAGTATTTCTTGATGTTTATTTTCAACAAAAATTGGACAACATTTCTGTCTCGAGGTCAACCGATCGCCGTATAGGGCAACCCATACCTGAAGATGATTTTTGGAACAAAATATGAGACGAAATGATTCTTGACCAGGTCGATCGGTCGACCAAGGCATCGACCGGTGGCGTCGACCGGTACCTGGAGTCTTTGTTTTTGAAACAAAACATTCTTCTCTTGTAATTGCATCAAGGGGGACCGGTTGAGGTATGGGTCGACTGGTCGAAGAGCCCCTGGACCGGTCGCTGATAGGCGTGAGTTTTGCATGTATTTTGAGGCGTATTTCGAGCTATAATGATGGGTAAATATGCATATACTCGCGTTAAATGTTACATATTCACTCTTTGTGGAGAAGATATTACACTTTGCGTATTTTGTAGGAATTTCATGATATTTGAAGCTAATTGAATACGAATACGAGGAAAGCAAAGTGGAAACACGGAGAATTGAGTGGATATACGAAAAGTGAAGCCTAAAAGAGCGAAAATTGAGCGTCTATGAAAAAGACAAGGGGCGCACGGGTTGGGCGTGCCTCAGACACCACCCGTTTACCCTTGTATGAAGATAACTGCAGCTGCAGCATGGCACACGGGTAGCCCATGCATCAACGCATGACCCGTGCGTCCTAGAGAGAGTTGGAGTATTTCACCGGAATGGCGCACAGGTAGGCCGTGCTCCGACGCACCACCCGTGCGCCCTACAGAGAGTTGGGTAATTTCAGCATGGTGGCGCACGGGTAAACCGTGCTCCGGTGCACCACCCGTGCGTCTGCGCTGGAATCCCATAATCTGCAGCATTATGCCCTATAAAAAGGCATTTTGGGATCTACAACACAAGACAAGGGTCAACTCTTGGAAGAAGACATCAAGGAGACAATTGGGTTGCATCGGAGCTTGAAGAACAGAGATATATCGAGAGATTGTCGACGTTCCTAAGTTTTTCTTGCTTCTCTTTTAGTTTCAATCTTTCATTTTCATTTGTAATGACTTTGAACACTTTGTTTATAAGTTGTTTAATCATGTGAAGCTAAACATCTTGTGATTTCCGGGTTTTAGAAGTAGATTAATGAACTCTTGTTGGATGTTTTAATCTTAGTTGAAGTTATTATCTTGAAGCCTATTTGAGTATTTTGAGCTTATTCTTGTTTTATCACTTGATCAATGATTTAACTTGTTTGATATATTGATTCATAATTCGAGAGATGAGTTTCAATATTAGATCTTGAATACTCGACACAAATATTTGCATGAACCGAGAGGTTTGTAAATATTTGTGAGGATATTTGATCTTTTGTGCTTTTGGGAGTTGAATGCTTTATGTTGAGTAGAGATGCTAGCATAAGTATTTCGATCTACGTTTTATATGCATCTCGAGAGGGAGGATAAAATAGTTTTGTGATCGTCTTATAGGAATATTGATAATAACGTGGCTTGATTAAACCGGACAACAAGAGGATTATTAATCGAAACCTTAACTCGGAAATCCATTTCATTATCTTGATACTTCTTTCATTCGTGTTATCTTAATCTTGTGTTTTAGTGATTTAAATTGTCTTAATCTCAATACAACAATCATCAAATTTCGATCGTCTAAATAAAAATAAGACTATCTTGGATCAATACTTAGCATATTAATTTATTAGTCTCCGTGGATACGACCTTGCTACCCTATTCGATAACGTACACCGTACACTTGCGGTGAAGCTAAAAATATAGGCGAACAGTCGCCCTATGTTGATTTTATGTGTTTTCTTCAAACGTCTATTTGAGCACGACCGGTCGCCCTAAGTTTGACAGTAAACTTCTAACCGTTGTGCAGCAGACAAACTTTCCTTAGATTGTGGGATTTATTTCTAACAGCTATATTCTTGATTTTAAATATATTTTTCTGTAGATTTTCAATCCCCAAGAGGAGCCTATGCTTGATCAATCATATCCTATAAATAGAGGAAGTTTTGGAGCAACCAATGTAACAATTGAGATACAACACAACAAGATACGTTCCAAGCAAACATTTGTTCTTCATAGTTATTATTCTTGTTGTAATTTTGCCTAGTTTATCACTTTCACATCTTGAGGTCTAGGCTTTCATTTCTTGATTACACTTGCACTCAAATTGTAATATTCATTATTGAGTTGTAATCTTGATTTTGGTCATCATTCAACACAAGACATCCTTGTGAGTATTCTTGTGGAAAGAATACACATGGGTGATCTAGGTGATAGGTGTTTCAAGAGTGTGGTGCTCTTGAGGTGTTGAAGAATTTGGTATTCTTCAAGATTGAAGATTGTGGTGATCTTCAAAGGTGCCGTTGAAGGAATATTATGGTAATCTTCAAAGGGAGATTGTGGTAATCTCCAAAGGTGGTGTTGAATAAGGGTGTGGTGCTCTTCAAGGTGTTGTAAATTGAAGTTGTATTAATTTTAGTAATTAATAAAATTCTTTTTCTTTTTGAAATCCATCCCGGATATACTAGGGTGGTAGAGGATTAGGCCTTAGGTGGGTTGAACCTCTATAAATCGACGTGTGTTGTTTCTTCTCGCACCTTCATTATTGTCTTTGAGCATTCGGTTCGAAAAAGAGGGCGAAATCGAAAAGATGGAGATAATCTATTCACCCCCCTCTAGATTATCATAGTCGCTTGGACTTACAAGGGGTATCAGAGCCAAACTCTTTGGCAAGCTCGTTTCACATCGCGAGTGAGGAGGAACAATCGTCGGCTACGAATGAAGCTCATCTTTCCGGCACCTCCACCACCAAGCCACCTCGATTTGATTCCAAACATTTTACATTTTGGAAAGAAAGAATGGAATGTTATTTACAAGGTTGCGGGTTCGATATTTGGAACATCGTCATCAATGGAGAATCCATTCCGATGAAAGACACACCAAACACCTCCAAAGCTCTCAAGGAGCTCAATGATGAAGAAAAGAAAATCATCTCCTTAAATGGTAAAGCTCTCAATATCTTATATTGTTCACTTACTAATTTAGAATATGATCTCATTGTAGGAATTCGATCGGCTCATGAAGTATGGCAAAAATTAGAAGCCGTTCATGAAGTTTATGCAAATGATAGGAGCAACTCAAAAACATCTACTTCTCAAAGGGATACAAGGTCAAATCTAAGGAACAAGCCTTTTTCAACTTCCAACTATGAAGTAGTCGAACAATATTTTATGGGCATCGAAGAAGAAAATGAGGTATGTCTTAAACCCTTTACTTCCTATGATATTGTTATACAAAATGATTATAGTGATTTGCAAAATGATTTTGATGACCTTCAAAATGAATTCCAAAGTTTATTTGTTAAATACAAAAATTTAAAAAAGGAATTCAATACTTTGAAAAATGATAAGGATAGTTTATTTACCTCCTATGAATCACTATCATGTGCTCACACCACCACACTTGACAATGTTAGAATCCTTGAAAAAGAAAATAGTACTCTTGTTGAAGATATTAATTGTATGAAAAATGATATATTAAAATCCAACTTGAGTACCAATAAAATGTCCAATTTGTGAATGTTCATGGTTGTGATAATTTGAATAGTGAACTTGATCATAAGCCTAATGTTGTCAATCATATGAAAAAGAATCGAGCTCCTATGCATGTTAGTGCTATTACTTGCTTTTATTGCGGTAAGAAGGGTCACACGATTAATACTTGTCGGGCTAGAAATAGCTCTAATTATTTTTGGAGACCTAAAAGTCTCAAGACTAATCCCAAAGGACCCAAGCACTTGAGGGTACCACAAAACAATGTTATATTAAGTACCTGGCGAAATAATAATCGAAGAAAATTCTTCCCGCAAGAAAACATCAAATGACCATTTCATTTGATCAAAGGAGAAGAAAACACCACAATGAATTTCCAAGAGAAAGACATTATCAAAAATGGGAAGGACACAAAGCTTGGAAATGGAGCAATTGGAGAAATCATTATCAACAAGACGATTTTCAAAGGGGAAGATATCATAGACAATGGAAACGACACAACCCATGGAAATGGCGAAATTGGTAAACCGTATCTCCCTACATATATATGCATTTTATTTTAGTATGCATGTCTTTATTTGTGCCTTAATTGCAAAAAGAGTTTTCAAAAATTTATTTTTAATATTAAGGTCTTCTATATTTGTGTTTTTAAAACCCTTTGAAAAATGAGACCTTACATGTTGATTTTAAACTCTTGTGGACTTTCTTAGACTAATGAGTTATTATCTCTTATGGATTTCTATAGCATTAGCATTTGTGTAATATTTCCTATTGCTTAGCCTACACTTGTACTATTATGTCTTGTACAAAATTTGTTTAAATTGTGTAGGTTATATGTCTCTCATTCATTGGTTATCTACCATTACTTCATCAAGAGATTCTTAAACCATCGAGGAATGTTCACTCGTATTATTTTCTAGAACTCGATATTTTGTTCATGTCATAATTATGCATTTCTCTTTCAAACTATTTCATTTCATCCCATTAAGTGCCACTAAATGATTTCGTGAATTTTTCTCAAAAGGGCACTACTCGTAAAATCTCGTTTTTTTCGAGTATATATTTTCTCGAAACTCGTATTTGTTGGATTAGTCCACGATTATCTTTTTGCTAAGTTTTAAAACTTTTGGGGTGAAAAATTGAATTTTAAAAATTCTGGAAAATGAAATTGCACTGAAGCTGGTACCCAGAAGAAAGTACCGATCGACTAGGGGGTCGACTGGTCGACCACACCGGTCGACTGGGTAAAATTAGACGGGCAGAGAGTTTTTAAAGAACAGGGGACTGCATATTCTTTCATTTCCATCTTTCAATATTTCGAACCCTAGCTATATTTTCTTCAAATTTCTCTCAAAATCTCTCATGATTTTTCAAATTGTTCCATCCTTGAGTTTATATCACTCAAATTCATCTTGTCTTCATGGCACCCCGTCAATTCAACGGACGAAATCCTCAAAAGAGGAGAAGAAAACAAAGGGGAGAATCTTCCTCCAACCCCCAACAAGATGATATTTCACAAGGAGATAATCAAAACCGGCTTACGAAAGAGGAGATTGTTGAATTGAGAGCCGGGATTTCAAAATCGAATATTCATTGGGACTCAAGTAAGTTATCACTTCTTTACGAGCCTCCCTCTAGAGCTAATAGATTTCGATTTCTAAATATACTTGCAGAGGAGCACTATGAAAATATTGGATTGAACGACAAGAAAATTGCTTGCACTAGTATGGTTCGATTTTTAGCATTTCATGATGAATATCCGGAAATTAGGGCTTATTTTGAAATTCAAGGTTGGGTTTCATTATGGGATAATTCGTGTTTGCATTATGATGATGAGCTTACATAATGTTTTTATGCAAATATGTGGATTGTTGATGCTACAGAAGATAATCCGTTGGAACTTTATACATTCGTTAATGGTAGGCATTTTTCGTGGACATTGGCCGATATTTGTAATCATTTTAATGTGCCGAATGATGGAGTTGTTAATATGGATTGCGCTCATTGGGATGATGATATTTTTGGTGTTTCACTTTATGAGGTAAAAACATTTTTAGGAGTGTTTCCGGAAGTAACCTTCTCGGCAATGCCGCCAAATTATCGGATTGTATCTATTATTTGCTCATATTGTGTTTGTGGTAAAGAAGTAAAACTTCCAAGTAATCTCGAACTCTTTCTTACCTATAAGATTATCCGAGGAGAAAAAAAAGTAAATTATGGGGCTATTTTTGTGTATTGTTTGTCAGAATCAAGAAGGCTTACTAAGAAAAAATATACGTTGGGAAATTGGATTTGTCGACTACTATACCTATCGGGCTACCCGGAAAATGAGATGAATACCGAAATTCGTCACAATGACTATGATAATGCCAACATTCTATAAATGGTAAGAATGCGACAAAATTTGCCATGGGTTCCCACCAAAGCCGCTAGGGGATGTGCTCGAAATCCACAACAACCTCGGGATGATTTCTTTAATGACAATGAGGTTGAAAATATTGGAAGAGGTAATGTTGAGGACCAAGAAGATGAGGAAGAAGAGAATTTGGGGAATGAAGAAGAGGAACAAGAAGTTAGGGAGGAAGAAAATGAAGAAAATGAGGAAGAACACTTCAATGAAGGAAATGATGGAGAAGATGAAAATGAACCGGAATTGAGTATCAATGAGAGAATGGACAAAGTGGAAAGAGATACATTTAGGGATGTAGCCTCTCTTAGAAAAGAGCTCCGGGTTGTGAAGGAAGAAAATTCTAGATTGAAAAAGTCTATGGGAAAATTGAAGAAATTCATCAAAGAGCTTATCCCCGGGGCTTGCTTCTCTTCGGATGAGGATTGATGTCCCTACCCCGTGTTTATCTTATTATCTTAGCATTTTTTTTCCTTGTCCTTGTTGTCTTGTAGTTTTATGAACTATCTTGTACAAACTCTATTGCACTAATGAGATTTGCTTGTTTTCTTGAAGGGGATAAAATAGCAAGTATGAAAGTGGCTTTTGGTTGATCTTGATTATGGTATTATTGGAGTATTTGATGGTAAAAATACTCTATTTGTATTGTTTGATAATTGGTAAGAAGTACTTGATGGTAAAAGTGCTTCTTTTAATTTTTGCTTAAATGCATTTGTAATGCCTTGATCTTTGTGTTTAGATGGATAATTTGGGACATTTGTAATGTTTTATATGCATTGTTTGATGCTTGATATGTTCTACTTGATGGTTCTTACATTTTTTGCTTGATTTGTTTTTTGAATTATCTCAATTGTGTCGAACCCTTGAGAATTTACTTTGTTGGGTCTTTTATTTGGTGGATATATGTTGAAAATTTGCTTTTGGTGATGGTATGAAAAACTTGGCTTAATATATTTTACAAGGGATATATATATTTTCTTCAATTTTTGACGTCCGCCAAGTGTTCGATAAAATGTTTAAACGAAAGATTCATCACCTACATGATTCTCACATTTTCAAATGTCTTAAATATTCATTGAGATCATGTCTTGGCAAACAAAATGAGCCTATGGATTTTTTCATACTACATTTCTCCCATTTTCTTCGGATTCTAAGCCTAATTTTTTCAATGGTTGATAAATCGTATCTTTGACGTACTTTGATATACTTGTATGATGTTTTTATCATCCTAACATTCTTTTTGATGATTCCAAAGGGGGAGAAACAGGAAATTTGCTCGTTAGCTCAAAGAAGCTAATATAAGCTCGATATAAAAGCTATAAGCTATGGCTTCTTAAAGCCATAAGTTGTGGACTATACTTAGTCCAATTGTTGCTTGATGGACTTATATACTTGTCTAATGATGTTTTGTTGACAGGGGGAGCTTATAAGCTCTTGAATAATATGTAAAAGCTAAGCTTTTAGCTTATGGTTAATTGCTTTTACATTACTCTTGATGTGCTTGTTGATAGGGGGAGCTTGTGCTTATACTTGGATAATATTTACTCCCTTACTTGGTTGCTTATGTTATTTTGGAAATTTTGGTTGCTTCTAAACGGGTAGATGTTTTTACCGGGAAATCGTTTTTAAAATTGTTCTCCAAATATTTCTAAAAATTGTTTTGGTTTGTAATCATCAAAAAGGGGGAGATTGTTTGATACATGTTTTTATCTTAATTTTGATTATTTTATTTTTACACCAAAACAATGTTTTTAATTGTTGTCCAAATACTCCTAAATGATTTGAAATGTTTTTACTATTTATTCGGAGTATTTCTTCAAGTTTTATCTTAGATAAAATTGGACAACACTTTCAATGATTTTATGTTTATAAGTTTTTACTTCAAAACAAGGTTCCTAAATGTTGTCTAAATACTCCCGATCGGTTTAAAATATTTTTACTAAATTTTCGGAGTATTTCTTAAGGTTTATTTTCGACAAAAATTGGACAACATTTCTGTCTCGAGGTCGACCGATCGCCATATAGGGCAACCCGTACCTGAAGATGATTTTTGGAACAAAAAATGAGACGGAAGGATTCTTGACCAGGTCGACGGTTGACCAGGGCGTCGACCTGTGGCGTCGACCGGTCGACACCCCTGTCGACCGGTACCTAGAGACTTTGTTTTTGAAACAGAACATTTTTCTCTTGTAATTGCATCAAGGGGGACCGGTTGAGGTATGGGTCGACCGGTCGAAGAGCTCCTGGACTGGTCGCCCTATGTTAATTTTCTGTGTTTTCTTCAAACGTCTATTTGAGCGCGACCGGTCGCCCTCAAGTTTCACTGCAAAATTCTAAACGTTGTGCAGCAGAGAAACTTTCCTTAAATTGTGGGATTGATTTCTAACAGCTATATTCTTGATTTTAATTGTATTTTTCTGTAGATTTTCAATCCCCAAGAGGAGCCTATGCTTGATCAATCATCTCCTATAAATAGAGGAAGTTTTGGAGCAACCAATGCAACAATTGAGATACAACACAACAAGATACATTCCAAGCAAACACTTGTTCTTCATAGTTATTATTCTTGTTGTAATTTTGCCTAGCTTATCACTTTCATATCTTGAGGTCTAGGCTTTCATTTCTTTATTACACTTGCACTCAAATTGTAATATTCATATTGAGTTGTAATCTTGATGTTGGTCATCATTCAACACAAGACATCCTTGTGAGTATTCTTGTGGAAAGAATACACTTGGGTGATCTAGGTGATAGGTATTTCACGAGTGTGGTGCTCTTGAGGTGTTGAAGAATTTGGTATTCTTCAAGATTGAAGATTGTG
Organism: Rehmannia glutinosa; assembly: GCA_016081115.2. Classification (NCBI taxonomy): domain Eukaryota; kingdom Viridiplantae; phylum Streptophyta; class Magnoliopsida; order Lamiales; family Orobanchaceae; genus Rehmannia; species Rehmannia glutinosa. Next base: position 74,688,154 of record CM071935.1, read on the forward strand.
GTGATCTTCAAAGGTGCCGTTGAAGGAAGATTGTGGTAATCTTCAAAGGTGGTGTTGAAGAAGAGTGTGGTGCTCTTCAAGGTGTTGTAAGTTGAAGTTGTATTAATTTTTGTAATTAATAAAATTCTTTTTCTTTTTGAAATCTATCCCGGATATACTGGGGTGGTAGAGGATTAGGCCCTAGGTGGGTTGAACCTCTATAAATCGACGTGTGTTGTTTACTTCCCGCACCTTCATTATTGTCTTTGAGCATTCGGTTTGAAAAAGAGGGCGAAATCGAAAAGATGGAGATAATCTATTCACCCCCCTGTAGATTATCTTAGCCGCTTGGACTTACACTTTACTCACTACACAAGGTAAGTGTAGTACTTCCAATTTCTCACCATCTTCTTCTTCTCCTTAAATTTTTAACCTTATTTTTCTAACTCCTATATTTTTTTGATATTCCTTGACTTAGGGGCTGACCTAAGTCACTTCTTCATCAAGAGTGATTTATTCCATTTTTCACCAACAAATCAATCTTTAAGGTGGGTGGAAAAATTCTTTCAACTTCTAGGTGTTTTACTTAAAAATGCATGTAGTATTTTGATTTTGAGCACTTGAGATATATATTATGTATTGCATGCTATTTTCTTGTATCAAGTTGGAAAAATTCTCAAGTGTTGCTCAAAAATGCGATTTATCGAAAAATAGGGCATACATGTACACTTTATTGTTATACTTGATGAAATTTTGTATGAGGAGGATATGTATGTGTATGACTCTTGAAATCTATGTTTTTAATTATTTATAACCTGGACAAGTCGAGCATAATTTATTAAATTTCAACTTTTGGACTTAAAATGCAAAAATGAAAAGTTAGTGGACTTAATTGCAAGAAAATAAAACTTAAGGGACCCCTCTGTAATTTTTGATTTTTGGGACTGAAATCAGGTTCAAAAATTATGTTTTGACATTTTAATAGAGTTTTAAGAATTTTTAGATAAATAAAATCAACCCTTAAAAGCCCAAGGACTAGATTGTAAAATTTTAGAAGTTTAAGGGCTATTTTGCAATTTTCGAAACTGTACTAGACCCTAATTTTAAAATTTAAAATTTTAACTCTTAAGGGACTGGAAATAACATATTTTAAGTGTATTCCAAAAATACAAGTGTTTAGAGCTTGGAAAGTAATTTTATAAAAATTGAGGGACCAAATTGTAAAAGATTAAACTTGAGGACCAAATATAATTTCCAGGACTTATGCAGTCCATGCACCTGGAAATACTAATTTAACTATAACATAATTATATCTTGGACCCAAGGTTCAAATTTCATAACAATTGGACCCTTAAAAGCCTTAAAGGCAATTATTTCAAAATGGGACAAAAATGAGATTTTCAAAAGTTAAGGGACCCATACTTGCTTCTTTTAAAAATTGTTTTTGTCCCAATATCTCACTGACCTTAGTGACATTTTACAACTGGAATCACATTAAAATCTCTTCCGGTTTGCGAGTTCCAGTTATTTTAAACTTAGAGCCCGAAATGATAATTTTAACTAATTTGGGGCCAATGTGAGAATTTTATAAAAACTCAACCTCAAAAATTTTAAAACCTGGATCTCTGAACAATTTAGAGAATTTAAGAACTAACCTTATAATTTTTTAAGGTCAGGACGTGTATTTATTTAATTTTAACTCCAAAAGTAGTGGTTTTTACAAAACGGGGCTAATTGTAAATTTTCTTTTGAACAAGGACCTAACTCAAATTATTTTTCTTTTAAAGAAACAGCCCTGGACTCTCTGACTTAATAATGAATTAAAAATGTTTTATTTTCTCAAAAATCCCTTGTCTTATCAGTTCGTCTTGACCGAATAATACACGATCGCGAGGCGACTTCCTCGTCTTGCGATTTCAAATCTATGATGGGACTTATGTTCCACCTAATCTATCAAGATATTGAAGATTGCTTATCCTCCCGATAATCATCTTCATCCAAATAACTCCACCAACGCCATAATTGCCACTTGTAATTTTCAAAAAACTTTTCCTGAACTGCTTCCCTGAATCAACAATACTCGACTGTCTGGTCGACTTCCTGAACGTGTATTTAATTTCCTGCCTGAGTCAACTTGGTGTGTCGAGCTCACAGTCGGAATGGATACGTCGGGGATGGAACCGGGCAGCTCGACTGCTATTCCACTCTCTGGCCCCATCGTCCTAATCCCGCAACTGAGGGACGGAGTTTGTCCAAGGGAAACGGGTCGTAGTACTTGAGGTATAATCATGATTATGACGAATCCGAGCCTTGCAAGCTCCAATGTGGATTTTGTCTTTGCCTATGGAGCGATAAGGTGACAGGTCTTGGTTGAACGGGGGGTTACAAGGAAGAACGAAGGAATCGCTGTCTGATCCACACGATTCCGGAGTTAATCGGACCCGATTGGTTGGCGCTACAAATCCGTACGCAATCGCTACTTGTATTGCATTGGTTGGCGCTACAAATCCGTACGCAACCTTTACTTGTTTGCATAGGATTGACATTACATTCAGTACGCAATCCTACATGTCTTGCCTGAATCATAGTGCTTGTGTGACCACGAACTATTTCTTAAACTGTATAAGTATATTGCTTAATATATATTTATCACGACGCTTGTGGACTATGTGTGAATACATGCATCATACCTCACGCGTTTTCATACAACCGTTTTCTCGCATTAACTATATACATCGCCACACTCTCACACGATCACCCCATCCACAGAGATTTCTGTCTCATCCCCTCCTGTTTTCTAACCTTTAGATGAGGAGTACGATGAAGACGTCGAACCTACCACGGAATGAATCCCGTGTTCCGCCTGTCGTACTAGTTCCTATAATCATTGATGTCGAGCGATATTTTCTTTTGCTTTTGTTATTGTTGAACTCCTTCATTCTGTTTTAGTTTGGACTGTAAGTTTAAATTCAGATATTTTGATGGATTGTATTCGGATATTGTCGGATCTTGATATGTAATTCGTACTTGTGTGTATTTTATTCCGCTGCATTAGACTCTACTTCACTTGGAGTTTTGTATCATTGGTAGACTGTTGAATTATTTCTGTTTAAGTGATTGATCGTCGTCGCGTCGCGTTTGGGGCGTGACACGGTGGTTCCGACAACACTTGGAAATGCTATCTGAAGGGAAAAAAGCGTTATCCGAGTGCTTTTCTAGCGTAGTGATTTTAGTGTTTGTAAGTGTAAATTTTTGCTTCTTTAGATTTTGTTTTTGCTTCTGGTTTTACTTTTACTAACACATAAGCACTTTTCCCATTTTTTTTTTCGATTTTATCAAATATTGTCAATAAACCGCTTCTTCTAAAAGCACAAGCGTTTGCAAACACTCGCGTATGGTTCCAAGTTGTTAGGTTGGCGTAAACACACAGTGTTCTACACTAGTTATGGCAAGTATATATCTCAAGTCATTTGAAACTAATGGATTATATTATAGTATTTTAATTTCAAAAAACTTTAGGAAACTAAAAGTTTCTAAACAGCAACAAAATTTAATGTATTAACTATGAATAAGGTTCCTTGAAAAAAAACTATGAAATACATTTTCCCACCTAAAACCCTTGATAAAAATAGTAAAATCTATTTTAAGGCTTATATCATAATTTCTATCTAGATTAATGATTGAAATTTGGTAAAGTTTAATATAGAAATTCAATATTTTTTTTACCATAAATATAATATTTTGAAAAAATCAATAACAAATATAAATTTGTCTTCTTTTTGAACCAATAAATTCGGTTTCTAAATTTTTTTGTAAGTTTTGTAAGGTTTAGTCATTTTTTTATTCCAACCATAAATTTGGTTATTAAATTGTGATTTTTTTCTATAATTCATATTAAGTATTGTTTTCATTTTTTGGAAAATAATTAATAAAAAATTAAATTAAAACCATATTACCATCGATTGTAAATTTATTTTGGGGTTTGTTTAATATGCGTGTCAGGTAAGTTAGGAGCATTACAAATTACAAAAAAATAAACATAACAATAAAAATACAAACTAATCTAACCTAATTACTTTTAAAATTAAATCGCAATTTTTTCTATAATTCGGAAGTAAATGTTGTTTTCAATAATTTGCAAAAATAATTAATAACAAACCAAATAAAAGCTATAAATGGTATTTATTGTGTTTGGAAACAAATGTATATTAGGTTTCTAAACGTGAAAAGACTGAAATATTATAAGCTATATTATTTGACAAAAAATAATAATTTAATTATGTGTAAAATATGTATATTTTCTATATCTAAATTATGCTTCTTAATATAAAAATAATGATTTGTTTTTTGGTAAATCCAATTTTCATAATTTAGGTAAATTATGGTGAATAAGTTAAACATGAAATCAGGATATCTATATATAATTGTAGGTTTGTCAACATATTATGAATCAGAAGTTGTATATACCAATTATTTTATTATTTTTGTCAAAACCAAGATTTATTTTGTTATTTTCTTACCAAAAAAAAGGGAATTTTTGGTGGAATTTTATAAAAAAATAAAAAAAATATCTAATTATAATTTTCAAAATATTTGAACAATACACTACACAATATTTAAAAAAAGAATACTCTAGAAATATGAACATGGAATATAAATCTCGACAACAAAATTAAAAATTAAAAACTATCTTCTAAAATTGTGAATAATATATAAGTTATATATATATATATATATATAATTATACATATCCATGTACTATATTTCAAAAATATTCCACCATACTAATATTATCAAGTGCCTGAAATATTGAGATCAAATATATATATATATATATTTATATATATTTATATATATAACTGAATGTACTAGTGTAATATATTCAAAAAAATTAATTGAACATATAAATATTGTCTAAAATGCCTGAAATATTGAAATTCTATATATATAATTGTAAAGAGATTCTTTAAATTATATATACTTTAAATATTATAGATAATTTTTTGAATGTATAATAAGTAAATACCTATCACATAAGAGAAATGTTATTTATTTTTATATTATTTATGCTATATTTATTTGTAATTAAACAATAGAATAATTATTGTCCATTCCTATATATTATAAGCTAGTTTCTCAGATAATCATGATTTGAGTAAAATGATTTTGCTATTGGAATCAAAAAAACACTATGATTTAATTAAACCAACACACACACACACACACACACACACACACATATATATATATATAGGGGAGGTTAAAATGAGACCACATATTATAGTGAGACAGTGTGGACTCATCTCAACCCTCCCTTATCTATGTCAATGGCTAAGATAAATATGGGTTAAATTTACATTAAACATATAATTAATGCAAAATAAGGGTATAATTGTCAAAACAAACATGTGGGGGACCATCCAAATATGGAATCAATTACTAGGAGAGAGAAAATCATGTGGGGAGAGAGAAAATCGCGCTGGAGAGAGAAAATCGCACATGTGCTCTGCCATGCAGTATGATGTACACTTATCATATATTTGTCGTATACTTAACACTATTTTACTATATGTTTAACATAATTTTATTGCATATTAAAATGGTCAAACAAAAATATGTGGGGACCGTGAATCAAGGAATCAGTTATATATAGAGAGAGAATCACGTTCATTAATATATGGGGACCGTGGATTAAGTAAATCAATTGTGTAGAGAGAGAAAATCACGCACATTATTGTACTGTATATTTAACATATATTTAATGTATATTTAACACTATTATGCTTTATATTTAACATATTTGTACGGCATATTACAATTGTCAAACAAAAAAATAAGTATACAACAAAACACATATAAGTGTACATCAAAACATATATAAGTATACAACAAATAAAATAAGTATACAGCAACATAAATACATACATAAAAAATTAACTACTTATACATCAAAACACATCTAAGTATACATCGAAAAACATATAAGTGTACAGTACTCCATCCACGTCAGCATCGTCTTCTTCACCAATCCTCCATCTACAACAACAGCCACACCACTCCATCAACAGAAACAGAAGTCAACCTCAATTCTTCACCAATTGCTCAACAAAAAGCCCCATAGAACCCAGAAAAATCCATAATAACAGAGATGGCAAAAAACATGGAAATTGAATCGAAACTCTTCCAGAAAATCTCCAGCGGAAACTTAGATCGGAGAATCGCCTTCGATCTCGTTGACCACCCCTAGCCGGTACGAGTCTCAGAAGACTTAGATTGGAGATGGTTTGGAGATTAAGAGACGACAGTGAGAGGGCGGTGGACAAGAAGGCGGAGAGGAGGAGGGCGTCGGTGATGACTAGAAGAATTAGGGCTGAGAATAATAGCAGATTTGGGGGACCACATAATTAGTGGTGAAAACTAAAATGACTAATATGCCCTTTCCAGCTTAAAAATAAAACAAAAATAAATATTAAATTGGAAAGATCACAACCATCTAAAATTTGAGATGTGTGGCCAGGACTAGTCCACACTGTCTCATTTTAATTATGTGGTCTCATTTGATCCTATTCCTATATATATATATATATATATATATATATATATATATATATATATATTAATTTGTTGGTATAAATTTCAACTATGTCTCAATTTTTCTAATTTAATTTAGTTGTTGAAATTATTAAGTAAAATATGTTTTATAGTTTTAGAAAACTTAACAAATGTTTTAAATAGGTGTATAGACTTACTTCAAATATATTATCATATTGTATTCTTTTCTTTTTCTCATTTTTCTAAAATCTTAATGTATTGTTGGATATGAAATATAATATTTTGTAAAAATATAATTCTTATGATAATAGTTATTTTATAAATCTTACAATATTTTGGTCGGGTCAAGACATGTTAACCTGTAACTCATTTCCCCATTCAGAGAATATGACGAGTTGGGTCTTGAGATACTCATTCTGCCTGTTCCATTGCTATTTTCTACAATATATCAATTTCTAAATATCAAAATTATACAATAGTTCGTTATCAAAAAAACTATACAATAATTCATTATATTACAGTCTACGTATCATCTTCCCCCGTTCAAATTAGACATGGCGGGTATGGGTCTTGACTCTTGAGATACCCTTCCTGCACCACCCTACTACCTTTACTGCAATATATCAATTTTTTAATATCAAACTTATCCAATAATGCATTATATTATGCTCTCTGCATCGCACGGGCAATATACTAGTCTATTATAGAAAGAAATTTTATCCGAATTAATCATCTTTAATTATTCGAAAAATTGCATTAATGTTTTCTTTTCTGTTAATTGCGTAATATAACGGTGAATATATGTTGAGAAACTAATTTTTATTTGAACTTGATTGTGCATGCCAAACCCAACTTATTTCACGTATCATAATTCATAAGTAACTTGGATGGTTTGAACAATGATATATCCAAAGAGGGCAAAATCCAGCCTGGCCCGTGGGGCGGCCCAGTCAGCCCGAGATTTGGACTGGGCTGGAGGCTTTTAGGCCCGAAAAAGTCGGGCCTATTTGGCCGGGCTCGAATGGCTCGATGGGACAGGCTAGCCCGACTTTTCGGGCTGGCCCAAATTTTTCTGTATGGAGTGTATATATACATAGGATGGGCCAAGTAATTTCGTGGCCCGACCAAAATCGATCGGCCCAGTCTGGCCCGAATTTTCGCAAAAGTCTAATGATATAGGATTGGTTTGGCCCAACTCAGCCCATTACCAGCTCTAGATATATCTCAAGCTTTGAAAGAGTTACTTTCACATTAAGATTCTCTTTTCCCGACGGGACCAGAAATAAAGTAGGAAAAAGTTTGAACAAATTCCATCTTGATGTATTGATAAATAGCAACTACGACCTTCGCTTGTTTGGCCAAAATTATTTTTCTTTATACCAAAAGCATCTTTAATTCCCTTATACCAAAAAAGGAAAAGGAAAGAAGAATAAAAATAGGATATATAAATGGATAATATATTCGATACTTAAGGAATTTCTAGATAGAACAAAAATTTAAAATAAGTCCATATACATATATGGAAGCCAAGTGATAAAGCTGGTGCCACAATCGCAGACGGGAACTAGGACGAAAGGGATAGTTATGGGTTACAATTAGGATAAGTTCAATACACTAGACCAAGTCCAATAAAATTATTCCCATTATATAACGAGACATAAATAAAGGCCAAACATATTTGTTATTAAATTGATTGCATAATAATGCGGGAAAAGGACATGAATACCCCATTTTTCATACCTAATCCCTGCACAATTTCCATTTTCTGTTGATTTTGGACAAAAATACCCATTTCCGCTGATTTTTGACAAAAATACACATTTTCCGCTGATTTTTGACAAAAATACCCATTTTCCGCTGATTTTTTTTGCGTTGGTTTCTTTTTTGTTTCTTTATTGTTTCTTTGTTGTTTCAAACATGTTTGTTATTTCTTTGTTGTTTCATACATGTTTCATTTATGTTTCTTATATGTTTCACTTAGCCAACTTTTCATTGCATTCCACAGTTGCATGGTGAAAATCTCAGTTATGGTATGCCACAATGGACAATGGGAAGAAAATAAAGAGTATACCAACTTTGAGATAACAAGAATATAATACTGATTTCAATGGACTGCACATTCAGCACCCTAAAAGAAATCTTGGAACAACAAATTCAATTCAGAAAATTTGAGCTTGCTTGTCCATCATCGGCTACGAGAAATAGACACGACTCCACTCTCAGACCAAAAATACTTTGTATTGACTTCCAACATCATAGAATTATTGAATGCATCAACTGTAGTGGGGAAAGACCTACTAGTAACAACTTTGCTAGAGTACGTGAGATCTTTAGTTCAAGATTAGGCATGCAAACATTGAAATGAAGTAAGATCAACATTTACAAGGATGACAAAAAAAAAAGCTGAAGAGTATATTGGGAAAAACTACACAATTTCTCTAAATTTAAAAGCAATTTACTACAAACTTTTATCACATGATCCCCTGTTTCACAATTGTTTCTTACATGTTTCATTTATGTTTTTTACATGTTTCAACTGATTACACCATCATTAAGATTTACGTAACAACAATTCTCTAAAATCATTAGGAAGTGGAGGTAGAATCTCAATGTCGTTGTCATCGTCATCACCATTTTTGCGACTTCAACTTAGCATGATTGTGAAGCGGATGAGTGAGCCTTGCTTGTTCATTCTCTATCTCGAACGCGCTTCAACGTCCATGCCTTTCCCAACAATATAGTGCTCTGCATAACAAGCAACAAAAAATCTCACATTCACTACAAAAAAAATAAAAAAAAGATACACAGTCATATAGATAACACAACAAATCAAAAATAATAAAAAAGAACAAAATAAATGGAAAATACATAAAATAAGAAAAGAAACAAAAAAGAAACAACTTTGAAACAACAACGAAACAAACGAAAAACTTCAAATCACAAAATAATAAAAAAACACAGAAAAATCATGCATCAGCAACACAAAATCAACAAATCATTCAAATTTGCTTTCAACACAAAAAGAAAAAAAGAAAAGAAGAAAACCAGAAATCATCTCCAAACTCTTGATTTGAGTGGTAACCATTTCTCTGGTTTACTCCAACCACCTCAGTCATCAGATAGCTTGCCCACTTCCATCACAACCCTAGATCTATCAAGCAATCACTTCAATGGCTCCATCGATCTTTCTTTTTTTCACCGCGCATCGAGTTTGGTCAGTTTCAATGTCTCCATGAACACCTTCTTCACCGGAGGACTCATCGGCAAATTCGAACCGTCGCTGGAGAATTGCAAATCCCGGTCGAAGAGTGGAAAAACCGGCTTGAGCTGGCCGTTGGCGAACGCGTCCTCCGCCGCGATCGGTGACGTGTTTGTTTCTCCGAAAATTCTTCTTCTTCTTCGTCTTCTTCCACCTCCACGTCATCATCTTCATCATCATAACCCAGATGCTTTGTTTCTCCTTTTTGAGCGATCATATGAGAGTAGACAAATATCCACTCTCGATTTCTCTAAACTCTAACGACTACAAGCCATTGATTTAGGGAACAATAGCTTTACTGGTATTATACCAGCCAACCTGTGCTTGTGCATGTCTCTCACAGCAATTCGACTCGCGTACAACCAACGGGTGGGTGAAATCAGGGTATTTTTGTCATGGGATGGAGCAGGTGGGGTATTTTTGTGATGGGTGGGTAATTTTTTCTTTTTTCTAAAAATCAGGATAGTTTGTGTAATTTCCTCTAATAATGCCAAATTAGGCCTAAGGCTCTATGGCCCAAAAGCCCACGAAGGTTTTTTTTTTTTTTGAGGGGTCCCACGATGGTTTATTTACTTGCCTACAAATACCGCTAATCAATATTAGGGAATGGTATGCAATTTATTCTAGCATTACTAGCTCTCAAGTTTTTTGGTTTTTTTCTTCGAACTAATTTTAGTATCGGATAGTCTTTGCCAGAAAACCCAAGGCACTCCTAACGCCTGTTTGGATGCATGCAGGCGGCGATAGATCAAATGTAAATAGGATTATTAGGGAATTGGTATCTTATTAAACTAGGAGACCTTTTTTTTTCTTGGATCCTTGATTTTTGTTATCTGTTTTAGTGTTTTTTTTATTTTCTAATATGATCAGAAAAGTTTATTATAGGCTCATATATACAACTGGGCTTCCTAATATTGGAAATTCCGTGATCAGTGATTGATATGTTAAAAAATGAAATAAATTATATTTATGATAAAATAAGTACATGAATGTATTTTATAGTTAATTTAGTTTGGATACAAATATGAGTACAAAAGACAGGGTGATATCCATGTTTTGTGTATGTATACTTAATGCGTGGATGAACGACAAGTGCCTCATTTCCTGCAACATAGAACATATGAATGGTAGATACCACACCAAATGTATATACACCAAGTTTAGCATCTACAAGACCCAAAGACAATTCACCATTTTGTGGTTGATTATTGAAATGAGAGAGAGAGAGAGAGAGAGAGAGAGAGAGAGAGAGAGAGAGAGAGAGAGCTTGGATAAGTTGCAATTTTAGTCTTGTAATCCATAAGAGGTTGACAATAATAGTCCTCCAGAATCACATTTCAAAAGAGTCTTGTAACTTTGAAAAAACTCTTAAATTTAGTCCTTTGGTTACTGAAAGTTAAAAAATTGCTGGAAAAATCCACGTTTCCACATCTCCAGTCGAACCTCCTAATTTGGAACCAATAGACATCTTCCACGTGAGTTTTCTTCATGAGTTTTTGTTCCAATTGACATGTCAATTCACTTGGAGGAAGTGCACATAAGCAACATTGGATTCCATATAAGCTGTTATTGCCAATCAATGAGAAAATAGAAATGGCTCAATTTCCCTGAAAATTAATTTCTAATGAACAGTTTAAAAAATTAAAATTTCTAATACACATTTTTAATATTTTTTTAGAACTATAAAATAGGCGTAAACCCATCGAATCAAGATCAAAAACCGTGTGAGAAATGAGATGTGATTAAATTTTTGGCAAAAACGCCTCATTGCTATCTCTTAGAGCATCTCGAAGAGAGTGATTTATCTGTTGAATTATATAAACTTAATTTATGTTTAATTGTGGTAGATGAGTTTGGTAGTTGATTTTAAGTTGTTGGTGTGGTAGGTGAATGTGGTAGATGGAAATAAAAGATGACCATTGGATTAAGGTTGGTGAGAATCAATCTTAACCATTGATTTAGATGAAGTTTTAGTATAAATAGGAGGTATTGTTGGTTCATTTTGTATCAAGTTAAGAAAGAAAAACAAGTGAGTGAGAAGCAAAACTTCTAAGTAATATTTGAGTTTGAGTGAAGTTGTGGTGAGGTGTGTCTTGTAATATTTGAGTGATCAATAAAATTATGTCTTTTGAGTGGTAAATTTCCAACAAAGTGGCATCAGAGCCACGGTTGTAAAGGTTGTAAAATCTCGTGAAATACTAAGTATGCTCTGTGGTTGCAGCTTTGACTGATCTTCCACATCAGAAAAAAAAATTCTTGAGATTTTATACACAGTGAGATCGAGTTGAGAGTATTGAGTCAACTCATCAAGTTGACCAAGTCAAGTTGACAGTTGACCGAGAGTTGACCAAGGGTTGACCGTTGACCAAGTAAAAAAAAATTCCAAGAATTTTTTTCGGCATTCCGAATCCATTTGTTAGTCAAATTAATCTTCAATTCACATGGCGAGCGTGGCATCATTCCAAGTTCCACAACTTAAGGGAAACGACTTTGAAAACTGGAGTATCAAAATGAAGGCACTTCTCGGAGCACATGACGTATGGGAAGTCGTGGAAAAAGGCTATGAAGAGGCTCGAGTAAACTAAAGACCTCGAAACTATGACAATTGAACAACTCCTTGGTTCACTACAAGCCCATGAAGAAAAGAAGAAGAAAAAGGGTGTTGTAGATCAACTTCTTAAGACAGAAGTACAACCAACCAAGAATGAAGAAAACTTCCACAATAACAGAAGTCAACGTGGAAGAGGTTGTGGACAAGGAAGAGGTCGAGGTCGTGGATGAGGTTGGAATTCAAACAATAATTTCAACAACAACAACTATATGCAAGGAGAAAGTTCCACAAGAGGCCGTGGAAGAGAAAATTCATACTCGAGGTATGATAAATCTCAAGTTCAATGTTATAATTGTCAAAAGTTTGGTCATTACGCCAGAGATTGTAGAAATCCCAATACTCGAGTTAATGAGAGAGCCAATTTGGTGGAAGAAAAGAAAGAAGATGGTGCTAATGTTTTACTTCTTAAGACGAAACGATAACGGTGAAGGTCAAGATGACACATGGTACCTAGATACAGGTGATAGCAATCATATGTGTGGGAGACGAACAATGTTCGTAGAACTTGATGAATCTGTAAGTGGCAATGTCTCTTTCAGTGATGATTCTAAAATAGCAGTAAAAGGAAAAGGTATAATCCTTATTCGCTTGAAAGATGGGAGACATCAATTTATTTCTAATGTTTATTATGTACCCACCATGAAAACAAATATTTTGAGTCTGGGACAACTCTTAGAGAAAGGTTATAATATTTATTTGAAAGACAATAACCTTTCTATAAGAGACAATATTAATAACTTGATTGACAGGGTACCCATGTCAAGAAATAGAATGTTTCTGCTCAACATTCAAATTGATGTAGCAAAGTGTCTCAAGATGTTCTATAAAGATTCATCATGGTTGTGGCATCTAAGATTTGGACATCTCAACTTTAGAGGACTTGAGTTACTATCCAAGAAAAATATGGTAAGAGGTTTACCTTGTATCAACCATCCTGATCAGCTTTGTGAAGGATGCTTACTTGGGAAGCAATTCAGGCAAAGCTTTCCAAAAGAGTCAAACTACAGATCCCAAAATCCACTTGAGCTCATACATGCTGATGTTTGTGGTCCTATCAAGCCAAATTCATTCGGTAAAAGTAATTACTTTCTACTATTCATTGATGATTTTTCAAGAAAAACTTGGGTTTATTTCTTGAAGCAGAAGTCAGAAGTGTTTGAAGCATTCAAAAAGTTTAAGGCGGCAGTGGAGAAAGAAAGTGGTCTTCACATTAAAGCCATGAGGCGATCGAGGAGGAGAATTCACTTCGAAGGAATTCCAAGAGTTTTGTGAAGCAAATGGAATTCGACGACCACTTACTTTTCCCAGATCCCCCCAACAGAATGGAGTTGCAGAAAGAAAGAATCGAACCATTCTCAACATGGTACGAAGTATGCTCAAAAGCAAGAAAATGCCAAAGGAGTTAGGCGAAGGTTGTGACGTGTCTTTGTTTATCTATCAAATCGCTCACCAACAAGAAGTGTGTGGGGTAAGACACCACAAGAAGCATGGAATGGGAGAAAGCCTGGTATTTCTCATTTAAGAGTTTTTGGAAGCATAGCTCATGTACATGTACCAGATGAACAAAGAAGCAAGTTGGATGATAAAAGCGAGAAATTCGTCTTCATCGGCTACGACAACAACTCCAAAGGCTACAAACTATATAACCCCATCAATGGAAGAATAATCACCAGTCGAGATGTTATCTTTGATGAAGAAGGTGAATGGGATTGGGGTACGCATGCCAAAGATTACAACTTCGTTCCTGAATTTGAAGATGATGAACAAGTAATTGTTGAGCAATCAGGAGAAGAACCCATTACACCACCAACATCACCGTCATTTTCACAATCACCACCATCTTTCCTAGTTGAAAGAAATGAAGAGCGTACAAGAAGTTTGGAAGAGCTCTATGAGGTAACTGATAAGCTCGAAAATCTCACCCTATTTTGCTTGTTCGCAGATTGCGATCCAGTGAACTTTGAAGAAGCTGCTCAAAATAAGAAATGGGGAGATGCAATGGATGAAGAAATTAATCAAGAAAAATGACACTTGGGAGCTTGCTCAACTTCCCAAAGGTCATAAAGCCATCGGTGTAAAATGGGTGTACAAGGTTAAAAAGAATGCCAAATGAGAAGTTGAGAGGTACAAGGCGAGGCTTGTTGCAAAAGGTTATAGTCAAAGAGCTGGCATTGACTATGATGAGATATTTGCTCTGGTTGCACGTTTAGAAACCATAAGACTAATCATTTATTTGGCAGCCCAAAATAAGTGGAAAATACATCAGATGGATGTAAAGTCAGCGTTCCTTAATGGAGTACTGGAGGAAGAAGTCTACATTGAACAACCAGCGGGCTATGTGGTTGAAGGACAAGAAGATATAGTCTTGAAATTAAAGAAAGCTCTCCATGGATTGGAACAAGCACCGAGAGCATGGAATAGTAGAATTGACAAATACTTGCAAGAGAAAGGCTTCACCAAATGCCCCTACGAACATGCTCTTTACATCAAGAACAAGGATAGTGATGTTTTAATTATGCTGCATACGTTGATGATTTGATTTTTACAGGGAACAATATAGGCTTGTTCCAAGAATTTAAGAAAGCAATGACAAAAGAGTTCGAAATGACTGACATTGGGTTGATGGCTCACTACCTCGGAATCGAAATCAAGCAGAAGGATGATGGGATATTCAACTCACAAGAAGGCTACACAAATGAGATTCTGAAGAAGTTTAAGATGGATGATTGCAATCCAATAAACACACTAGTAGAATGTGGATTGAAATTGTGCAAGGATGATGAAGGAAATAAAGTGGATCCAACATTGTTCAAAAGCCTAGTTGGATGTTTGAGGTACTTAACTTGTACAAGGCCTGATATTCTTTATGTAGTTGGACTTGTGAGTCGCTATATGGAAAATCCAACCACCACACATTTCAAGGCAGCCAAGAGAATTCTTCGTTACCTAAAAGGTACAATCAACTTTGGTCTGCTTTATTCAGTTTCTAATGATTATAAGCTTGTTGGGTACAGTGATAGTGATTGGGCGGGAGATACTGATGATCGAAAAAGTACAACTGGCTTCACATTTTTCATGGGAGATACTGCTTTCACTTGGGCATCGAAAAAACAACCAATAGTCACTCTTTCAATATGTGAAGCTGAGTACGTGGCGACTACATCATGTGTTAGTCATGCAATATGGCTAAGGAATTTGTTAAAAGAATTAAGCATGTCACAAAGAAGCTCCAAGAGATTTATTTATGTCGATAACAAGTCAGCAATAGCTTTGGCAAGAATCCGGTATTTCATAATCGGAGCAAGCATATTGATACTCGATACCATTACATCAGAGAATGCATTGCTAGAGAAGAAGTTCAAGTAAAGTACGTGAAGTCGCAAGATCAAGTTGCTGATATCTTTACCAAGCCATTGAAGTATGAAGACTTTGCAAGATTGAGAAGTTCACAAATAAGTTTAAGGGAGAGTGTTGAATTATATAAACGTATTTTATGTTTAATTGTGGTAGATGAGTTTGGTAGTTGATTTTAAGTTGTTGGTGTGGTAGGTGAATGTGGTAGATGGAAATAAAAGATGACCATTGAATTAAGGTTGGTGAGAATCAATCTTAACCATTGATTTAGATGAAGTTTTAGTATAAATAGGAGGTATTGTTGGTTTATTTTGTATCAAGTTAAGAAAGAAAAACAAGTGAGTGAGAAGCAAAGCTTCTAAGTAATATTTGAGTTTGAGTGAAATTGTAGTGAGGTGTGTCTTGTAATATTTGAGTGATCAATAAAATTATGTCTTTTGAGTGGTAAATTTCCAACATTATCTTCAATTTGGAACATAACTTGCTCCAACGTTGCGCCAAAGCCTGCATTCTTCAGAATAATTTTACGCCAAAAATACCACAACATTGTGTGGTGCGCTAAATTTCTTCATTTCTTACGATTAAATTAATGGCTTTAGTGTATGAAAATATGCACTAAAATAGAATATTATGGAATATTAATATTCTTTTTTGTGAGAACTAATCGCAAATTGCTTGAGGCAATTGAAATGCAAATTTTGCACTAAAATAATCTGAGAATATGACTAAAATAGTGCAAATTGTTGGAGATTATCAAATCTCTAGTATGTCGTGAGTTTAGTTATCACCATTTACGCATCTAATGGCTCATTATGTGTCCGGCATTAAAAAAAACTGTTACGAGTTTTTCCTAGAAAGAAAAATCCACTTGAATTATATCTAAGTGGATGGTACAAAATGTCTAATTGGTACATAGTTTGTGCACTATTTATTTATTTTTTGATCCTTTTTATTTATTTGAAATTATGGTTTCCTTTTTTTTTTTTTTGCGTAGGTTTAATAACTTATAAAAAGTACCTATTTACAATATTCAACACAACACCCGCTTCGATGTAGATTGTCACAATAACATACTTTTTTTTTTTTTTTTTTTGAGGGAGTCACAATAACATACTTGAAAACCATACAACAAGGAAATAAATCCCCTTATTTATTAATTACAAGTACATAATTATAGTAGATCAATAACCTTGAAACCATAAACATTCCATTAATTAAGTATGATATTCTTAATTGGGCACGAGCAGATGGTTGAGCCCAATTTCTTTGGTCATACTAAGGCCAAGATTCATGATTGCGTGTGGTTCGGGCACATCTTCAGTTTTTTTCTCGTACTCTAAGGTCCATGTCACCAAGCTGTCTTCACCATTGTTGTCGACTTTAACAACAAGTTTAAAGGTGTTGTACCATGCCATCACATCTCCTTCAATCACATTAAACGTGATTGATTTCTTCTCCTCGTCTATGGCTTCAATTATCTCTTTTGCAAACTTCGTTTCTCCATCTATCATTAATTGTCTCATATAAATTCCATTTTATTATTGCTAGGTTCATTAACATTTAAACGGAAAAGAAATTTGCAACGTGAACTTTAACCTTTTTTATATTTTGCAATCTAATTATTATATATTAGGGATAATTAAAAAACACTCTGAAGTTTGGTCTAATTACCAAAAAATCCAGAGATGTTTCGAAATTACAAATAATCTCTCAATTCTGATTATATTTTAAATTTAAGGGGGGTAACTGTGATATTTTTATAAATGTTAGGAGGTTTTGTGAAGGGAAATGTAAGACAGAAATTAAAACAATCTCAATGGATATTTTGCAATTTTTCCTAGTTTTATTTTTAATTTGACCAAACCTGAGGTTTTTTTTTTGTAATATCTTAATTATTATTATTACTACGGATAAGTATGATAAAATCCCTTGAGGTTTGGGCTAATTATAAAAAAAAAACCAGGAGATTTTTCAGAATTACAAAAATCCCTTCAAGTTTAATTTGCTTATATCTTAAATTTAAGGGAGTAACTGTAATAATTCTATAACTATCAAGGGCGTATTTGAAATATTTTTTGTTTATGAAAAGTGAATATGTAAGACAAAATCAAACCCCAATGAATTTTTTCCAATTTTCAAAAACCTATAGTTTTTTTTAATTAGCCCGAACCTCGGGATTTTTTGTGTAATTATCCCTTGTTATTATTGTTTTGCAACTAACAAATTCTTTTCTCCATCTTTCATTTGTCTCATACAAATTCCATATGTGCGAATATTACTGGAATATTCGAACGTCGGCTCGTCCGAGTTTGCAATTTGAAAAATCCACATAGTTCAAGTTGTAAAATGTAAAAAGACCAAAGTAAGGGTTGCAAAAAAAATGTTTTCCGGAAAAAAATAATTTTAAAATAATTTTTAATACGAAAAAAAAGAAAGAAAAAAATTACTTGTACGAACTTGAGGCTCATAAAATCTTGTAAAAAATTGTGAAGTCAAATGTTACCATGGATGTATTGCCAGCAGATGACTGAACCAACAGTTCCCCATTGCCCACTCTGCAAATCAACCTTCTTAACCTTTCCAGGGCAGATGTCTGAGATACGGTGCAGTTTGTTAGTAAACAGTTCGTGCAACAAATCCACGTCAGACTTTATGCTTATTTGTGAAATAAGCCTACCACTAAGACCCATCTCTTTGAGAAATGGTTTGATCTGTGGCCATGAATACCTGATCCTATTGGTCTTTATATTGCAGCCATAAGAGGAATCCAAAGCTTTTAAATTGATGGTCCATTGCTTGTAAATTATTCTCTATAATAATATAGAGAGATTGGATATATCTTCAATCTTCATCAACGTTAAATATATCATATACGTATCACTAATATTCACTATTGACAATGGCGTAGCCAAGAAAAAACAAGGGTGGATTCATACACGAAATTGGGATGAACCAGATAAAAATTAAAATAAAACCATATAAATATTAAATATTTTTTTTTGGGGGGGCAGGTTGGCCCCTAGCTCCGCATGTGACTGTTGATAGGTGTGGCAATTCTTATTGCGTTCGGGTTCACATGTGGTGTCGAGATATAAATTTTTATTATACCAACTTTGGCACACCATTGAGTAAGAGATTTTTTTTTTTCTTTTTTTTTTCTTTTTTCTTGAGAGGGGGGGGGGGGGGTTCTTTAAGGATCTGCATGCCCATATAATAAAAACTTTATTAGCAGAAAATAAGCAAAAAAATAAAAAAATTAAATTAAAGAATAAAACCTCTTCTTTCATCATTTTTATATTATAAAAGTTGTGATCTCATCCTTTTATTAATTAGTTGCCTTACTTTTTCCCTGAATCCAGTGGCATTTTAAATAGTAAACCCATGATTGAATGGTTATTTCCAGGTAATATTTATTCTTGTCTGTATTAATAGTACATAGCAAAATTCATGTTTTGAGCAGTTCATGAGTGCATCTCACTTACGTAATAGGTTCATGTAATTATCCATTGTATCTCAATTTCTTCCTTGTGCAACAATTTCACGTAAGCGGAGTTTCGTTTATCAGTCTGAAGAAGAAAAGGTAGTCTCTACTACAAAATCAACAAGTTTACATCTGTTGGTACAGTGCCATCTACGGGCAATGAATTACTGGCGATTCATGTAGATGACGGCTGCTAAAATTTATATAATATGTTCATTCATTAGACATTTGCATTTCTTTATATATGTTTGTGAATTTTTGTATCTCTGAACCAAAAATCAGCAGCACAGCAACCCAATAGAGTAATCTGCAAAATGAAAACAGAGCAGCAGAAAGAAAAGTATGCAAAAAATCTGAGGCGTGTTTAATAACACTGTCCTAAAAGATTATTTTGCAATCTCCCAGGATACAACAGATTCATCTGGTGTGACACCAGGAAACAGGAATCAACGAATTTTTTTATAACCCAAAACCCAGCAGTAGTCGGTTTGAGAGGATGAATAAAAACTGAAAAATAAGAAAGACTCTGTATTTTTTCTTCTCGTGTATTTTCACAGAGTAATGGACTGCTTTTATAAAGCAAAATCCAATCATCCACTAACCCATTAAAGTAGGAACAGAAAGTGATCATTTTTAATTAAAAAAAACCCATCACTTTGAGACTGCCGTTAATAGATAAGAAATAAACTTTGTTGAGTATTTTCTTAAGCCTAAAAACAGGGCCGTGCTCAAATTTTAAAATGGGTCTTTTTTATGATTTTATAGAAAATATAAAATAATATGAAAAAATAAACTGTATTATGTAGCAACCATATTCAAGTAATTATTTGAATACAACTCGCCTCACAGTCGTATAATCAAGTTGCTTAGAGATTACTTTCACAATTGATAACATAACAAACACATTCAATCTAATTTCTTGGGATATAGTTGATCTAAGAAAAGTTTTAATAAGCTTCAATTTTAAGAAGTTTTTTTTTGCACTTGCTACACTTGCTACAGTATCTGTCATTGTACTGTCAACAAGATCTTTAAGCAAGGTAAGCATTTGGAAAAGACTCATCCATTTTCTTCAAACGGTTTGTATTGTACCAATTCTTTTCCTTCCTCTGAACCGTTTACGGTCTATTCTCCAGCCTAAAAGGTATAATTATTTACCTTTTTTTATTTTTAGGTTTTTAAATTTGAAAGTCTATTTTTACATCTATAACATATCTGTATGTATATGTATTAATATATATAAAAGGATACTTGCATGTGTGGCCTTTAGGTAGGCTAATTCATGTATTTATGTGGGAACCAAGTGGAATGTCATTCACATTAAGTACTTCACCATCACCTCACCCTCATGCAAGAAAATGATATATATATATATATATATATATATATATATATAGGGAGGGAGGTTATATGGCAGAAACACGTAGGGTAAGTCATAGGGACTAATCCTAGCCATATATCTAATTTTTTCAAGGGTTGCGATTTAAGAGGCAAAATTACAAATTACAAGCTAATTAATTAAACACAGGGGTAAATTAGTCATCCTCTCAAAGCAATATTCATGGGATTCACGTATTCATGGGATTCACGCAATCCTTCCAAATCTCAAAACAAAATCACGTAACAATCCTCCTCCTTCTTCTTCAACGCACTACTGTGAGAAATTCTTCATCTTTCTTCTTCAACATTATGAGGGGTGAAAAAGTTGCAGACAATTCGCCATAGTTGCTAAAACTCAACTACAGTTCAAAGATTGCTTATAAAGATGTAATTTGTTGCTTGTATAGATGTGTCATAGTGCTTTTAGATATATTAACTACATAAGCAAGTCATGAGCAAGAAATCCATACTACATAAGCAATAAGTCATACTACATAAGCAAACGAATATATACTACGTATGCACCACGAATACGTTAACTACATAAGCAAGTAATAAGCAACAAACCCATATTACATAAGCAACAAACCCATATTACATAAGCAACAAGCCTATACTACATAAGCAACGAATATACACTATGTATGCACCACAATTGCATTAACTACATAAGCAACAAACTCATACTACATAAGCAACAAGTCTATACTACATAAGCAACGAATATACATTACGTATGCACCACATATACATTAACTACATAAGCAAGTCATAAGCAACAAATTCATACTACATAAGCAATAAGTCATACTACATAAGCATAACGAATATATACACTACACATGCATCACAAATACATTAAGCGCATAAGCAAGTCATAAGCAACAATCTATACTACATAAGCAATGAGAATTTTTTTTTTTTTTTTTTTGAAACGATTTGGAGAGAGAGTGTGCGTGAAGAGTGGGTGAAATCGCGTGAAAGAGGGAATGAAATCTTAGTAATTGATTCTAAAGTGCCAAATTACCCACCTACCCTTTTTAATTCTTTGAAACAAAAAAATAAACATAAAAAAGCCCTAAAAATCTGGACCACCCAAAATTGTTGATCTATGGTTAGGATGTGTCCCCATGGACTCCTATAGGATATGGATCAAATAGGTCCTCCTACTTGGGGTGAGTCCATGGGGACACATCCTAACCATAGATCAACAATTTTGGGTGGTCCAGATTTTTAGGGCTTTTTTATGTTTATTTTTTTGTTTCAAAGAATTAAAAAGGGTAGGTGGTAATTTGGCACTTTAGAATCATCGTTACTAAGATTTCATTCCCTCTTTCACGCGATTTCACCCACTCTTCACGCACACTCTCTCTCCAGCGTTTCAGTTTCAAAAAAAAATTATCTGTTGCTTATGTAGTATAGGGTTGTTGCTTATGATTTGCTTATGTAGTTAATGTATCTGTGATGCATGTGTAGTGTATATTCATTGCTTATTAGTATAGGCTTATCGCTTATGTAGTATGGGTTTGTTGCTTATGACTTGCTTATGTAGTTAATGTATTCGTGGTGCATACGTAGTGTATATTCGTTGCTTATGTAATATAGACTTGTTGCTTATGTAGTATAAGATTGTTGCTTATGACTTGCTTATGTAGTTAATGTATCCGTGGTGCATACGTAGTGTATATTCGTTGCTTATGTAGTATAGACTTGTTGCTTATGTAGTATGGGTTTGTTTCTATGACTTGCTTATGTAGTTAATGTATTCGTGGTGCATACGTAGTGTATATTTGTTGCTTATATAGTATGGATTTGTTGCTTATGACTTGCTTATGTAGTTAATGGTATATAAACCATGACACATCTACACAAGCAACAAATTATATCTTCATAAGCAAACTTCGAACTGAAGTCAAGCTCTAGCAACTATGGCAAATTGTCTGCAACATTTTTCACGCAATAGTGCGTTGAAAAAGAATGATGAATGATTTCACAGTAGTGCGTTGAAGAAGAAGAAAGATGAGATTTGTTCACGTTGAATTTGACGTGAGAGCTGTTCACGTTGAATTTGACGTGAGATTTGCATAGATTGTGTGATCATAATGTGAACAGAATCCCACGAATATTGGGTAATTTTGTAGGATGACTAATTTACCCCTTTCTCTAATTACCAACATTTAATCTGAATTTTTAGCTCTAAAATCACAACCATTGAAAAATCTAGATATTTGGTTAGGATTGGTCCCTATGTACTTACCCTAAGAGGTGGTCTCATATAATCCTCTCCTATATATATATATATATATATATATATATATATATATCATTATGGGCCCTAAATTTTAGCCCTTTTTTTTGGGCCTGAGTCCATTGACTCAGCTGCCTCTGCATAAGGCACGAGCCTGCCTAAAAATAAGGAACATAATTGACTTATTTGAATAATAATTTGATGGCTTTAAGAGTTAGCTTTTTAAGACTTTAAAATACACACCTAATGAAAATATGTGCTGAAGACTTGGTAATTAGTTGGTAAATGACCAAGTCAATTGTCAATGACAACTTTTGAAATACCATTAAAATATAACAATCCCCCACATATTTCAAAAGTTGACAAAAATATATGCTGGGTTAAGAGAGAGTAAGAATGCATCGAGACTGGTGTCTTTAGGACTATGAACCAGGCCTAGAAAGACAAGACATAACACATAGAGATTTGGTGAAGGTTTTAACTTCTATAAACCAAAGACTCTTTGTTATATGTTAGAGATCTTATCTATCACATTCCATTCTAAAATTTCGTTGTTCAACGCGTTGTTGCGCCAATAGGCCGTGCGCATGCCTGGTAGTTCATGAATGGTCTAGAGATTTAGCCATAATCTCATAGGAGCGGCCCCACTCCATACTCATATAGGTGATTTCATCAAGTATATTGATGCAATTCAATATACCACCCATAAGGGATATGAAATCATTAAAAGCTTTTAGCTTATCCTCACTATTTGCAGTCTAGCTCACCACATACACCTTACGAAGGGACAAATTAAATTGAGCTAGCAGGACTAACAAGTGACTCGTTATTACCCATATGAACCTTATTCATGGATCACCAATCACAAAGGTTGGGTTACTATCACTGTTAATCTCAAATTGGTTTAAGAGGGTGTTTTTTTTTTAGCAAAATAACACCCCGGGGGGTGGGGAATTAAGGCGTGATCCCCTATCTGTATATCAAATAATCAAAATATCATACAATGTCATGCCCGTCAAGGCGGGAGAAAATTAAAGAACAAATAACCTATCACTACGATATCTAGAAAGACTATCATAGAGAGAAATCTAAAGAATAAAAGGAGAACCTGGTTTAAGAGGGTGTTTGGCTAAGCTTATTTAAAACATCTTATAAGCTCCTACATCTTATAAGTTATGTTTAGAGCTTATAAGATGTTAGATCTTATTCTAAGAATAAGTTGTTGAATTGTTTGGATAAAATAAGATGATGTAGCTTTTAAGAAGTTAGTAATGACAATTTTGTAAATAAAATAGTCAAAATTAAAGGAGGTTGTTGAAATAAGATCTTATTTTGAAAATAAGTTGGGGTTCCCCTACTTTTTTAAAAACAGCTTATAAGCTCCAGACATCTTATTTTGGGAGCCTATAAGATCTTTTTATAAAAAAATTACTAAACAAATTTAAACAGCTTATAAGCTCTCAAACATCTTATAAGATGTTTTGAAGAGTTTATAAGCTCAGCCAAAGGCCCTCTAAGTCCGATTCCCCTCGATGTCTCATCAATCATTTTTCTACCCAAGGGTTTAGTCAGAGGATCTGCCAAGTTCATTTCTGACTTCACATAATCAATCGATATAATTCCATTTTTCAACAGCTGTTTCACCACTTCATGTCTTAGACGTATATGTCTATATTTACCATTGAAAGTTTTATTTTTCACAATGGATATTGCCGCTTGGCAATCATAATGCATAGACACTGATGGTGTGGGTTTCAAGCCCAAATGAATACTAGCTAAGAAGTTTTTCAACCACTCAGCCTCATTGCCAGCTAATTCCAGAGCAAAGAACTCTGACTCCATAGTAGATTTAGCAATACTTGTTTGTTTAGCTGACTTCCATGTCACTACACCACCACCAAGTATGAATACATAACCACTAGTGGATTTTATCTCATCAGAATCAGAGATCCAATTAGCATCGCTGTAACCTTCAAGTACAGCGGGAAATCCACTATAAAAAATACCATAGCTCATGGTACCTCTCAAATATCTCATTAGTCTGTCCAAGGCAGCCCAATGATCACTATTGGGATTATGTGTATATCTGCTGAATTTACACACATCATAAGCTATGTTAGGTCGAGAATAGTTCATTAAATGCAACAAACTCCCAATAATTTGTGCATATTCATATTGAGCCACAGGATCACCTTTATTTTTCGTTAGTTGAGTGTTAGCATCATAAGGAGTACTCACAGGTTTGACATTAAAGTGTCCAAACTTCTTAAGAAGTTTCTCAACATAATATTCTTGTGTCAACAATATGCCACCATATTTCCTTATGATTTTAACACCTAACATCACACTTACTTCACCCATATCTTTCATATCAAATTGTGAAGCAAGAAACTCCTTAGTCTTGTTTATAATATCAAGACTAGTACCAAAAATTAGCATATCATCCACATATAGGCAAATAATCACACATTGATCATCAACAAGTTTAATATACACACATCTGTCTACTTCAACAGAAGTAAAACCATCATATATCAAAACTTGATCAAATTTATCATGCCACAGTTTGGGTGCTTGTTTTAAACCATATAAGGATTTAAGTAATTTACAAACATTATTCTCTTGTCCAGAAATTACACAACCTTCAGGTTGTATCATATAAATCTCATCTTCTAAATCACCATTTAAAAAGGCTGTTTTAACTCCATTTGATGAATAAAAAGCTTATGAATTGATGCTAAAGCAATCAAAACTCGAATAGAAGAGATTCTAGCCACTGGAGCAAAAGTATCAAAATAATCAATGTTTTGTTTTTGGGTAAAACCCTTAGCAACCAATCTAGCTTTATATTTTTCAATAGAGCCATCAGGATAATATTTCTTTTTAAAAATCCATTTACAATCAATGGGTTTAGCGGCAAGTCAACTAAAATCCACGTTTTGTTTTTGTTAATGGAGTCAATCTCAGTTTTAATAGCTTCTTTCCAAAACTTGGGTTCAGAAGAATAAATAACTTGTGAAAATGTAGATGGATCATTATTAACAAGGTAAGTATAAAAATCATTTCCAAAGGATTTTTCCACTCTTTGTCTTTTACTCCTTCTTAAATCCGAAGAGTTTTCAACAAAATTTCCCACACTTCTTTCAACAGGAGTACGAGAGTTAACATCCAATTTCAAAGGAAAAACATGTTCAAAAAACTCAGCATTCTTCGTTTCAACAATAGTGTTAACATTAAGCACATCACTTTTCAAATCAAGAAATCTGTATGCAGCACTATGTTCGGCATAGCCAATAAACATGCAATCAGAGGTTTTTGAACCTACTTTTTCTTTTCTTAGGGTCTGGCAACATGACTTTACCAAGACACCCCCATACTTTTAAATATTTTAGGTTGGGTGGATAACCCTTCCACATTTCATAAGGTGTTTTGCCTAATTTCCTATAAGGAATTCTATTTTGTAAATGACAAGCAGATAATATATATTCACCCCAAAGGTTATTAGGTGCAAAGGAACTAACTAGCAAAGAATTCATCATCTCCTTTAAAGTTCTATCAGACCTAACTCTTTTGATTTTCTTGTTCAATTGGTTCTCTATTCCAGCTTTATAAGAAGCAAACATATTGAACGCATCGTCTTTATTACTAAGTAAGTAAACTCTATTATATCTAGAGTAATCATCAATAAATGTCACATAATATCTCTTGCCTCCTCTAGTCATAGTCTGTTTAAGGTCTCCTAAATCAGTGTGAATTAAGCCAAGTAATTCAGTCTCTGTATGTACAGAAAAACACGATTTTTTAGTTTTTTTAGCCTCACAACAAATTTCACATTTAGCAATGTTGGTATTATTTAAGCTAGAAATCAAGCCAAGTGATTGCATTCTATGAATATAATCAGCATTAACGTGTCCTAGTCTAGCATGCCATAAATTAACAGAGTCAATCAAGTAAGCAGAAGAAGATGCATTTTCATTAATCACATTGAAAACATTAAGTACAAAGAGGCCCTGGTTACAATAGCCTTTTCCCACAAACTCATTATTTTTTGTCATTACAATCTTATCAGACTCAAATGACACTTTCACTCCAGCCTTTCCTAACAGAGCCACAGAGATTAAATTTGCTCTAATATTGGGTACGTGTAGAACCTCATTGGGAGCCAAAGTTTTTCCAGATGTGAGTTTGAGAAGAACTTTCCCTTTTCCAACCACATTTGCAGTTCGGGAATCACCAAGATAAACACGTTCTTCTCCATCCCTTACAGGACTGTAGGAGGAAAAGGCATTTTTGTTTGCACAAATATGCCTGGTAGGCCCAGAGTCTACCACCCAATCTTTCACACTGGCCACAAGATTTATTTGAGAAATGACCGCAGCAATAATGTCATCTCCTTCAGCCAAATTTGCAGTTGGCTTAGGAGGATTGCCATTTCTCGCTCTATTTCTACACTGAGCCGCATGATGACCCGGCTTTCCACAAATATAACAATTACCCTTTTTCTTGAAAGTGCTGGAGTTATTAACTTTAGGCTTGTAACCAGGTTTGCCAGTTTTAGGATCAAACTTATTATTTTTACCTTCCACCAGGTTTGCCTTTGATGTTATCTCCTTCGCTTTTGCAGCCTTGATCTCCCTTCGGCTGGTATCCTAAATGATAATGTGAGTAATTAGGTCCGCCAATGATAATTGTTTATGCTCGTGTTTCAGTTGTTGCTTATAGTCATTCCACGAGTCGGGTAGCTTTTCAATTAGCAGGCCAGCAACGAATTCCTCCCGTAGTGCAATATTCTCCGCCTTCAAATCCTCCAATAGCTTATGGTACTCATTAATTTGCATTTTGATGTCCTTGTCGTCTGTCATCTCCCAGCGATAATAATTCCCAATAACAAAATTTTGTTTTCCGGCATCCTCAGCAGTGTATTTGACATGTATGGACTCCCAGATTTCCTTTGCTTCTTTATACGAACAGTAGACATCGAAAAGATCATTAGTTAGTGTACTAATGATCGTGTGTCTACAGACCTTGTTGGTATAAGTCCAGAATTCTGTCAGTTTCGGATCAGCAGCAGCATCCGGCTTCATTTGAGTGAGAGCAGAGGCTACCACATGCATGTCAAGGATGGTAAAGACACACTCCTGCCATCGTTTGTAATTCTGGCCTCCAAAAATCTCGATTTTCAAAATATCCAGGAATGGTTTAGCGTATTGAATAACTGGGATAGAGACAATTTCAGCAGCAGTAGAACCAGACACTATGTTTGATGGAGGAGGTACTGTAGCTGCGTTTGGCGTATTTTCAGAGTTGGTATTTGCCATAATCTTTTAGATTGTTGGTGAATTTTTGTATCTTTGAACCAAAAATCAGCAGCACAGCAACCCAATAGAGTAATCTGCCAAATGAAAACAGAGAAGCAGAAAGAAAAGTATGCAAAAAATCTGAGGCGTGTTTAATAACACTGTCCTAAAAGATTATTTTGCAATCTCCCAGGATACAACAGATTTATCTGGTGTGAAACCAGGAAGCAGGAATCAACGAATTTTTTTATAACCCAAAACCCAGCAGTAGTCGATTTGAGAGGATGAATAAAAACTGAAGAATAAGAAAGACTCTGTATTTTTTCTTCTCGTGTATTTTCACAGAGTAATGTTTGCTTTTATAAAGCAAAAGCCAATCATCCACTAACCCATTAAAGTAGGAACAGAAAGTGATCATTTTTAATTTAAAAAAACCAATCACTTTGAGACCGCCGTTAATAGATAAGAAATAAACATTGTTGGGTATTTTCTTAAGTCTAAAATTAAGGAACATAATCGACTTATTTGAATAATAATTTGATGGCTTTAAGAGTTAGCTTTTTAAGACTTTAAAATACACGCCTAATGAAAATATGTGCTGAAGACTTGCTAATTAGTTGGTAAATGACCAAGTCAATTGTTAATGACAACTTTTGAAATACCATTAAAATATAACAATATATTTGTGTCATTATATCAATTTAATTGTTTTGTATTTGTAGTTTGATACCAGGAAATAAGTGCTCGAGACATATCACAAAGATCATCCAACAGCTTATCCATCCCGATGGATACGCCAGGAAGAAATTGTCGACGACTCATGAGGAAAAGTATTTCATGGAGTTTAAGGTATTTATATAATAGAGATTGTTAATTTCTAGTTGTAAAATACCAATATCAGAAAATAATAGTGGCTTATAGTATTTCAGTAATTCTGAATTAAACTACAACCTGCCCATTTTACACCTGCAAAAAATTAAAATTAGTTCCAATGCTCATATGAATTCTTTTCTGCTTAAGTACTCACAATTAATAAATAAAAAACTGACATTTCATTTCACCGAATGCAATAATACTTCTGGTTATCTATGGTGTTTGTTAATGTATCAGTTTCAGTTCATTGTTTAATGTGAAGTGGGTTGTATTTAAGAAGTGAGGAAAAATAGAAACAAATTGGGTCTTGCTTAGGTTGAAGATATTTTTTCTTCTTTTTGCTCTCTCTCTCTCTCTCTCTCTCTCTCTCTCTCTCTCTCTCTCTCTCTCTCTCTCTCTCTCTCTCTCTCTCTCTCCCCACTGATTAGGAATGTGCGTTTTTGTGTGTGAGTGATTGAGGGAGATATTTTGTGAGGTTCTTTGTTTTTATTGAGATGGATACTAAAGGAAGGCTTGTGGCTGGTTCACATAACAGGAATGAGTTTGTGCTTATCAGAAATTATTGCAAATTTCTAGATAAATTCAATTCTAGAATGTAATTGTATTGTTAACTAGAAAAATCTAGATAATAAATTGTAAAGAGAAAACTCTAGATAAAGGTAGTAAAACAACAAAAATCTAGATTAGAGAATAACAAATCTAGAAGCATGTAAATTACAAATAAAACTAGAAAAATCTAGAACAAGTACTATAAACCTCCTTAGACTAGTATAAATAGATGTGAATGCATTCTTGTGTAAGCAAGCAAAATCAAAGACCAAGCAATAAATATTCTACTTCAAAGTTCAAACCTCTCTTTGCCTTAGTTCCTCCATTCTTCTATAAACCAAATCTATCTTCTTCACTTACATTACATACTATATTAAACCTACAAAAATAACCCTCCCATTTCCAACCTTACTATAAAATAAAAAATCTATCATATCATAAAACTATTTTCATCAGTGGCATCAGAGCCTCGTTCGATTATCGGGCGATACCATGGCCGATACATTCCGCTCATTTATTCCAATTCCAGTCTTTTGTGGTGAAAACTACGATTTCTAGTCTATTAAAATGAAGACCTACTTTTGTGCTCAAGATGGGATATTGTTAATAATGGATATACTCTTCCAAACGATATTTCCACATTATCCGC
Source organism: Rehmannia glutinosa (assembly GCA_016081115.2). Lineage (NCBI taxonomy): Eukaryota > Viridiplantae > Streptophyta > Magnoliopsida > Lamiales > Orobanchaceae > Rehmannia > Rehmannia glutinosa. The sequence goes on from CM071935.1 coordinate 74,718,386, forward strand.
GGTACAAAAGAAGGAATTTGAGGAGAATCAACAGAAGGATTCTCAAGCACTCCTTGCTCTTCAGATGAGCTTGCGGACGAATATTTTTGAGGATCATGGGAGCAAAAGCGCTAAAGAGGCATGGGATAAGTTGCGGGAGGAGTTTCAAGGCAATGAAAAGGTGCGTCTTACTAGACTTCAAACTTTGAGAAGGAAGTTTGAGAATTTAAAAATGTTAGATTCTGAGACTGCTAAAGACTATTATTCAAGAGTAAATGAAGTGGTAAACCAATTACGAGCCTATGGGGAAAATTTTCCAGAAAGTAAAATTGTTTCTAAAATTTTAATTACTTGCACAGAAAAATATGATCCCATAATTGCGGTACATTGAGGAATCAAAGATATAGAAAAATTAATCACACTGAGAATTAATGGGATCACTTGAGGCTCACGAGAAAAGATTAGAAAGACGTTACGAAAAAGACATAGATAATGCATTTCAATCAAAATTAAGTATGCAGTCTCAGAAAAATAAGAAAAATGGGAGAAAATCTAATGAAGGGAAGCCAACAGATAATAATGACAAGTTTCCTCCATGTGGTATATGCAAAATGAAAAGTCACTTGGAGAAAGATTGTTGGTTTAAAGGAAAACCACAATGTCAAAATTGTAAGAAGTTTGGACATGTAGAGAAATCAGCCGGTTAAAGCAAAGACACCAGGCTAATTTCTCTGAAAATACGGAATTCGAGAATAATCTCTTTTATATGCGCTTAAAGCCGCATCGAGGAAGAAAATAAAGATACTTGGTATTTGGACGGTGGTTGTAGCAACCACATGACTAAAAATGAAAGTATTTTCTGCCAACTTGATAAAATAAGTACAAAGATAAAAATTGGAAATGGTGATTATATGGAAGAAACTGGCAAAGGCACTATTGCTATAGACACGAAAAAGGGTAAGAGATATATTAATTAAGTTCTCTTAGTCCCTACAATAGATCAAAATCTACTTAGTGTGGAACAAATGATGGAGAAAGGATACTCTTTGCATTTCGAGGGAGATTCTTGCACAATCTATGATAAAAAAGATAAATCCCTCATAATTACAAAAGTTAAAATGAGGGAAAATAGATGTTTTCCCATCCAATGGAGATACGCAAATGACGCTGCAATGACGGCCCAAGTTGACGATACTTGGCTATGGCATAAAAGGTTCGGACATTTCAATTTACAAGGATTAAAGATCCTAAATCAGAAGAACATGATGCGTGACTTGCCAACAATCAAAGAGCTTGATGGAGTCTGTGAAGGGTGCATGCTCGGGAAACAACACCAACAACCTTTTCCATCCGAAAAAGCTTGGAGAGCCAAAAAGCCATTGGAGCTAGTACACACAGACATTTGCGGTTCGATGCGTACTCCTTCAAATGAACAAAACATGTACTTCATACTCTTTATTGATGATTATACTAGAATGACATGGGTTTATTTTCTACGAGAAAAATCGCAGGTATTCGATATTTTCAAGAAATTCAAGGCATATGTCGAAAAGCAAAGTGGTCACAAAATCAAAACAATAAGGAGCGACCGTGGAAAAGAATACACTTCTACTCAATTCACAAAATTTTGTGAAGATGAAGGCGTGGAGCATCAACTCACAGTCGGATACGCACCATAACAAAATGGCGTCGCAGAAAGAAATAATAGAACAATAGTGGAGACTGCAAAATCTATGCTAATGGAGAAAGGTCTTCCCAAATCCTTTTGGGCAGAAGCATGAAATCTGCAGATCTATCTACTAAATAGATGTCCTACCAAAGTCAGACAAGACAAGACACCAAATCGAAGCTTGGAGCGGACGAAAACCATCAGCTAAACATCTACGAGTATTTGGATGCATCTGCTATGTTCATATTCCACAACAAAAAAAGGAGCAAGTTGGATGAGAAGACTGAAAAAGGTATATTCTTAGGCTATAGCACTCAATCCAAAGGTTATCGAGTCTATAGCTTAAGCACAAGAAAGTTGATCATCAGTCGAGATGTAATGTTCGATGAAGATGCTACATACAATTAGGAGACAAATCAAGTGGAAAAGAGGAGTATCAACCTTCCTAAACTAACTCATGAACAAGAAAAAACCAGCAATGATCCGCCAGAGACGCCAGAACGAGCAACAACTAGAGATCCTGACACATCTCCAGACTCAACACCAAAAAGGACCAGATCGCTCAGAGAAATATATCAAACATGCAATTTGACGATTATGGAGCCAGATAGCTACAAAGCAGCTGCTAAACAAGAAGTTTGGGTAAAAGCAATGGAGGAGGAAATAAAAATGATCGAGAAAAATGAGACGTGGGAGCTCACAGATATTCCGCAAGATAAAGAAGCCATAGGAGTTAAGTGGGTCTATAAGACAAAACTTAACCCAGATGGTTCAGTACAAAAATACAAAGCAAGACTTGTTGCAAAAGGATATGCGCAACAGTATGGAATCGACTACAGCGAGACTTTCGCTCTAGTAGCCCGACTCGACACGATACGAGCACTTATTGCATTAGCAGCTCAGAAATAATGGAAGATATATCAACTAGATGTGAAGTCTGCATTCCTTAATGGTTATCTTGAAGAAGAAATCTACGTCGAACAACCTCAAGGGTTCGTGGTACAAGGGAAAGAAGATAAAGTTCTCAAACTAAAGAAAACACTATATGGATTAAAGCAAGCCCCGTGAGCCTGGTATAGCAGAATTGATGAATACTTCACTGAGCTTGGATTCAGGAGGAGCCATAGTGAGCCAACACTATATATCAAGACCCAAGGTACGAACAATACACTCATTGTCTCTTTATACGTGGATGATCTCATTTTCATAGGAAACAATGAAAATATGATTATGGAGTTCAAAGAAGACATGATGAAAACATTCGAGATGACGGACTTGGGTTTGCTGCACTATTTCCTTGGTATCGAGATACATCAAAGAAAAGATGATATCTTTATCTCACAAAACAAATACGCAGAAAGCTTACTTAAAAGGTTCAAGATGGAAGGATGCAAGACTGTAGCAACTCCACTTGACAACAACAAGGCACTCAAAAAGGAAGATGGCTCACCGAAGGCAGACAACTCACAATTTTGAAGTCTAATTGGAAGCTTACTCTATCTAACCGTAACTCGACCCGATATTATGTACGCAACTAGCTTCCTATCAAGATTCATGCAAAATCCAAGTCAAATTCATTACGGAGCAGCAAAACGAGTACTCGATATCTGGAAGGAACAAAGAGCTATGGTATTTGGTATGAATCGTGATGAGACTCAAAACTAATAGGCTATATCTGAGACAAATGATCGGGCGGGATCAATCGGCGACATGAAAAGCACATCATGCTATGCATTCACATTGGGTTCGGGAATATTTTTTGGGCATCCAAAAATCAAGCAACGATCGACAATCATCGCCAGGTTGAATATATAGCAAAGACAATGACTACCGTCAAGCAATATGGTTGAAGCGCATACTTGAAGACATGGGAGAAGTACAAGAAAAGGCTACAAAAATTTTTCTGCGACGATGTAAGTCCGCTATAGCAATGGCAAAAATCTTGTATTCCACAATGAACTAAACACATCAAAATCAAGTATCACTTCATCCGGGAAGCAGAAGCAAACAGTGAAATTGAGCTGGAGCATTGCAAGACTGACGAATAATTAGCAGATATTTTCACAAAAGCATTACCTCGAGGAAAGTTCAAGATATTACGAGATATGATTGGAGTCGCAGAAATATGCAACAAGGATTCAGAGTATTAGAAATTGTTGCAAATTTCTAGATAAGTCCAATTCTAGAATGTAATTGTATTGTTAACTAGAAAAATCTAGAGAATACATTGTAAAGAGAAAACTCTAGATAAAGGTAGTAAAACAAGAAAAATCTAGATTAGAGAAGAAGAAATCTAGAAGCATGTAAATTACAAAATAAAACTAGAAAAATCTAGAACAAGTACTAGAAGCCTCCTTAGACTAGTATAAATAGATGTGGAGGCATTCTTAAGCAAGCAAAATCAAAGACCAAGCAATAAACATTCTACTTCAAAGTTCAAACCTCTCTTTGCCTTAATTCCTCCATTCTTCTATAAACCAAATCTATCTTCTTCACTTACACTACATATTATATTAAACTTACAAAAATAAGCCTCCCATTTCCAACCATACTATAAAATAAAAAATCTATCATATCATATAACTATTTCCATCAGTGCTCACAATGATGATGAGATTGGAAGAGTGAGTTCTTGAAAATCATTTTTTTTTAATATTTGTTCGATTAAATTCTCAAAATGGCTGCTTTTGGCAGTGAGTTTTCTTGAATAATTATCCCTTTTGAGTTTTCTTGGTATTTGAAGATTTACTTTGGCTAATTTTTCAGTTTTGAGTGTTTTTAGGGGTAAAAGTTCTGATTTTTCGTTGTTTTCTTGTGGTGGTGCGCCATTTTAGTCTGAGATTTGTAATGGTTTTTTCCCCTTTTTTCTCTTATAATAGAATCGATAGGAAAAAATAAAAAATAATGTCACGTTTTGCTCTTTGATATTTAAAGAAATAGAGAGACTTATCCACTTATTTATAATTTGAACAACATTCACTTTGTATGTAATATAATATGTTGATCTTAGTAGCTTTCATTTTATCAGTTTGATAGCATTCTAGAATAAAATATATATCTTTGTGATTGATACCAATATATTTATGCATGTTTGCGAAGTATTGTAGGTGGGGACGAGGCCATTGATGAGTTGGTGTACGATGCTTTCATGGATAAGGCTTCTACGCGCTGACAATCGATCCATAAAAATTCAAGAAGAAAAGACATTTAGCAAGGCCAAATTGTGTGCGGAAGGAGGGTTGGGGACGTTGGTTGGAGTATTGGAATATGCCAGATGTGATGGCTAAGTCTGAGAAGCAATGTCAAAACAGGATGTCGGAGTTGGGGGGACTAGGTGCAGTCGCTCTCGCCGTATCGGGGTCTCGCTCGATCATTTAGCACTCTCACGCTTTGGTAATACTTTAGATTTAATTTTGTTAAATTTCAATTACATATTTGTTAACTATAGTTTGCACAAAACACATATATATAACCCATTCATTGTTATGTGGATGCAGGAAAAATAATATGGGCGCCCTAGCTGCTTTCAGAAAATTATGTTCGAAGATAATAACTACCACTCATTATCACTATATTACAAGTTATGTGAGTAGGTTCTATTTGGATCGTTTATGTCATTCTCGAAATCTCGAGATACCCCCTGTTTTGTTTCTGAATGACCCATTTTTCCATCAACTAAGAGGTTATCCAAATTGTTAATCCTTTTATAGTTCTTGCATAGATAATGAGGATCATGTTATATTACTTCTTTTTGTCCGAAATAACAATTTTCTTCTGAGATCTTGCTTGAAGTTTTATGATATAAGCTTTCCCGTATGTTCTTCTAAAAAAATTCTCTCGAGAATTTTGTTAGTGATGATGATAATGATGTTTCTCCATCTTTTGGAAGATCTTGATTTCGCATTTATGATATGTTTTAATTTATATATTATTACAAAATAATAATGTGGAATAAATTTATTTTCTTACAGGACGAGGTCTAGGCACGTGTAAGTTCTTTGCTACGCTGAGCGGTTGAGAGTCGAGTGATCTCCTGCTTGTGGACGTGTCCCAGTTGTATGTGGAGGTAGTAGGGGGAGGTAAGAAGCAGCGGATCTATGGCCTTGGGACCAAGGCAACGTCTTTCAACCCTTCGCCCATCGACCACATACGCGTAGATCCGGATGTCATAAAGAGACAGGTGTCAGAGGAGCTACATTAGCATTTTGAGCAAAGATATTAGGACATGGAAGCTCGTGTGGAGGCCCGTGTGGAGGCACGTCTCCGGGATCAGCTATCATCGATATTAGCAAAGATGCACCGCACAGGACATGTGCCTCATTTTGTGCAGTCGACTACTCACCCCGATGATTTTGCTAGTTAGGGCAACCGTTAGATTTGACATTGTATTAGTACCTTATGCATTGGCTTAATTACATATTTTACGTCGTACTAGTATGCTTTTCAAAACTGTTAGCAATTAAGCCACATTATAAGTGAATCGGAATTACCTTAGCAGTGGATGAATCGATTCACTTGGATCTACGACTCGCCTACAAGCCCTCTTCAGTGATGTGTATAAATCCACGTACGTCGACGCCTTTCTCGTTCCACAAACTTCTTGTACTTCGAACGGGGTAAGCAAACGTCCTTCTCGTCCCAATGGATCTACCAGAGAATCCACCGAATAAACACACACCTTAGACCCTTGGAGATTTGGTGATGCTCCAAGAAGAAAATCGTAGAGAGAAATTTTAGGAGAGAAAGCTATTTGCTTGTGAGGGGACGTCTGTTTCTCGTGTACTGATAGTAGGGAGAGATCTCAATATAGGACTCCTCAAATATGGATGCACTCGATTGCACCCAATATCTTCCACTCATAGATATTTAACTCGACTCATTCGAATCACATCCTCATGATTCTCATCTCACGTCTCTTCTTTCATACAGGGAATAAAGTGTGCGACCGAGCGAGAAAGGAACTAGTGAGGAGAGTTATATTAAGTTATCACCTTACTAACATAACTCTGCAACTCCAAAAGGAACTCGCTATGTACCCCAAACTATGTGGTTGCACCAAATCAAGCATCTCGATCCCTCATATAATAAGTAGAGCATGCTTGACTCTCAATTATGTATCTATGCTCATGAATATGTCAAACGCATTTTTGACTTAGTCGGCCGGCCTATGAGCCATAGTACAAAGGTGCATCACCAACCTAGTTTTTTCTCAGCCTCACGTCAATAAGCTTGGTCTTAACAGCTTTCCTAGTCATGCTCCGACAGACCACATCACACATGGCCATTGGATACATGCTAAAGTAGCGTCATTAAGCTTACACCTCATGGCACAGTCCAGAGTCCCAAAGGGTACTAAAAACACGATAAGGGCTCACACAGTGACGAAGCAGGGATCCATTCAGTCACCCCACTTATGAGGTCGACACAAAGCACATGTAGTATGCATACACGCTATGATGGAACTCCCACTCAATTTGGGCATGTCACACTCTAAACATCATACAAATCTTAGTCCGATCATTGTTCAGCGCTACCGACTGCGTCTTACTCGTCGTCACTCCCAAAGTGTCATACGATAGTTTGCACATTAGGCTATAAATAGGCTTTTATGAAGTTTGGACATACTTCATAATCGATCAACTGTGATCTCATCTTGGCCTCATGCTAAGGCGACTACGAGTCTCATCCTGCTCGCTATCAAAGCGCCAGGGCAATTGCCCGTGTGAGTGGGTCAATCTACGCCTGGTGACATTCATATCTATCATTAGACACAGTATACTAACAAATAATGAGAAACAAAATTTCATTAATCAATAAAATGTTCATACAGGCCCATAAACTCAAATCCTACAAAGTCCCATACTTCTAACATGCCTTTGGAACAAATCTCTACGCAAAGGCTTAGTAAAAGGGTCAGCGACCATTTCGCTAGTAGGAATATGCCTGAGAACAACTTGACCTTGCGCAATGCTCTCTCGTATAAAGTGATATCTGGTGTCTATATGCTTAGTCCTCCCATGGTACTTGGGATCTTTAGCATACGCTAGTGCAGATGTGTTATCGCAATAAACAACAATTGAATCATCAACATGCGTCGTAATGTGCAGACTCTGAAGAAATTTTCTCAACCAGATTGCCTCTTGGACTGCTGACGTACAAGCAACATATTCAGCTTCCATGGTGGATAAAGAGACACAACGCTGCTTCTTGCTACACCAAGTGATAGCGGCGCCTCCTAATAAGAATGTATATCCCGATGTGGATTTGTGCTCATCTTTATCCCCTGATCCATCAGCATCACTATAGCCAGTTAGCTTCAAACTACCTCCATGGTAGCACAAAGCAAGATCACTTATTCCTTTCAAATATCTAAGTATCCTTTTGACAACAACCCAATGGTCGCGCCCAGGATTACTTTGATATCTACTCACCATTCCAACTGCAAAGCATAAGTCCGGTCGAGTACACATCATTGCGTACATCAAACTCCCGACTGCACTTGCATATGGAACCTTAGCCATGCATTCCCTTTCTTTTTCTATTTTAGGGCATAATTCTTTGCTAAGAACACAATTTTTGTCCATGGGTGTGTCAACAGGATTAGCATTTTCCATACGGAAACGTTCTATAATCCTCTTGATATAAGTCTCTTGAGACAAACACAAGAGTTTTCTAGAACGGTCCCGGTATATCTTAACACCAAGTATGTATTCAGCTTTTCCCATGTCCTTCATCTCAAAAGTATAGGACATCCACTTCTGAGTGGCGATAATCATCTCCATGTCATTTCCAGCCAACAGAATGTCATCCACATATAGTGAGAGTATCAAAGAATTCCTCCCACTTCTCTTGACATACACACAATGGTCTTCCTCGATCATCGTAAAGTCCATCTCGATGATAGCTCGATGAAATCGATGGTACCATTGTCTGGACGATTGTTTCAGCCCATAAATAGAACGTTTCAAGCGACATACTTTGCGCTCTTGCCCTATTTGCTCAAAACGCAAATGTTGATCCATATAGATCTCCTCGTCTAGCTCTCCATTGAGAAATGATGTCTTTACGTCCATCTGAAATAATTCCAGATCTAGGTGGGCAACAAAAGCTAGAATAAGGCGAATGGAGGCAAATCTCACCACTGGGGAGAATGTCTCTTCATAGTCTACACCCTCTCTTTGGGTATAACCCTTTGCCACAAGTCGAGCCTTATACTTATCGATAGATCCATCTGCTTTGCGTTTGACCTTAAGAACCCACTTGTTCCCAATAGTCTTACGTCCAGATGGAAGATCGACCAGCTCCCAGACTTTGTTCTTAGCCATTGAGCTCAACTCTTCTTCCATAGCAGCTATCCACTCATTTGCATTTGGGGAAGTCACAGCTTCTTTATAAGTAGTTGGCTCATCAACATCCACAGAAGCACACATGAATGATTCCCCTTCGATCTCAAAACACCGACGGGGTATTGTTCCACGTTTGCTCTGTCGTATCTGTGGATTTTCAGAATCTTTCTCCATTAGGTCACTCCCACTGAACTTGTGGTCGCATACATCATCCCCGTCAATTACTGGATGAGGTTGTAAAACCTCACCCTCCCCAGGTGTAGGTCCCAAGGGGTGTGAGTGTAAAGTTTAGAAGGGGGGTTGAATAAACCTTACCAACTTTTCAATTTGGTCCTTTTAAATATTCAGAGTTAACACTTCACAGCTGAGTCCTTGGTGGACAGCTAAGTTAGTTAATCAGCAGAGTTAGTCACTCAATAGACTCGACTGAGCTGTTGATAGAATAACTCAGCTGTTTTGACTAAAGACTTAACTTGATTGTGATTAGTTTTCAGCGGAAGACTTAACACCCTTGAATTTGGTTAAGTTTGTTTTAATACTTGGTTTTAGCACACAGTTGATTATCAATTGGATAGCAAATTTATCAGAAGATATAACAATAAGATGCAGAATTTAAAGTGCTGAAATGTAAATAACACAATAAGTTTTTATAGAGGTTCGAAGATGGGGTAATTCTTCTACTCCTCTTTTCTCCAACTCCTGGAGGAATCCACTAAGTATTGATCGATATCGAGTGGTTGTGGTCCGGATACAAGTCTTGATCACACGGTGACTTGATCCTTTGGGACTCGATCTGGAGATGCCTTGGTCACGCGGTGGCTTCTCGCAAATGCGACTCGGCTTCTTCACAGGGCAGCTACCTTGCTACTACAGCCCACTTGCTCAAGCTTCTTGGATTTGATCATGAAGCCCTCCAATAACTTGAGACTGGTTCGACCTTGAACCTTCCTACAATCCTCCGTGGAATGTAGACCCCTTGATTCTTCAAAAGCTTCCTCTTCAACTGCTTGAAGTTATCTTTCCTTCACAGGTGAGTGTTGGATTGATTTCCTTCGTAATGTAGGCTTGAGGATTAATCTTGAATGACTTGAGAATGTTTTAGGTTACAGTTCAAATATTTGCTTGAATGTTCGTGGTTCAGGTTGTCAAGGTAACCTTCTCTCAGAGTTATTCCTCAGCCTTTTATAGTGATCTTTCAAAAATCTGCCCGTTGAAGAGATAGGCTTATTTTTGAAAGTCACTTGTGGTCGTTGGCTTGTCTTGTTGCAATCCTTGGAATTTGCGTTTCCTCGTATGAACGATTCTTGACTTTTCGAGTTCGACACGGTGCGAGTGCTTCCCATTGGTTTATTCCTTTTGCATGCTTCTCGGGATCGAGCACTTCAAGAAAGGTAGTATGGAAGTATTACTTGTTTAAGTAATTCTCTTGATTTACGTGCAACGGATCTCTTTCGATTATCTCGACTTGATCGCATTTCCTTGCCTTCCCAGGTGACTTAGAGTCGACTTCCAATCATTGGATGACTCTTCCAGACTTCAACCTTGAGACTTGGCTGTCTTGAGTTGACTTGACTGATACTTTACTCAGCTGCATCTTCAGTCGAGTTCCCGTCTTCTCTTCTTTTCCATACTCAGCTACCTTGCAGCGGAGTTTTCCTTCTGGTCTCCAGTTGTCTTCTTGCATGCTTAGGCATAGCTGACTTAACTCAGCTCGACCAGCCCTATCTATTACAATGCAGTTTACAAGAAAAATGGGGTGCCAACATCCTATTCTAAGTTTTACATGGCATTCATCAAAATCTACAAAATAATTTCCCAACAATTTCCCCCTTTTTGATGATGCCAAAACTTAAAACATGCATACAATTTATCTAACAGCAAAGATACATACAGACAAATGTAGAACCACAAAATGTATGTTTAGAATCGATCTTTTATTGATCATAGCATCCTTGTTCTTTACATAGCTGTTTACAGAGTGTATCAGAGCTTAAGTCCAAAATAAATGTATCAAAGCTTAAACGGGACTTAGACTAACCATGTTGTTCTATATCTACTCACGTACAGAAATTACATAATTTTATTCAATGTACAGAAGACTTACATAAAGTGTATTTACATAGTAAAATACATGAAGGGGTGGACATCAACACTTCATCTCCTTCACGCTTCTTCTTTTTTTATCTTCTTGACTCTGTCATCTTCGACCTTTTCCTTTTTTCTCATCTTCACCGCCTTCTTTTTCTCATACGCTTTCCGGGCAGCTTCATCTCTTCTTAGTCTTTCTTGTCTTTCCTCCCATAGCTGAGTTTGTCTTTTATTTTCTTCTTCAATTATCTTCACATACTCAGCATTGTTCTTAGCCACTTGCAGATTGGCTACTTCGTCAAATCCACCCAATAGATCCCTTCTTTCTTGCCTGGATCTATGTACTCAATGTTTTTGGGCGAGTTCTAGGTCCGAAACCTCTTCCTCCACCATCGCTTCTTCCTCTCGCTCTCGGGCGTGTATTATCTTGGGGCCTTCTTTTTCCCGGTGAGTGACTAGCAGAGTGACCAAAGCAGAGTGATTTGCCGGTGATTTCTTGCTGTCGCCTTCTTCACATAGTGTGAGACCTTTTTCCCAGTACAAATCCCAGGCTTGAGCCGTGGACATGTTTGCGAAGTAACCTTCAGATGTGAGCGTCTTAAATTCATCAACAGATTTTGGCTCAGTTCCGGCATCTAAAATGGCATAGGTGTCTCTGTCTATTGGAATGCCTCCATGTTGTTTCAGAATATCCATAACTCGAGCATTCATTCTTCCTTCCACTTCCTCCATCCCCGCTTCAATTGTTTTTTTTTCTCTTTTCGACCATTAGTACAAGCAGAGTGTTGGAGTAAGAAAGTCAGTCATCGGGAGTTTCTTTGATAATATCAATTTGTGACAAGACCTTGTTGGGGGTTTTAGCAATCATCAAGGTCACATCTTTCGAGCCTTCCCCTCAATAGACTTCCCTTTCTTATCTCTTATTATCTTTCATTGTCTTTCCTTCACGATTGTTTCCTCCTTCTACCTTCTTCAGATCCCTTTTCAGCGCTTTTTAGGTATTCCTCTTCCCCCTTTTTGGCATCATCAAAGGAGAGAGGAACCCCTGGAAACAAGCTAGCAAGCAAGAAGTCGAGTCTGCTGATAGTTGAGTTCTGCCTCAAATCTACTGCAGAGTAAGCTGCACGAAACTCAGAGCGAGTGGCGTTGGATTCAGCTGCTACCAACTTCATCTCAGCCATGAGGAGACTGAATTTTTGGTCCATATTCTCTTCCACACGCAGGAGCTCATTTTTATTACGTTCACGCAACAGTTTTATCTCTGTAGTATGAGATTCATGCATTTGTTCTATGTGCTCTTGCAATTTTGTCTTTGCATCAGCATTCTCAGCTTGCCAGACCAACAACTTGTTGAATAATGTTCTGAAATATCAAGTTTGTTCCACACGCATTGTTTGCTGTTGTTGCCACCACTCCCGGATACTAACTATGATGCCTCTCAAATCAGCAGTGAGGTTGGCGTCCCTGTTATCCAGCCTCATGTCCAGCGAGGCCTGGTGCCTCTCCATCCGTTCAATCTCAGCAAATAGGGCTTTGAACACCTCCCGAACTTCAGTTGCTTCCTCTGTTTCAGCTGATGGCCAAGTAGAGTCAAAGTCATAGTTAGCTGGAACAATGGTGTCTGATGGAATGACAGGATCAGGTCTGTGGAAGCGCTCGCGATCTTTGTCTGATTCTTCAGGAAGGTCAGGTACCTCCAGATAGAAGGGAAATGATTCTATGAAAGGATCATCACTTGCAACTGGAATTTGTTCAATTATAAGCGGTGCTCGTGAAGTTCCTTGTGGAGTCGGACTGCTGCTGCGGGGAGCCCGAGCGGTGGACTCTGTTTTGGTGGGTCTGTTGTGAATTCGACCCAGTGTGCTGAGCCTCAGCTGTCTCAACAGCTTCATCGGTCTCAGCTGGTTTGTCCAAATGAGTTGACTGGTCCTCGGCCTTATCAGAAGCGTCATCGGACGATGATAAGATTTCCATTGGTGGCTCAACATCAAAGGTGAATGTTTGGCGAGTAGTCTTGAGGTCAGAATTACTCGTGGTTGGAACATCCTCAGCTAAGTCTTTGGGATTAGTCACAGGGGATGACTCAGCTTCATCGTCTCCTTCCGATCCCAGAAAGGTTACATCAGGATTATCCTGGGAATCGTGAAGAGCACTTATCTCCTTTTCTGATGGATCAATGATAGCAGGAGGAATGTTATGTGCTTCAGTTTCTCTACCCCGGGAAGTCTTAACCTCCCGTTGGCCTTCATTACCTCCTGCAGTCTCAACTGCAGCGAGGCCTTGGTCATCCCTTTCGACGATGTCTTTGTCTTGGGGTCTTTCGAGGTGGCATCCATTGGAGTTTCAACTCCATGGATTGCACTTTCATCGCCAGTGTTAACTCCCGGGCGATTCCGTCATGTGCCTCGATCGCATCAAGCGAAACATCATTAGCCTCTGAGAGCGATTGGCACTTGAGAGATCACAATTGTCCGAGCCTCGTCGTGACAACTTCTTTGTGTATTTTGTAATTGTTCCTTCTCCATTTCGCCTCCTAAATTCATTGTGGAGTCACCGCAAAGCATCCTCCGATCTTGCCGCAATGGAGTGAGTTCCCCTCACCGGTGCACACCACCGGTGAGTGACTTGGAATGGGGTCACTCATCTCCGGACTCGGCTGTTCCCACCGAGTATTCAGCCGTTGGGGCGGTGGTAAGACACCTTCATTAGGGGTTGGCTTGACCGGGGTCCCCACACTCCCGGTTTCATCGCCGTTCCTTAATACCTTCCTCGAATGAGCTGGGGAAGTGGTGGCGACAACTTGATGGCAATATCTTTGCACCACTCCCATAGGATCTATTTCGGTTTGTGATTTGGAGGACTCTCCTGGTCCCTCCATCATTCTTTGCTCATGTAGGATTCTCGGACTCTTGCATTGCTTGCCGCATTTGCAACTCTTACGTGGCGAACAGGTCCCGATCCTCATCACTTTCTCGATAGGACGTCAAGATGAGGGTGTGTATGATCGGTGGTGTGCGGTGAGAGGCGGAGATCTTTGGCCTTCTCACGTGCCTCTGCGTCCTCGTTTGCTTTAGCCCGTTCATTTTCTTTTCGATTCTGCAAAGTATATTGATGCAATTATCCTCATCAAGGGCTTGCAAAGATTGTGTCCACCTCAAGAAACTCGAAGAGTTCTTCTTCCTCAAAGAATGAACTCTAGATTTTCAAACGTACTCTGGATAGGCTCCTTCCATTTTCTCCACTCTCGCAGACGATTTTGGATGTCCGGATACAATGGAGAGTACATGATTACATCGTCTTCTTCATTCTCTTGATGGCCCTCGTTTCCGGGGATTAAGGGTAGCGGACTTCATTTGCTCAACATCCTCTGTAGCCTCTTGTTACGGTGGAGAAACAACCCTGTCAATAGGTGATTCGGTTGTCTCGGCCATTCCTTATTCCTCATTACGTCTACAACTGGGTCTCGAGATTGCCTCTCCGATCGACCTCGTGAGACTTGGCCGTTTCATCTATCACTCGGAGACTCTACTTCTTGTGAGTCTCTCGGTATCTTTTCGGTGAGTGACGAGACTCATTTGTCTTCTCAAGCTCGGAGAGCTTGGAAAGTCTTCTTCTTCTCTTTGTTTTTACCAAAGGGATATCTCGCTCCACTTCCTTTGGTTCATTGAAGGTGAATGCCTTCGAGATGTCTTAGAGGTAGTTGCCTTCCTTGTTGTGGCGATCCTCTTCTTCTTGATCACCGGAGAAGGGATTAATGGTTCCTTCTCCATTTGTGGGCTGCGGGCGGGAGACACGGCTGCGGGGCGGGTGACTCGGCTGCAGGGTTTCTTTGCGGGAGCAGCCTTTTTCTTTGGAGGAGAGGAAAAGCTTGTATTCTTCTTGGGGTGGTGATTCCCCTCACTCGTGATCGCCTCTCTTAGCGTAGGCTCTCTTCGTGCGCCGAGAGAGGTTTGATCTCGAACATCCTCTTGTTTACATGGAACGCCTGTCCATGTCGAAGAGGACTCCTTTTATCTCCATCACCGGCCAATCACCAGGCCGTATCCTAGGGAACCTCCAAACGTTCCATCCTTCTTGAAGGATTTGTTCCCAACGTTCTGGCAGAGTCTGTTGTAGACAAACTCAGCCCAGTTCACTTTCTGTTCTTCAATGATTGCAACCATTACGATTAACTTTGCTTTGGATACGGTGGTCAATGCTACCAAATTTGATATCTATGCATTTGGCAACGATGTCCCGCAATTTGTGGTAGTCCTCCTTCAAAGTAGCCTCTTATTAGTGTGTAGACTACTTTCTCAAAGATAGTCGGACTTGGCTACTTCCTTCCAAGCGATGAGTCGGTCAACATCGCCTTCATTGATTTCCAACATTCCTTCCGGTAACAAGCGGTGTTACGCCAAATCCTTGGCGTAATGATGAACTCCTTTCCATGAACAGAGGACTTGATGCCCTCATCGTGAACTCGGCGTTTCACGAGAATCGTGCGACCTCTTCCACATAGGTCATCGGAAACTCCAAAGTCGAAACGGTTTCACCCGTGAGGCGTTTCCAATTTCTCAAGAATCTTCTTCACTAGGGTGTCGTCGGACCCTGTTTCACCATACCATCGAAATCCACACAGAGACCCGGTGTGGATTTGCTTTCCTAGCTTGACAAAATCATGAGTGGATGCCATTTCTCAATATTTTACCGAACGAAACTTTAGAAAATGATCCGAGGATTGAAAGTGTTTTGAGAGAAAATTTTGCTTTTGCTTTCGAGAGAGAGATGACAGTTTTTGGTAAAGTGTGAGAGAAACGGAGGCGAAAATGGTTTAAGTATGGTTCATGAAAGGGCGTGCGGGTGGTTTTTGAAATGTGATCAAAATCCACGGCTTAGATCTTGCACGCCAATTTGCATTTAATGTCTCGTATTTAATGCGGCAGCATTTATATCCAATCATAAGCTTGGTGTGCAGCTTTTGCCTGTACACATCATAATTAAGCTGACGTCATTCTTAAAAACATTCCCGCTTAGTAAAAACGACTGCGTTTTTGTCACTTTGCTCATAAATGACTCAGCTTGCCCCTTAGCTGATTTAACTCTTCTTTCCTCGCATGTAAATACTCATTTTCGGCTACCTAACTCGATGATTGTCTTTCCGATCTGGTGATTCACTTAGCTGATTTAAGAGTTCAGCTCTTTTTTCCTATTCTCGTGTTTTATTTCTTTTCTTTGAGTCTCCTGAGTGTCAACTCAGCTCAATTAATCCTAACTCATGCTTGAGTTCTTCAAATCTTGACTCACATAATGGTTTTGTGAATATGTCAGCCAACTGTTTATCAGTTGAAATATATTCCAAGGTGATGTCCTTCTTTTCAACATGATCTCTTATGAAGTGATATCTAACATCGATATGCTTTGTTCTTGAGTGCAACACAGGATTTTGAGTGATTGCAATTGCACTTGTGTTATCACACATGATTGGAATTTCCTTTTCTTCAACTTCATAGTCTCTCAGTTGTTGTCTCATCCATAAGACTTGGGCTGTTTTGCCGCAGACTATGTATTCTTCCGCTTTTGTGGAGGTAGCTATTGAATTTTGCTTCTTGCTAAACCAGGAAATTAGCCTATTTCCAAGCATTTGACATGTGCCTGAGGTACTCTTCCTGTCAACTCTACATTCAGCATAGTCAGAGTCTGAGTAACCAATTAGCTTGAATCCACCTTCCTTTGGATACCATAAGCCAACTTCTTGGCTTCCTTTCAAATATCTCAAGATTCTCTTGGCTGCAATCATGTGGCTTTCTTTTGGAGCAGATTGAAATCTTGCACATACACCTACAAAGACAAAGGTGATGTCCGCTCTTCTTTGTGAGATAGAGCAATGATCCAATAAGTGCTCAGTATCTTGTTTGATCTACTGAGGCTTGCCATCCGCATCCATATCCATTTTTGTGATGTGTTCATTGGTATTTTTACGAAGACTTCTCTTCCATACCAAATTTCTTCATTAAATCTACGGTGTATTTTGTCCGACTTATGAAGGTTCCATCCTTCAATTGTTTCACTTAGAGTCCAAGGAAGAATGTCGCTCTCCCATCATGCTCATTTCGAATTTGCTTTGCATGAGGTTTGAAATTTATCACATGGCTCTTTGTTTGTGGATCCAAAAATGATTTCATCCACATATATTTGAACAAGCAGTATGCTCTTCCTGTCTTGAATTCTGAAGAGTGTTCTATCCACTTTTCCTTTTGTGAATCCATTCTCAGTCAGGAATTGTGATAATGTGTCATACCATGCTCTAGGTGCCTGTTTCAATCCATATAGAGCTTTCTTGAGTTTGTATACCTTATCTCCAAGAATCTTCTGCTCAAATCCTGGAGGTTGTTCAACATATACTTCTTCTTCCAATAAACCATTAAGGAATGCACTCTTTACATCCATTTGATATACAATAAAGTTCTTGTGAGCTGCATAGGCAAGAAACATCCTTATGGCTTCCAATCTTGCCACAGGAGCAAAAGTTTCATCAAAATCTATTCCTTCTTCTTGGCAATATCCTTTGGCTACCAATCTTACTTTGTTTCTTACCACAGAACCTTCCTCATTCATCTTGTTTCTGAATACCCATTTAGTGCCAATAACATTTTGATGGGTAGGTCTTTGAACCAGTTCCCACACTTTATTTCTTTCAAATTGATTCAGCTCTTCTTGCATGGCTTGAATCCAATATGTGTCATCCAGTGCTTGTGACACATCCTATTTGTGAGATGAAGCAGGTGAACATTGCTTCTTGTTGAGTTCTGGATCTTGTTTTGACACCTTCTCTTACATCTCCAATGACTAGTTCTGGTGGATGGTCTCTCGACCCATCTTACATCGAGGTTGGAGTAAGTTAGTGGATTGATCGTCTTGCGGCTATGTTGCTTTGATCAGCTCTCTCGTCATCACTTAGCAGATTTTCCATTGTTTTTGAGACTCACTATCTCATCTTCATCCGAGTTTATAATTCCGGCTTGACTTGACATAGAGAGACTTCTTCGACATGGTTGATTGATTCAAACTTATCGGTGACTCTTCAATGTCTTCTCCATTTACATTTGGCTCATCAAACACCACATGAATGGATTCCTCTGTAACCATAGTCCTCTTGTTGAGTACTCTGTAGGCTTTGCTTTCAGCTGAGTATCCCAAGAAAATACATTCATCAGCTTTAGCATCAAAAGCCTTTAAATTATCTTTGCCATTGTTATGGATGAAGCATTTGCATCCAAATATTCTAAAATATGCAACAGTTGGCTTTCTCCCTGTCCAAATCTCATAGGGAGTCTTTGTCAGTTGTCTGTTTATCATGCATCTATTTTGAGTATAGCATGTTGTGTTTATTACTTCAGCCCAAAATCTTTTAGGTAGCCCTAATTTAGCTAACATGGTCCTTGTTGCTTCTTTGAGAGTTCTATTCCTTCTTTCTGCAACTCCATTCTGTTGTGGAGTCCTTGCCGCAGACAATTCATGACCAATACCATTTTCTATACAATCGAGTTATTATACCATTGACAAACTCGGTTTCTCTGTCGAGATCTTATTTTGATAATGGTTTGACTTTTCTCATTTTGAATCCTCTTCATCACCAATTTGTGGTAGTTTTCAGAGAGTTTCTTTCTTCTTACACATGAATATTGTCCATGTATATCTTGAATAGTCATCTACTACCACCAAGGTGTATTTCTTTCCACTTATGCTAGCTGGTTCAACTGGACCAAATAGATCCATATGTTGCGGATGCAATATTCTTGTTGAAGATGGACATGTCTTTTCTTTGAATGATGATTTGATTTGTTTTCCTTCGACATCGTCACATATACTCTCCTTCGTATATCGAGTCCGGAAGTCCTTCCACAAGATTGCTTCTAGCAAGCTTGTTAATCATTTTGAAATTCAGGTGACTCAGCTTCTTTTGCCACAGCCAACTTGATTCAGCTGTGCTCTTTGCTAATAGACAGGTGCTTGGTGTTGTAGTTAACCAATCCACGACATACATGTTCTTTTGTCTGCATCCTTGCAACACAACTTCATTTGTTTCAGTATCCTTGATTTGGCATATACCCATGTTAAATCCAACATTATAACCCTTGTCAGAGTTGGGCGATGCTTAGCAAGTTGAAGTTGAGTCCTTCAACATATGCAACATCTGTGATTTCTAATCCATTTTTCTTGATGGATCCAATGCCTCTTATTTCTCCGGAGCTTCATTTCCTCCAAATATGACTTTTGCACCTCGACTTCCTTGAATTTTGACAGATTTTTCTTGTTTCTGTCATGAGTCCGGGCGACCCCACTATCCATGTACCAGGTTCTTTGGCACTTTCGTTTGTTCCTTGAACACGCAATCAAGAAATTAAGTTTTAGGTACCCATACTTGTCCGGGTCCTGAGGGGTTAGTATTGTAAGATGATCCAACCAACCTATAGCCAAATGATTTGACTCTAAGGGGTTGCCATCTATTAGTCCCATATTCATAATTATTTTTGGCAAATTGCTTGGGGGTTCTAGGTTCATACACAATTTGTCTCTTTTGTCGTATGCATGTGTATGTGTTTTAGCAATTGCCTTCTTTGGGTAGTTGTGATGTCTCGAGTGTAGTGCCTAGGTGCATATGTGTCTTTGATGAAAGCTCTTATACCTTTGGAATGGCCTTTCTTTGAGTTCTAGGCCTTTGCCATTTGGGCTTATATTCCATAGGTCTTTGCTGATAGTTCACATTATTCCAATCAGCTTGGCTTGGGTATTTTCTACCATTCCCATCATATGTGTTTCTTTTATAGAACTTACGGGATTTTTGGTACCTCTGTTTCTTCTTTTTCTGAGTATTTCTGTTTGGAGTTTCTTTGAGGAACTCATTTGGATTTCTTTCATTTTGTCCTCTCAAAGACACTCAATCAAGTTGTTTTCCTTTTCCTTTATAACCAATGCCAGTTTGCTTGTAATTGTGCTTTGGAATGAATGTGTGTGCACCATTTGGAGTTTTGGATTTTTGAGATACTTCATTGCTTGAAGATCCTTTTTCCAAAATCATTTTTGGAGCTTGACATAGCACAAAGGAATTAAATCCTAAGCCTGTCTTGTCTCCACATTGTCTTTGACTCATAATAAGATCATCCAATGATTTAGATGCCTTAGTGAATGAGGCAATCACATTTTTGAGGTCATTTTCCCTCTTTTCTATAGCAGCTATTTCTGTTATTAGCTTAGCATTTTCAGCCTTTAGACTTTCGTTCTCATCAGCTATTTGACTTAGGGTACTCAGCTCCTTAGTCAGCTGTGAGTTTTGGCATTTGAGTAGGTTGTTTTCCTCATTTAGTAGTGTGTGTGAGGATTTAATGTGTTCAAAATCTTTCATCATTTTGTCTAATGAATCATAAAGACCAGTGGGTGATGAAGTGTGTGTGTGTCACAGTCACTATCACTAGAATCTGAGTGTGATGAGTTAGAGTGTACCTCATCTTCTTGGTCAGGTTGGTCTTGTTTCTTGGCCATCAAACAGATCAATGCTTCTTCTTCAAAGTCACTTGAGTAGTCAGCTTCACTACTCTCTGAATCAGTTGTGTCTCTTGACTTGGTTGTCTCAACAGTCTCTGCAGCCAACATTGCCTTTTTCTTTTCTTGTCTTCTTTCTTTCTCGAAGACCTTTCTTTCTTCTTCATTCCTGTATTTGTTGACTACATGATATGGGCAATCAATGGCATAGTGACTGGTTGCTGCTAGTTCAGCATAGATTTTCAACCTTTTGATCGACTCTTTCCATTCTTGGATTGTCACCCTTTGATATTGACTTTTTGATGCTCTGTTCTCTTGGTTGGCCTATCTTCCCTTGACTTGGAGGGAGCTGAGTGTCTTCGGAGGATTCGCCCTTGCCTCTCTTGTAGTTCTTATTGAAGAACTTGTTAAACCTTTTAACCATCGGGCTATTTCCTCTTGGTCAATGACTTCTTTGACCTCGGCTCTCTTGCCATCCTTAACAATTAAGCAATTTTGTTTTGGGCACAAATTGTCTCCTCTTGGTCTTTTTTCTCCGCTCAAATTCGTAGGCTTTGAGATCCGAGAATAGCTCATGGTTGGATGTCTTGGATAGGTCCATGGAATGTCTTAGTGCCATGACCTTCATGTCCCATTCAATTTTGGGAGACTTTTTAGAATCTTCATACACATTTCTTCTGTGTATATTCTTTTCCAAGTGCGAGATAGCTCATTGGTAATTTACGTGAACCGAGCATCCAGTTGATCCAAGGTCTCTCTGCGATCATTTTGAAATTCTCAAATTTTACGACAAAGAACCGATAGTTTATTTTCCTTGATTTGCTCGAGCCTTCACAAATCAATGTTAGCTTGTCCCAGATTTCTTTAGCCGTTTTGCATGATTTGACTTTGTTGAACATAACTTTGTCCAGGGTTTTGTAAAGAATGTCCTTGGCCACATTGTCCAAGTTATATCTTTTTATGTCATCATTTGTCCATTCAGCTCTTGGTTTTCAACCATGGTAGTGCAGGAAAGACATCCTCTTCACCCTTGACTCTGACTCTCCTTATAGTTGTGTTCACTTTTAAAATTCTTCAATTGTGAACATAGGGATACGTGTCAAATTTGCTTCCATGATAATAACTTTTGATGGTAAAAAGAGTTTTGAAAACTTAAGTACTAAAATAGACTTTGAAAAATTTGGAGAACTAGTTCAGAAACGATCGGAAGGCTCAATGAACCAACCGCTCCGATACCACTTGTAGGTCCCAAGGGGTGTGAGTGTAAGGTTTAGAAGGGGGGTTGAATAAACCTTACCAACTTTTCAATTTAGTCCTTTTAAATATTCAGAGTTAATACTTCACAGCTGAGTCCTTCATGGACAACTAAGTTAGTTAATCGTGAGTTAGTCACTCAAGGACTCGATTGAAATTTTGTTGATAGAATAACTCAATTTGTTTTGACTAAAGACTTAACTTGATTTGTGATTAGTTTTATTGGAAGACTTAACACCCTTGAATTTGGTTAAGTTTGTTTTAATATTTGGTTTTAGCACACGAGTTGATTATCAATTGGATAGCAAATTTATCGTGAGATATAACAATAAGATCACGAGAATTTAAAGTCTTTGAAATGTAAATAACACAATAAGTTTTTATAGAGGTTCGAAGATGGGGTAATTCTTCTACTCCTCTCTTCTCCAACTCCTGGAGGAATCCACTAAGTATTGATCGATATCTGAGTGGTTAACGGTCCCGGATACAAGTCTTGATCACACGGTGACTTGATCCTTTGGGACTCGATGCGGAGATGTCTTGGTCACGCTTGCTTCTCAAATGCGACTCGAACTTCTTCACGCAGGCGGTTTGCCTTGCTACTCTGACCCACTTGCTCAAGCTTCTTGGATTTGATCACGAAGCCCTCCAATAACTTGAGACTGGTTCGACCTTGAACCTTCCTAAAATTCTCCGTGGAATGTAGACCCCTTGATTCTTCAAAAGCTTCATCTTCAACTGATTGAAGTTATCTTTCCTTCACAGGTGAGTGTTGGATTGATTTCCTTCGTAATGTAGGCTTGAGGATTAATCTTGAATGACTTGAGAATGTTTTAGGTTATAATTCAAATATTTGCTTGAATGTTCGTGGTTCAGGTTGTCAAGGTAACCTTCTCTCAGAGTTATTCCTCAGCCTTTTATAGTGATCTTTCAAAAATCTGCCCGTTGAAGAGATAGGCTTATTTTTGAAAGTCACTTGTGGTCGTTGGCTTGTCTTGTTGCAGTCCTTGGAATTTGCGTTTCCTCGTATGAATGATTCTTCAGCTTTTCAAAGTTCTGACACGGTGCAGTGCTTCCCATTGGTTTATTCCTTTTGCATGCTTCTTGGATTGAGCACTTCAGGAAAGGTAGTATGGAAGTATTACTTGTTTAAGTAATTCTCTTGATTTCTGTGCAACGGATCTCTTTCAGTTATCCCGACTTGACTGCATTTCCTTGCCTTCCCCAGGTGACTTAGAGTCAGCTTCCAATCATTGGATGACTCTTCTGTCACTTCAACCTTGAGACTTGGCTATCTTGAGTTGACTTGACTGATACTTTACTCAGTTGCATCTCAGCTGCATCTTCAGTCGAGTTCCCGTCTTCTCTTCTTTGCCATACTCAGCTGCCTTGCAGCGGAGTTTTTCTTCTGGTCTCCGGTTGTCTTCTTGCATGCTTAGGCATAGCTGACTTAACTCAGCTCGACCAGCCCTATCTATTACAATGCAGTTTACAAGAAAATTGGGGTGCCAACATCCTATTCTAAGTTTTACATGGCATTCATCAAAATCTACAAAATAATTTCCCAACACCAGGGATTGGTGCGCCGCCCAGAGGATCTTGCAACTCGAATAGTTCAATGTCCCATTTGACTTCACCAATGGTCCGAAAATCCTCCTCAAGGAAATTCACATTACGGGACTCTATCTCTGTCATTCCTCCATTAGGGTGTTCACCATACATCACATAGCCCTTTGAGTGATCACAATACCTTAAAAAGATATGTTTTACCGTTTTTGGACCAAGTTTCCAATGCTTATGAGAAGTGTTGTGAACAAATCTTGCTGACCCCCAAGGGCGCAAACCTTCTAAGTTAGGCTTTCTATCATGTCATAACTCATAAGGTGTCGAAGGAATTGACTTAGAAGGCACACGGTTCAATATGTATCCAGAAGTGTGCGATTTCTTCTTTCTGCAACACCATTTTGTTGCGGAGTGTAAGGAATCGTCAATTGTCTTATGATCCCTTTTTCCTCACACATTTATCTAAACTGATCAGACAAATATTCTCGCCCTCTATCAGTACGTAGGATTTTGAGGTTCCTCTCTTTTTGGTTCTCAACCTCCGTCAAGAATCGCTTAAAACAATCAAGCGCTTCTGACCGGCGAGACAAGAGATATACTAACCCATAGCACGAATAATCAAAGTGAAAAAATAGGATGCACCATATCGTGCCCTCACATTCATAGGTCCACATATGTCCGAGTGGACTAACTCTAGAGGATGAGTAGTGATAAGTGTCATTTTGTACATATTTTGTGCTATTAATTCAATAGTTTTGAATTGTTTTGTTAGAAAAATCATAGTTTCTCAAGTATTTCTGTAGCATTTTATCGCGGGATGTGTTTAACATTATAGGTGGAGCAACTTGGAGCAATTTGAAGCCAACATCAAGTGTAAAAAGACAAGAAAATCACTCAACATGACTTGGGGGTGTCAAGTAACATGGCCATGTTCAAAAAGAAGGAAATAAATTGAATAAAAATTGGAAAAAGAGTCCAAAATGGCCAAACCGTGTCACCAAACACGGCCATGTTGAAGGGGATCAAAAGAGGAGGAAAAATCGCACAAAACAGGCCCAAACACGGCCTGGCCGTGTTGAACAACACGGTCGTGTCGGACAACACGGCCTGGCCGTGTTGGCCAACACGGTCGTGTCCGGCGTTTTAACAAAATTTTGATGCGGCAAAGACGGCCTGGTCGTGCGCCAGATGGTCGTGTCGGGCCACTTTCGAGGACACTTTTTTGCGGAATTTAGGGAAAACTCACCAACCAATCCCTTTTGGCCACTTTTGTACACTTTTAACACCCTATTTTCTTTGAAACATGTCTCCATGTTCCCTCCCTCATCACTTGAATACAAGAATTCACCAACCAACAATGAAAGTGGGGGTGATTGTTTAACAAAAGAGAGTACTATCAATGTATTGGTGTACAAAAATGTTGCTTATAAAAGCCAAGGGTTGAAGTTGAGAGAGGCATTCATTAGATACTCAGGAAATATTCATTGTATTCATTTCATTAAGTAGAATTGGGATCAAGGGGTCTTGGAGGAGTAAGCTTGTAGCAACATTGGAGAAGAAGGCTTGGAGCAACATCATCATCAAGAAAGAAGTCAATTGAGATTTTGAGAAAGATAAGTACACCATGTCTACAATACTTAAATCTTCTTGTGTAATTTATTCTTTGGTCAAAATCATGTGTAGCTAAACTCCTAGTGTTTGAATGTAATGAACTCTAGAATGGATTTCTGATTAAGGTGTGTATGTTTTTAATAAAATCTTCATATTTTGTGTGATTCACTTATATTATGCTTCATTCATTTGAATTGATATATGCGCAATATTGATTTGAAGTTTATTTTTCATCCGGGAAATCGAGAGATTCATGGTGAAATAGAACCTATATAAGTGAAAAGAGTTGCATGCAATCCTAGATATAGGACGACATAAATCTTAGGGTCAAACCTAATATGGGAATTCACAAATCGTTATAATGCTATCTTGGGGGTTTTAACTAGAAAGAGATTTCAGTTAATCAACTTGAGATTAGAAGTTTTTCGCCTTGAGAAAGGGTTTAACTTAAGTTGGGAATTTCTACGGTCCACAAGACATGAGATTTTATTAAAAGAGTTTGGTTTTTGCTTAAGGGCTTACGGTTGTATTTTTAACTTGTCAAATCACAAAAACATTCTAGAGGGATTTACATTCAAACACATTTCTATCTCTTGATTTCTTATTTTACAAATCTTCCTTCATTTGTACAATTTATAATTTGTTTTCCTTTTTCATCGAACAAAAACTCTGAAAATTGTTAGATTAAATAATAAAAAGACGGTAATTATTAGAACTTACAATCCTCGTGGGAATGACACTCGGTACTCAATAATCTATACTATAAAACGATAGGTGCACTTGCCTACGGTTTTAAAGGTAGCTTTTGAGCCATCAAGTTTTGGCGCGATTGTTGCGGGATTGTAATATTAAGAACACCATATTTTTGTTAATTTAATCATTTTTTTTATTTTATTTCATCATTTGTCTTTCTTTTTATCTATCTTTGTAAGTCTTGGATTACACTTATCCTCTTTATTTACCGCAGTGCATGCCTACTCGTCACCAAATTTGGAAGCGCGACACCGCCGGTAGCAACACAGAGGAAAGTATTAATACAGACCACGAAGAGGATATTAACGAAGGCAAGGATCCCGATATGGCGGATGAACAACAAAGAACCATGTATGACTATGCCAAGCCGTCTATGGACGGCACGTCGTCTAGTATCGTAAGGCCCGTTGTTGCAGCCAATAATTTCGAAATCAAACCGAATGTCATTCAAATGGTGCAACAGCTTGTCCAATTTGACGGTCTACCAGACGAAGATCCCAATAATCACATCGCGAGTTTTCTTGAAATTTGCGACACCTTCAAAATCAACGGGGTCTCTGATGATGCCATCTGCCTACGCTTGTTCCCATTCTCACTTCGGGGACGAGCAAAATAGTGGTTAAATACTTTGCCAAAAGGAACGATTACAACATGGAATATTATGGCAGAAAAATTCCTTTTGAAGTATTTCCCACTGGCAAAGACCGCAAGATTAAGGAACGAAATCTCTTCATTTACTCAAGCAGACGATGAAACTTTATACGATACTTGGGAGACATTTAAGGAATTGTTGCGAAAGTGCCCACACCATGGCCTACCTATTTGGATGCAAGTCCAAACATTTTATAATGGGCTACTTTGCAACAGCAAGACAAATAATCGATCGGCGGCGGGGAACTCTTAATAACAAAACACCGGAAGCCGCTCAGGATTTGATTGAGGGAATGGGCCATGAACGGCTACCAATGGCAATCCATACGAGGTAAAACTAACAGTCGGTTGGTGTGTATAATGCGAGATCACGGTAGTTACGCGCCGCCGACAGTCGAAGCTTTGACCCAAAAAATCGATGATCTAGCAGCTCCTAAACCACCACCACCGCATGTTTTATCTTATGAAACTTGTGGAGGATTGCATAATCATCAGGACTGCCCACACGCAATACCGCAAGCTGAACGTGCCAATTACATTAGGAATCAAGCCAGAAATTACCCAAACAATCCTTACAGCAACACATACAATCCTGGGTGGCGAAAACATCCCAATTTTGGTTAGGGAAATCAAGGCCAACCAAGACCTAATCCCAATCCTGATCTACACACGTCTCCCGGATTTCAGCCAAATCAAGGTAAGCCTAACTTGGAAGATCTTATAACAAAGTTTGTGCAATCAACAGATACCCGATTCTAGGCGGTGGAAACATCCTTGAGAAATCAAGAGGCATCTATCCATAATCTGGAAAACCAAATAGGCTAGATTGCGAAGATGATTTCCGAAAGGCCACAAAGTAGTTTGTCGGGTAATACTGAGCCAAACCCAAGGGAACACGTAAAGGCAATCACCATCAATTTTCCACATGAGCATGATTATGCCAATGCCGCCATGCAGAAATACGTGGAGGATGACATGCCCAAAGAAAAGCTCATGAAAAATGAGGTTGCATAACACAAGCCCAAGACCCCTTACCGAAGTCTAACTGAAGAAGATAGAAGGGAGGACAAATTTGGTAAGTACCTTGATTCTTTCAAACAATTACATGCCAATATTCCATTTGTTGACCCTCCTTCAAAGCATGTTAGGGATTTTAATGACATCATTCCTAGTGAAAATAAGCTTAACAAATTATCAAGTGTGCAATTGAATGATAAATGTCCTTCCAATGAACTACCACAAAAATTTAATGATCCAGGAAGCTTTATTATCCCTTGCACAATTGATGGTTTACCTGTTGATAGGGCACTAGCCGACTTGGGAGCTAGTATCAATGTGATGTCTTATGAAACATTTAAGCATGCGGGATTAGGTGAACTTAAACCTATTAGGATGGACATTCAATTAGCCGATAAATCGATTAAACATCCTAGAGGTATTATTCATGATGTGTTAGTCAAGATTGATAAATTCGTGTTTTCAGTCGATTTCGTTATTCTTGACATGCATGATAATATAGAAGTTCCCTTAATTCTAGGACGTCCAGTTTTGGCTACCGCAAAATCTCTCATTGATGTGTATGATGGAAAACTTATTTTGAGAGTAGGGAGTGAACAAGTTATCTTTAAAATTCCCTTGAAAAATCATATAGATGATACTTGTTTTCATATAAACTTGATTGGGAAAAATGATATTTTGCTTGATACGCCATCTAATAAACCCTTGAAAACATGTGATGTTCAGCGTGTAGAAGTGCTCACAAAAAAGTTTATATTTAAAGATGTCGTGCAGAAAAATGGGACCGTCAAGGTAAATTGTTCGAGATTTGACTTAGGTGGCGATGTTAAGGATTTTCATAAGTTCAAGGCTCCGCCCGATTAAATCTTCACATTTAGGTGACATAGTCCAGCTATACGACGTTAAAGAAGCGCTAACCGGGAGACAACCCGATGTTTGTGTGCAATTGTTTCCATTTATTTTTATTTTTTTTATTTTATTTTCTTTCAAAATAATCATAAGTCATTAGAGTCATTTTCAAATCATAAAAAAAAAACTCTTGAGTTTCTTCTTGGTTGTCCTAATTGGGAATATTTGAGATTTCACGGTATTCGAGTTGTGTGTTGCTTAACTTTGATTAGGTATGAAGATGCCGTTGAAGGTCCCGTACCAAAACAACCCAATGATCGCTCAACACCGATTCCACTATTGTAGTAAGGTCGTATTTTTCTTTTTCCACCTCTTTTATATCATTCTAATTTCATTGTTTTTTGAGTGTTTGGTGTGTGTTTGTCCATTTCTTTCTTTCACATTGAGGACAATGTGAATCTTAAAAGTTGGAGGTGGGTACAATAACATTTTCGGAATGCTTGTATGCTTGTTTGTGAGAGATGTGATTTTTATTTTTTTTTAACAAATTGAATGTTTGCTAGTCAATAACTTGGCCCAATTATACCTACATTAACTTGTTAATTTGTGTTTTCAATGTGAAGCAATTGATTGTCTAGGATAGATTGACGTGGATGCAGGCAAAATTTTGATGAGATTTCTAACACCATAAATACTTGATGTGTTAAGGCATATACGACGATACCTAGCGCTATGAATGTCTGAGAACTCGTGATTTAGTAGTGGTTAACTAGTTGTTAAACCAAGCTTGCGAATAAAAAAAAAAGAGAAAGAGAAAAATGAAAAAAAAAAGAAAAAGAAGAAAAAAATGGACCAATCGAGGTTATACTCCTCTATTTGTTATTGCTTAGTAACTAGAAGCATTCATGAGCCCCATGTTTGTCTTTTACGTAAAACGGCGACACAAATATGAGTATGGGAAACCACCCTAGGAGGGTTTGAACAGAAATTCAAAATTTAAACCTAGTGGAAGCATGCTTCGAAAGGTCCTAAAAAAAAAGAACGAAAAAAAAGGGGAATGTATACTCCTTGACTTCTCATCCAAATAAAGTTCACGAAGCTTGGTTATATAACTAGTAGGCTAACTATAAAGATCTATTTAGTTCTTGTATTTTCATAGCATTATTGAATTGAAGTTGTTCATAACTATCAATATTTGTGGAGTGATGATTTCAAGTCTCAATAATTCCTCCGATATTACGGTCTTTCTTTGATCGATCGCTTTGCAAAACAATGTTTTTTTTTATTGAATGGTTAATTCGGGTTGAGAAGGCTAAGAACTTGACTGCTTGTGTTCAATGTGTTGAAAAAAGAAAAGAAAAAAAAATTGTGTGTTGTGATTTATTGAATCCCTCTTTTTGATATTATGTTTTGCTTGAGGACAAGCAAAGTTCAAAGTTGGAGGTGGTTTGATAAGTGTCATTTTATATATTTTGTGCTATTAATTCAATAGTTTTGAATTGTTTTGTTAGAAAAATCATAGTTTCTCAAGTATTTCTGTAGCATTTTATCGCGGGATGTGTTTAATATTATAGGTGGAGCAACTTGGAGAAATTTGAAGCCAACATCAAGTGTAAAAAGGCAAGAAAATCACTCAACATGACTTGGGGGTGTCAAGTAACATGGCCATGTTCAAAAAGAAGGAAATAAATTGAATAAAAATTGGAAAAAGAGTCCAAAACGGCCAAACCGTGTCACCGAACACGGCCATGTTGAAGGGGATCAAAAGAGGAGGAAAAATCGCACAAAACAGGCCCTAACACGGCCTGGCCGTGTTGAACAACACGGCCGTGTCGGACAACACGGCCTGGCCGTGTTGGCCAACACGGCCGTGTCCGGCGTTTTAACAAAATTTTCAGTGCAGCATGGCCTGGCCGTGCTGCCCAACATGGTCGTGTCAGGGCCACTTTCAGACACTTTTTTATGCGGAATTTAGGGAAAACTCACCAACCAATCCCTTTTGGCCACTTTTGTACACTTTTAACACCCTATTTTGCTGAAACATGTCTCCATGTTCCCTCCCTCATCACTTGAATACAAGAATTCACCAACCAACAATGAAAGTGGGGGTGATTGTTTAACAAAAGAGAGTACTATCAATGTATTGGTGTACAAAAATGTTGCCTATAAAAGCCAAGGGTTGAAGTTGAGAGAGGCATTCATTAGATACTCAGGAAATATTCATTGTATTCATTTCATTAAGTAGAATTGGGATCAAGGGGTCTTGGAGGAGTAAGCTTGTAGCAACATTGGAGAAGAAGGCTTGGAGCAACATCATCAATCAAGAAAGAAGTCAATTGAGATTTTGAGAAAGATAAGTACACCATGTCTACAATACTTAAATCTTCTTGTGTAATTTATTCTTTGGTCAAAATCATGTGTAGCTAGACTCCTAGTGTTTGGATGTAATGAACTCTAGAATGGATTTGTGATTAAGGTGTGTATGTTTTTAATAAAATCTTCATATTTTGTGTACACACAGGAAGTGCACCTAGTCAATTGAGGTCCCTCTTTGCCTTACCAAAAGGCTTCCGGCAGGCTTTTCCTGCCAGACATGGTTCACACACATGAAGGTTGACTTTAGCGAGTTGACCCAACAAGCCTTCTCGAGCTAACCTAGTCATCCTTTCTTGTCCCATGTGTCCCAATCTCGCGTGCCATTTCACAGAATCAGAAATAATATTAACAGTAGAAGAAACATAAGAAACGCAATCACTGGATAATTCTAACATGAAAAACCCATTATTCATAAATCCTAAGCCAAAAAGGTCTTTGCCAAAGTAAATAGACAAACTAGTGTGCTCAAACAAGAAAGAAAAACCATGTCCGGAAAATGCTAAAACTGAAAGTAAATTACATCGAATGCTAGGTGCATATTGCACATCACTAAGGAGTAGCTTATGCCCAGTGCTGAGCTTGAGCTGGTACGATCCAACTCCTAGAACCTCCTTCGTGCGCCATTCCCCATAGCAATGCAGTGGCTGTCTGCTGGCAATCGATGATAATCTACAAATCCTGCTCGATCCCTTGTCACATGTTTTGTTGCTCATGTGTCTACAATCCAACCATGGAGAGAATTAGCAACGAAAATGTGTGAACAAACAAAAGAATAAAAAGAGCTAGGAGTAGGTTTTACCTTCTTCGGCTCAGTGCAATCACGAGCGAAGTGACCCAACTTACCACAGTTAAAGCATTTGTCCTTCTTCTTTCAGCCCCTCTTTCCTCGACGACGATTCATAGCTTTGTCACCTTGTGGGGACAAGTTCTGACTTTGTGCACTGCTTTGTCCAGCACCCTGTTTGTTCCAACGTTTGCCCTTCTTAGGCTTGCGTTGTCCAGCATGTGCGACAAGAGCAGCTACTTGTGCTCGTTCCGACTCTCGACGGTCAGCCTCAAGTTTGAGATGATTGGCGACACTATTGAATGTCTGAATTTGCTCATTATGCGTAAGCACAAGCTTAACGTGTCCCCAAGTCTGCTCAGGTAGCGACCTTATGACAGCCAAAACTTGTTTTTCATCTGTAAGCTCACATCCAGCATTTTGAAGCTCCCGAATCATGTCCTTCATCACATCAAGATGATGGGTCATCGAGTGCTTCGGGTCAAGTACATACTGATTGAACCTAAGGGTAAGAGCCCTCAGTCTTGTAGGCGAAGTGCTACCATACTTGACCTTCAATACCTCCCATAGCTCTTTAGCTGTAGAGTATTGATCAAACTCACGGATCAGATGATCGTGCATGCAGCTTAGCATAGTAAAGCGCGCACTCTTATCTTGATCCACCCATTTATTGTACGCGTCCATATCGCGACGATATTGGGCAGTTTGTCCATTCTCTGGCTCAACTGGCCTAGGCATACTAGTGGTGAGATGTTCAAGTATCTTTTCTTTGTGAAGTAAAAATTGAATTTTCCTATGCCACATTACATAGTTCTGGCCATCTAATTTGCCACTACCATAAAGGTCAGAAAAAGCTATTTGGGCATCCATCACTGTATAACATGCACAATTTGTTAGGTACTGGTCTAAGATTTTTATCCGGATCCAAGTATTTATTTTATTATTTTCTTTAATTCAATGATATCGAAAATTCACCACCAGTGCTAGTAATCATCTCCCACTAAATTAGAGATCACAATAAAATAAATATTGATCCACGAATAAAATTAATAACGTCCATAACATGCATCCATCACATATAGATAAAAAATAAGTTGACATTTGGTGCTTCATGTCGAGACAATTATTGGCCTATGGTGGTGATAAACAAAACATATCCAAAAATACATAGCCTTAAAAACGGCCCTTCTAATACATGATTCCTAGAAAAATAATAATTACAAAAATTACATTCTTCATGGACCTACAAATGAATCTAGAAATAATAAAAAATTTGGGACTTTGTAATCACCACCATCTCCATTAATTATCTCTCAAATAAATAAATAACCATAAACACATAAACATGAGCACCCAAAAATGTCAACTCGCACATAAATATCAACATAATATACTGACAAAAAATATCCAGATGCATATAAAACATGTATGAACCACCAATAATAACAAAAAAGAAAGTTGCCTAATGGTTAAAAACAATATTGTAACTAAAAGGTAAAAGGATCAAACTCATGCTAAACCAAATAAGCCTTTTAGTTTTTATTAAATGAATGGTTTCCCCATATGCGCCAGTCATGCGTCACATGGCAGCCAATTTGCCCGCATGGCATCTAAATGGCGCTACGTTAGCCCTCGCCCACATGGCGATACATATTGCACAAAGCAAAATTAAGCTATAGCGCCAAACCAAGTAAAAACAGTCGCAACTTAATAAAAAATAAGCAGGATGATTGGCTTGGAAAAAAAAAACAACAACAAGATTACATCACAGCAAAACGTTAATCACTTTTCACGCAAATCTCAGTTGTCAACGCAATAAACCAAGTTAATAACATTGGCACGAATATCCATACAGATTTAGTTTTTTTCTAAAAACTTCAAATCGCAATAACTTTTTCGTTTCAAATAAGTTTTACATGAATAATATACCAAATTAATCGTATTTCAAAGATCTACGATTTGACACCAATATTGGATATATAAAAACAAAAAAAAACAGATTCGAATTATTAATAAATCTCATGAATTATCAAACTCAAGCACATCAAATAGGCGAGAACGAGCCCTAATGACTCTGATACCACTATTAGCAATTAAGCCACATAAGCCACATTATAAGTAAATCGGAATTACCTTAGCAGCGGATGAGTCGATTCACTTGGATCTACGATTCGCCTACAAAAACTATACTATGTTATGATTTTATTTTGTGTTTGGTTTAGATTTATATAGTGCATTTTGCTTATTACAGGTGCTTACAAGATTCATATAACCAAAAAAATGGAAAATAATATTTTTAAAAATATCAGAAAATTAGTGACAGAAATCACATTCGTCACTAAATAAAATAATTTTGTCAAAAGTTAGCGATGAAAAACCAAAGTTAAATTTAGTGACAAAATTTACGTCGCTAAAATCGTAGTTAAATGTAGTGACGGAATTTTCGTTGCTAAAATAGTAATAAATCTACCAAAACTTACGACAGATTTTAAAAGTAATACTAACGGATTTTTGAACAACTAATAACAGAAATTTCCATTGTTAAGATTAGCAACGGATATATATTTTGTAGGTAATATTATAGCAACCAGCATTTTAACTAGGACTTTTTTCCGTCACTAATCCGTTGATATTGCCTCATAGTGACGGAATTTTTGCTTATAATAACGGAAATTTCCGTAGCTAATTTTGTTTTTCCTTGTAGTGTTCTCAACTCTAACCCGATTTGTAATATTCGTGGTTTTTGGGTCGATCCAAATTGAGATGTATAGTGTATATTTTAAAAACTGAAATAACTAATCTATTTATATAATGAGTTAATTTGAATCCAAAAAATATATTACATACATCTGATAATTTTTTAAAACTAATCATTATACTAGCATATAGACCAATCAAAAAAATTGTGAAAAACAACACAATCAACAGCACGATCCGATAAATGTGTTAATCGTGTTACTTTAAGTTAATTTTAACCCGACCTGTTTATTATTCATCGGGTCTGACCCTATTCTGAGGTTAACTGACTCTTAAAATGTGTTAGTTCGTGTTTGTCAGAAATTATCATCCCTAACTATTCACTAATATTGGGATGCAAAAATTACAATTAAGGTTCAGACTAATTAAAAAAAAATCAATTATTATTCAAAATTATAAATAGCCATTAATATTTGTTACTATGTTATAAATTGCACTCTCGAAAGGTGATAATTTTAATATTTAAAACTAACTAATTTTTTTTGTTATTAGAATAAAACTGAGGAGTTGTTAATATGATCACCCAATGTTTTATTTCTATAATATTTGAAAGAAAGATCTTCCTCCATTTTAATAGAAGACATCTCTTAAGTTTGGTGTAAATATAGGCAGTGTTCTAAAAATCGCTAGGCGCTAATCGGGCGGTAGACTGGGCAGTGTTCTAAAAATCGCTAGGCGCTAATCGGGCGGTAGACTGGGGCCTAACGCCTAGGCGGAGCCTGGGCGGGGTTAGGCGGAGCCTGGGCGGGGTTAGGCGGGACATGAGCGAAGTTAGGCGGGATCCAATTGAAAAAATAACGTAGGCGGACAATAGGGGCCTAGCGCCTAGACGGGGACTAATCGGAACTAGGCGGGTCTTTTAGAACAGTGAATATAGGTATATTCCTAAACTGGGAGATTAGCCATCCTGACAATAACACCATGATCCAAAGCCTGTGATCAATGGTAAGGCCAAGCCACAATAATGAAATGGGCCAATACATAAAAGTGGAGCGGGCATCATAGAGCGCCCAAGAAAAATCACATAAATCGATGCTTGGGGGGGCAGTTTGCTCCCCTAGATCAATCAATGCTTGTGATATTACTCTCACGACAAAAACTCCTATCAGAAGGTCTAATGGGCCAAATCCATTAGAAGGAACCCAAAAAATGACCTGGTAATATTTTTATATTATTCGCAGACATTTCCTTTGAAAAGTATTAGCAGTCTATCTGAAAAGTATTAGTACGGAGTTCACTTAAAAGTATTAGTTTTTGTAATATTGATGCGGTGATATAATATCACGAGCGGTGAAAAATATTAGGTATTCATCGAAAAGTATTAATAGTCAATCGAAAATTATTAGCATGTAGTTCATTGAAAATATTTAATAACGGTGTCAAAAATATTTAATAACCACCTAAAAAATATTAGTTTTTCCGTCAAAAGTATTAGTGGTCTCGTGAAATGTATTATTAGTTCCCCTAAAAAAATATTAGGTTTTTCAGTAATTCCCTTGAAAAGTATTAGTTTTTCTAATAAAAAATATTACTAGTCCCACTGAAAATTATTAGTAAGTTCTCTAAAAAATATTAATATTACGATGGGTCTGCCGGTCGGGTAGATCTATTAGAATGGATCCGTCTAACCGTTAGACCATCTAACAGGTAGAAATGTCAAAAAGGGCCCAGCTCTGAGAGCCGACCCTAGCCCGGCCATAAAAATTTAAGGATTGGGCCTGTACTTTATAGGCCCTTATAACATGAGGTCTTTTTAGCCCGACCCTAATTGGCCCTAGGGTCGGCTAGGGCTAGGGCAGGGTCGGCTGTTACGGCTTTTTTTCAGTAATTTTTTGTATTTTATAGGTTTATATTTAAATTTATATCTTCAATAATACCAAATCTAATTTTTTTTATCTCATATATCAATTATCATTTAAACCTGGCAAATTATAATTGATGATGAAGAAACGTAATATTATGTTCGATGATTCTATTTTTGGAACATTATATTGTTGATGTTATTTTATTAATAAATTATAAATTCAATTAGATGAAACCTCATTTATTGTTACTTAATTTTATTAGATATGTTATATTAGTATTTGATTTGATTAATAATATTAAATCTATAAGGACATGACTTTATATATTAAAAAAAACTAATTATAGGGCCAGCCCTGGCCGATTCTAGCCCTGCAGAACTAGGTAGGATCGAGCCTATACTTTTTAAGCCCTTATGACTTCAGGGCTTTTAGCTCTAACCCTTTGGAACTAGCGTCGGATCGGAATGGGCTGACCCTTATTGACATCTCTACTAACAGGAGACTACATCTATCTGGGCCCACCCTAATTGACATTTCTACTAACAGGAGACGACATCTACTCTCATATTCTTATTCTCCCATTCTAGAAAGTAAAGTAGGAAAAAAGAATCATATGCATGTGGTGAAAAAGAAAATCCCACCAAAATTCTCTTTCCATGTATTGACAAAAAGCAACTATATATGGTATTTGCTGGCTACCTTGGACAAATTAATTTTTTTTTCACAGAAAGCATCTTTAATTTCCATTGCACCAAAAAAGAAAAGAAAAATAAAAGATGAATAAAGGAAAAAATAATTTTATTGGTTCTATAATTTTGATTACTTGAAGATTTAGTCCTCTAAGTAATCATATTAAAATTTTGGTCTCATATCTTTTAAATATTTGGACATTTGGACCGAGTGTCCGACTTTGACCTAAATTGTATAATTTTATCGAAAATTGTTGATTATAACTAGTTAGATACACACATGTCAAAAAAAAATAACCGCCTACTCTTTAAAAATCCTAAAATTTTACGTGTCAATCTTGGTGATTTGACCTATCAGTTTTTGGACCAAATCATTAAAACTCCTAAAATTATTAGCCATATCAATGCACCACTGGCCCTTGTAAGTCATTCTGGTAAAATTGTACAATTTTGGTGAAAAAAATAAACTAAATGTCTGAATTTTTAAATGATAATCGAACGTAGGAGAAAGACTAGTACAAATATGAAAGGACAAAAGGATTCCTTGAACAACAGATTTTCCTAAACAACCAATTCCCCAACTCGAGTTATTCTACCAGACAACAACGGTTTTAGTTTCAGGGATTGCTCTATCTCTAAAGAAAGGGGTTTTTCCAAACCCTGCTGGATTAAAATTTAAAGGTGACTAGTTCAAAGACTGAATCTCCAAATAGTCAAAGTTGTAACAGGACGACCAAAAGAGTATATTCCTGATGAATAAAATTGGAATTAATATTTTCAGCACTTATTGCAATTGCTAGAACAATAATTAACCAAAAGGATAGACTTACGATTATCAAGGATTGGTAGTTGTCCTAATTTTTGTGTTTATTTATTTTTCAGAATCTTTGATTTTTGTTTTCACTCTTTAATTAGTTTTCTTCTAATTTGATCAGAAATGTTTACTTATGGGCGTGACACATAACGGAGCCTTTAGTTGAAGCTTTACTTGTTACTATGAATTATATGCTACGACGTACAGCAAATTATTTCATAGTTTTATAATTCTAAAATTCTGTTTTGAACTTTTCTTTTTCATTCATTTACAATATATTCCTACGTCACCCCACTGTCCCACACCACCTCTTGCAAGAATATTGAACCCCCCCCCCCAACTATTCATGTGTTCTGTTCCGGCAAGAAATTCAAAGGTCCGGCGAAAATAGGACCAAATTCGCGACATTTTTTTAATTACGGGATGTAAATTGCGAAATGTAAATCGTCCATGACCAATTTTGCAAAGCACCTAGAGTTTCAGGATCAAAATTGCATTTTTCCCTGTAATATATATATATATATATATATATATATATATATATATATTAAACAAATGTAGAACACTATAAATGTTATCGCCACCCCGCAGCTTGGAACCATATGCTATATCATTGATGCGGTAACCAGTGCCAAAGGTCATGGGTTGAAATATATGACTTTTTAGGTGATTCTCCTACAGCTCAAAAGCTGGTTTGACCAAAAAGTTTACCAACAAATTTTTAATTTCTCGACAAAAATACGGTAGATATTTACCAACAATCTTAGATTTTTTTGGTAAATATCTTCTTACAGTTTACAATCATATTAATATTTACTTACAGAGTTTTTTTAAATAAATTATCTTTTTCTTGTAGCGTATATAAATTAGGCCGTAACACGATGCTTGGATTCAAATTTAGATTACGTCATGCATCGTGTCAAGCAAGTTTAAAATTTAAAGATAACATCTAAAAGTAGGGCTTCTTGATATAGACATAGACGGGACTTCAAACTTATCATTTTTACAAATAAATATTGCCTAATGTAAAGTTTGAATTTCGTTAAAACTCTTAGTCGACAATGATTCTTTTCCAATATATTACTTAGAGTAACAACTAAGGTTATACTTATGACAATTAACATTAGGGGAGGTTTATATATATAATTTTAGAAGTTTTAGATACTCTATATTTACACAATACTTAAGGATATTTTTTATTTAAACGAAACAGTGATGATTATATACGTCTATTCCCAATCGATGTTTCGTTATGAAATGACACCATCAGTACACACGTGGCGTTTGTTAATATTATTAAAATCGGAGATGAAAGATTGTATGAAATAGAGAATCCGGAATGGTTTAAATAGAGAATAGTTTTGCAAGCAATGGACCCAGGCCAACAACTTAAAAGGTATAAATTCCTCCTATAGCTATGGCTGGCAGCACAAGTATATATAAAGACCATTAGAATCAGGCATTCTTGGACACAGATCAAACCATTTTTCAACAATTACATTAGTATTAATAATTATAAGTTGTTGAAAAAGAGATGGGTCTTAGTGGTAAACTTGTTTCACAAATAAGCATAAAATCAGATGGGAATGTGTTCCATGAGCTGTTTAGGTACAAACCACACCATATCTCAGACATCTGCCCTGAAAAGGTTCAGAGGGTTGATTTGCTGAGTGGGCAATGGGGAACTGTTGGTTCAGTGGTCTGCTGGTACTTCAACCTTGGTATGTATTTTTTGGCTTACAAATTTTTTTAGTTCACAAGTTTTTACAAGATGACCAAATGATTTCTTTTAGAATCATTGGATTGAGGAATTACAAATTACCCCTGAATTTCTTGATTCATTCTCCATTAAATCATATATTTTAATACGGGAAGCGCTATTAACACCCCCAAAACCTCTTATTACACCCCCTCCTCTTAATACACTCCCACCACCTTCTTAAAGTTAATTTATTTACTTAATACACCCCTAACATTTCCCAATTTACCCTTCACCAATTAAAAAATAATTAAACCCTAGTCTTTTCCCCCCCAAAACAGACTTGTCTGGTGCGAAGACGAAAATTATGTTTGACAAGTTTCAACAAATTATGAAATAACAACATATTTTGTACCGTAATCAAGAACAGTTTTGTTTGTAATTTAGTTCGGGCTAATTTTTGAGTCAAAACAATAAGGGAAGGATTCCATAAAAGGCTCGTAAGAGGGGGGGTTATGGGTGAATTTGTCTGGAATGATTATCATGAAAAGCGAAAACTTCAAGATCATCTAGCCAAACCACAACAGAACATGGGTTTATCTTCAAACTTAATAGGCTTATTAAATGTTAATAAGACGTGAATTGGAAAAAGAGGTAACAAAAACTTTTACAGAGGCTTATTAACACATTAGTTGATGCTGCAAAGAGAAGATTATAAGGATTTAAAAAGGTGTGTGTATTTAGAGATTTGGTAGGTGTAATTAAAAATTTGGTAGGTAATAATGGCATTTTAGTCTTTTCAATTAATGATATTTTATAATTAAAGAGAAGGGGTGTATTAATAGGTTTTGGGGGTGTTAATAGCGTTCCCCTTTTAATACACAGTGGATGGATGAATATCATGTGCACAAGATGGTTTCATTTTTATGCGCGGAATAGGAGATTTGAATACATCATTAAATTGGATTTGATTAATTCTCATTAGATATGGCAAACAAATTATAAGGATTCAGTCAAACCGCCCTTTAACACTTCTTTTATGGGATTTTAATTTCAAAATGGTGTTTCATCTCATATTCTACATAAATCTGTCAAAAGCTTGAGCGAAGCCAGCCTAGCCCAACACATACACTCAGGCTGGGTTGGGCCAGCCCGAAAGTCACTCGGGCCGCTACTTCCCTTGGCCCTTTCCGTCCCAAAACACATTTTATGCATAAAATGTGTCGGGCTAGTCTGGCCACTTGGGCTTCGGGTTTATTCGGGCCTATAAAAATGTAGCCTGAGTCTAGCCGTGCTCGGGCTGATCATACGGGCCCACAGGCCGGGCTAATAATTGTCAGCTCTAATTCCACCGTACGAATGATTACCACATGTTTTTTTATGCTAGGAAATTAATATGGTAATATTTATACACGTGACAATTATGTGTACGGAGGAATATGAATGAAATACCTTTCTCTTCCGCATTTTTTAATTATCCACATAATACTACACGTTGTGCTTGCTCACCACTGCAACATCCACCATTCAATATATTCTCTTTTACACATACAAGTACTTTCACACAAATAACACCACACTATGCACTGCATACTAAGACCTTGCAATTTTTGTGGATTTAAAAGGATTAATTACAATTTTGAAACTTGTAACTATAGCTTTTATAATTAAGACTGACATAATCATTGGGGAGAATCATGTTAAAATGGTAATGAAATTCATTTTCTATTGAATTTAACAATATTAAAAATGGGGATTTGTATGACACAATTGACAGATGGAGAAAAGAAGATTTCAAGAGAGGTCATTGAAGCCATAGACGAGACCAAAAAATCAATCACGTTTACTGTGTTGGAAGGAGATCTGAAGCAGTGGTACAACACCTTTAAATTTATTGTTCAAGTCGACACCAACTGTGAACACCACCTGGTAACATGGACCTTAGAGTACGAGAAAAAGACTCAGGATGTGCCCGACCCGCACATACTCATGAATCTTTGCGTTGGTCTCATCAAAGAAATCGAGCGCCACCATCTGCTCGTGCCTAATTAAGATCATACTTAATGTAATAACTTCTTCACCTTCACTATTATGGCTACAATAATGTTCTACCTAATAATTATGTACTTGTGATTAATAAATAAGGGGATTTGATTCCCTTGTAATATGCGTGCGATTTACATGTCATTGTTGATCGATCAACCAGCTGTGTTCTGTCGAATGTCATAAAGGCAAAATTACAAAATGAGTCCAGTAACTTAGGAGGTAACAAAAATGGTCGTGCTCAAATTGGAACTTTTGATTTAGTCTTGTAAGTAATAAAATTGTTTTCAGTCTTTTTTTCACTTAGAATCCCAATCCTATGAAAATAGGACTGAATTTGGATAGTTTTGTTACTTACAGGAGTATAGGACTAAATCAAATTTCGAGTTTTAGCAAGACCAGTTTTGTCACTCCCTAAGTTACCGTTACTAATTTTGCATATCATAAATATGTACGTGTTTTCTAACATCACACAGAATTTCAAATCACATAAATAAGAAAGGACGAAAAAAATAGTGAATAACTTGTATATATCTCCAAATAATGGATGTTGGATCAATGTACACACAAACTTATATCTGTACAAAACTCTGTTTACAAACTAATGTATCTGTTGAATAGACTTTCATGTATACTTGCATTTTTCTGCTTATTTCTTGGCTTACAGTTTTCCATTGCTGGCGTAATTGTCGATTTGAGAAATATCAAGGATTTTATCCAACCCGCTGGCTACAAGAAACCTAGCCACAGATGAAAAACACAATGAACATCACTATTAACTACAAGGTAATCAATTTTAAGGCTAATTAAGAATACAAATATTTTCTTGAACTAGTATTGATACATAATACATACTTATCTCTGAGAGCTCTAGTCATGGATTGGCAACCTCCTGGAATTGTGGACTGCAGATTAACAGCAATATTTGGGTTGTGAATACTCTGCCGTAGATGTATCCACCCATGTTCTCCATGTTCTGCAGCTGAGACTTTTGCCCTGGATTATATATATATGAATCCAAATAAGCTAACAAGAATTCATATTTCTAAGGGATAATTACAAAACAAGTCATGTAAAAAAAGGTCCTTCAAATTTTCAAATGATTAAAATAGTCATGTAACTATGTATGGTTGCAAAATAGTCCTCCAAAATGTATGGTTTGCAAAATAGTCCTCTAACTTGTACTTGAATATCAATTTTGGTCCTAATTTTACTATAAATTAGGAGTTACATGTGTCGCTCACGTGATCGAAATCCAGTGAAATTTCAAACTGCCACTGAAATTAGGACTAAAATTGAGATTCAAGTAAAAGTTACATGACTATTTTGCAAACTAAACAATTTGCAAGATCAATCATACATAGTTATAGGACTATTTTGCAATTCGAGCATTTTACAAGGCCTTTTTGCCGCGGCCTTTTAATTATAGGACTAATTTTGCAATTTTGCCTTACAAATACTATCCCTGAGATTTATCCTAATTAACAAAAAAAAAAAAAAGCCAATTATCTTTCAAAATTATGTATTCCCCATAGACATATGTTATGTATTACAAATTGCATCTATCGAGGGTAATAATTTCATCATTTGTAAAACAAACACAAACCTTGAGGCACTATATGTAATGTTAAAAGATATCTGAATTTTTCATAAATAGGTTAAACCTCAGGGGTAGTAGTTCTTACAGTTATTCCTAATTCTAAAGATTTATAATCTGAAGCTTGAAATATTTGTTCCTGAATTTGCATTATGGTCTCAATTTTCATGCAATAAAAAGCTAAAATTGGTATAAGATTCTATGTTTGTGCACCTGTACATATGGGCATCAATGGCAGCTGGAGTATCATTGGAGTCCACAAGGCAGCCTTCACTTACCCAGCAATCTCCACATGAATCCAATTCCCACCCTTCTAATCTTCCTTGCTGTTGATAAAAAATTATCAAAACAAAAACAGTTCAAGGGAAAATTTTATTTGGGGAGTCAATTTGGGTCATCGGGTCGGGTTCTTCTTTGGTTTCAGGTTAATTTCGGGTTATGCTCAAAATATATTAAAAATTAAGTAAAAGATAAATCAACTACGTTTTAAACAAATTGGTAATTTTGTGTTAGTCGTGTTTGTGTTTCTCTGGGCAGGTTCGTGTCGGGTCACGGATTGACACCCCTAAAATTTATCATCATAGTTAGGGATAATTACAAATCAACCCCCATTTATCTTTCAAAAATACAACTATCCCCTTGACATATGTCTCTACTTTACAAATTGCGCATATTTAGGGGTTTTTGTAAACAAACACAAACCTCAAGGCAGTATTTGTAAAGCCTCAAAGGGTAATTGTAATTTTGAAAGATAATTGTATTCTTTTTGTAATTAGGTAAAACATTAGGGGTAAGTTTTGTAATTATTAGAAGTTTCTTACCTCAAGGTAATTTCTGAATTCCTCAATAGCCTCCACACCTTTTGCCTTTGCAAACCTAGGCTCAGACAGAATGTTCATTCTGAGCTCCACTGATTCCAGTGGCTCTTCAAGATCTTTTATTAGGCTTCCAATGCCTTCATCTGATCCTTCAAGTTTCATTCTCACCATTTCTATGATGATTTTTACCACCATATAAGCACCTGTAAATTCCACATTCAGAAAAACAAAAAACCGAAAAATTACTCAAACACAAACAAGAGGGATAACTAATTTTTTTTGCCTTAGTTTCAAATAAATTGGAACACAAAAAATAAATCTTGGCTTTTGAATGTTGGAAATAATGTTAGAAGTAAAAATAGCTAGCAAGTGAGACAACCATAATGACCACGTCATAAATAAACTTAAAAGATAGATAGTTGAGGGAGGCTGTAATAATACTATACTCAATAATCACCTTATAGAAAATATAATATTTACCACAAGGGGAGTAAACAAATACTAAATTGTAATTTTGATCCCGCAACTATAAAGGTGGCGAAATTTGTCCTGTAAAATTACTTTTTGCAAATAAGTCCTCCAATTAGAAAAAACTCATGAATCGACTTTTTTCGCCGCACATTAAATATTTTTCCAGAAAATATCACGTGACACGTGAACCCCCAATTTTGCATCTTATATATTTCGCAATTTCCGACGAATAAAGGACTCAATTTACAAGTTTCTTCTAATGTGTGATTTTTGCAAAATGTGATTAT
The DNA here is from genome assembly GCA_016081115.2 of Rehmannia glutinosa. Lineage (NCBI taxonomy): Eukaryota > Viridiplantae > Streptophyta > Magnoliopsida > Lamiales > Orobanchaceae > Rehmannia > Rehmannia glutinosa. The sequence goes on from CM071935.1 coordinate 74,762,828, forward strand.
AAGGGATCAATTTTGCCATTAATTGCAATTTTGTCATTCAATACATATTTGGATTAATTACAAAAACTACTCCTCACATGTTTAGTCTAATTACAAAAAAGTCCAATTATTTTTTAAATTTACAAACACCCCCTAACATTTGCTTTAGCTTTACAAAATTGCACCTTCAATATCCCTCAAGAGTTTTAAGAGGAGATATTAGCTGGATAGTTGTAATTTTGAAAGACAACTGGAATTTTTGGTAATTAAGCAAAACCCCAAGTTAGTTTTTATAATTAACCCTATAAATTTAATAATTGTAAAAACAGAGCATCATACCATCGTCCAGAAAGTGATTTTCTTTGAGGGCACCATGTCCAGAAGTTTCCATCATAAGATGCGCTTCAACTCCATCCCTATTAAGCTGAACCCCCTTATCAATCACATTCCGATACCCAACCCTGTACAAACAGTGCCGCCCACCTCGATCCGCGATAAATCGCGTCAGCGCCATGCTCGTACGCGCATCCGTAACTATAGTCGTGTTTGGGTGCTCTTTCAAAACGATTGCAGACATAAGCGCGATAAGTTTGTCGCCGTTTATAGGGTTACCTTGTTTATCAACCACGCCGCTCCGATCTACGTCCGTGTCGAAGACGATGCCGAGATCCGCTCTGTTTTCTAGCACCGCCGCTCGAGTTAGGGCCATGGCGGTTTTGTCCTCCGGATTGGGGATGTGATTCGGGAACATTCCATCGGGATTGAGGTGGAGAGAGCCGAATGTGTCTGCTCCGAGCTTGTCTAGTACATCCCATGTGAAGAAACCTCCAGATCCGTTTCCGGCATTTACTATTATCTGCATTTTTCAGATTTTGTGGTTTACCCATCTTATCGCTTTCTTCCAAACAAGAGGGGAAAAAATGAACATTTAATAATTTTTTGCTTCAACTTCAATGGTAAATATGGTTTAGCCAGTAAAACTTGATCTAAAAATTCATATGAACAAGTCGAGCAGTAAGTAATTAATACAAACGACGGAGGGCAAAATATGGTGATTTTTTTTTATTTAAGTTTGACTGTAGTTTTGGGCTTTATTATATCCCAGACTTCAGTCTAAGTAACTGGACTAAGCTATAGGCCCATTTAGTATCAAGCAGCTAGAGGTATTCTTGATTTCTTTCTCTTTTTATTTTTTTTTATTTATTTTTTTTAGGAGCCATAGAGGTAGTCCAGAAATGGCTTTGACGAAACTCAAACATAAATTCCTTTATATTGGTTGATGAAAATTAGAGAAAAAAAGGAGCAAAAATAAAATGGACAAGAACTCGTGTTAGACGGTCTAACAGGCCAAAATCTGTTAGACGGATCCCAAAACCGACCCGATGGCATTTTTGTAATATTAGCAATCGGGTTTATATAACATACAAAAGACTTGTATAAGCATTCCTTCTAAAAAGTATTAGTATTTAGTACATATTTCACTTGTAAGTATTAGTTTTGTAATATTATATAGTGATACAGTATCACGATAGTGCTGAAAAGACTAAAAGTATTAGGTTTTCATCGAATAGTGTTAGTAGTTAAATCCGAAAAGTATTAGACGTAGTTCACTTGAAAATATTTAATAGTCCCCATAAAAAGTAGTAGTTTTTCCCGTCAAAAATATTAGTCGTCCCTATGAAAAGTATTAATAGTTCCTCTGAAAAATATTAGTTTTTTCCATAAAAGATTTTTAGTAATTCCTCTGAAAATTATTAGTTTTTCCTAATAAAGAAGTATTACTAGTCCAACTGAAAAGTATTAGTAGGTCTCCTAAAAAGTATTAGACGTTCCGTTGCGTCGCTGAGGCTAGGTTGTTGGGTTCAGGGGTCGAGTAAATCGGTTAGGTTGGATCCGTCTAACCGTTAGACCGACTAACAAGAGACTACCTCAAAAAACTGTTATCTAATGTGCATTTTCTTTTTTTTTTAGAAATTAAATCAAGTATCAATTTAAATTCACGTTAAATAATGTTTGAGAAAAAAATGTATAATGGTAAGCGTGTCTGTACACATTATTCTTTCTTATATTTTTCTTCAAATTTCAATCACAAAAATAAAAATGCGTCCGTTGACAATCTTGAATCACTAAAGAGTAGGTTTCCTGTGAGACGGGAAAATTGTATTGTTTTTAATGTAATCGTAACATTTTTAGTGTAAGAATTAAAACATTGTTTGAACAACTAAAAATATATTTTCGGACAACGTATTATTTTTCAATCTAAAAGTATTATTTATTGTAGTTAAAACCTAAAGTACTATTATTTTTATTTGGGCGATTGTCTCACACAAGTTTTGTCATCATTAAATCTAGAATCTAAAATACAATTTAATTTATCTTTTATTTCCTATTTCATCTCATGTTTCAATGCGCTACATCATATGAATGTGAATGAATGACACGTATGCAAAATATATATTAGCTATAGAAATTAAAAAATGAAGTCTGAAATGTTTGTTTGGGAGATAAAGAACCTGAAATCCTTGAAGAGGGAAGTCATAATGCAAGGGATGGTTGACTCTTTGCTTGATGATATCTCGGAGATGCTTAGCGTAGGCGCTCATGAAATCGACTCTTGTGGGCTTGATTCTAAGCACAGTCGATACTTTTGCAAGCCGGTTGGCGTATTTCCGAGCAGCTTTGTCACAAATCTCCTCTACTTGTGGGGATGTGAGGCCTCCTTTCCTTGTGAAAAATTTCAAACCATTGCGTGTGTAGGGCAAGTGGGATGCTGTCATCTGCCCAAACACACAATTTGACAAACCTAGTGAATTTTGTTTTCACTATCTAAAACTTAGAAAACAAAATAAGAAATTATTAGCTATATTCAAGTATATATTTTTTGAATCTTTGTTATAATTTTATGTTATATTTCGTATTGCATTATATAAATATATATATATATAAACATGTAAGTACATAAAAATACAATATCAAATTACAATAGAAGACTCGAGTGTTTCAAATGTGGTTAGTGTAATCAGATTTCTTCTTTTTTTCCTATTTCACCACGTGCTTGATGTATGGCACATGTCGTTAAGATAAACGTGTGTGGTTGATTGTTGGAGTGTGTATGCATATGACATTCATCCCGATAGTGGAATAAGGATTGAAATAGGGAATTGGAACAATAAATCTTAATCCAATCTACATTGCAGTTTTGGTTACGTTGTTATAGGAGGTAGCGAAATTGGTGCGCCTAGTGTTTTGCAAAAATGCCAAAAACATTGGAATGAAAAACTAGCGAATCGATTTATTTTTGCAATTTCTAGCGAAAAATGTCTTAGTTGGCGAGTTTTTTTTTTCTTTTTCAATTGATTTGTGATTTTTGAAAGAAGCAAAAATAAAAAAAGTTTTCCTAGGGACCAATTTTGCCACTCTTATAGTTAAGGGACCAAAATCCGTACAATGTTGAACGTTGTCCTAATTATCTAATATCCTAATCTGATTTTCTTAGCAAGAAAAAAGAGGATAATAAGGTTGTGGGTGGGCGAGATACCGTGTTAGATCTTCTATTTTAAAATGGCGTTGCATATTCTATTGCAACGATAATTGTCAAGTACATAAAAATTATATATTAATTTTGAAGCATGAACAATGAGTTTTTATAAGGCAAATAATAACTGTTAAAAAAACAAGTGGCAATCACCGGCACCATGGAATAGACAATGAAACACAAATTTTTAGTAAAATAATATATCCTCGATTGAGATTAGGGGTGAAAAACAAATCAAGCAATTCGATACTTGATTCGAAACCGATCATTAAAAATTCGATAAAATATAAAGCTCGACTCGATAAGTAAAAATAAATAAAATATATCTAAAAATATCAAATTAGCCGAGCCTTATTCGTGTTCGGCTTAATTCTAAAGCTCGTTGAAACTCAATCTAATTAATAAGCAAATAAACTCAAACACAATTTTTGAAACTTATATTATATTCAAACAAATTTGAATGTTACTATATTCGGCTTATTCTACCCTACCATTATGGAAGCATCATACTCAAAAGGAGGCAAAATTGTACTCATGAAACAAGCCGGCATGGTCGCAAGTCCCATATCGAAAACCGCACACCCCGCCCGACCAAGCCCTGCAAAAACCGCTGCGCTCAAAACCCCGCCAGAAATCCTCGGGTCCCTCCCCAACGAAACCCTAACCGCCGCCGCACCTCCTCCTCCTCTTTCTCTCTCCAACTCACCAACAACCCACTCCCCAAAGCTCTCCGCTATCGCCTCCACAGCCGGCGGCGTCAGATCCACCTGCCGCCACTTCTCGCCGTCCACCGCCACCCCCCGCACGTCGGACCCGTTTTGCAGCCTCCTAATCCTGTCCATTTCTTCGTCCACCACCGCCTCATTGTACCTCGCAGTCGTGGAGGAACACTCTAATACTCGGATTGGGAAATTAATCGAAGAAATCGATGGGAATTTAACGCGATTCTTATTTGGGCGAAATGGTTTGGTTTTGAGAAATGATTTTGTTTTCGAGGAAATATTGTTATTTATATGGTTTAAGGATTTAGGTGGTGTTGAAATTGAAGACGCCATGGGAGAGTTTTTTTTTGGCGCTCTGGAATGGGTTTGAAGATTTTTTAAAGAGATTATTTATGTTTTGAAAATGAAGAAAGAATTTGGGGAAGATAAGATTTTATGGGTGAAGGAGAACCTTACACTTGCAAATCAATTAAAATATCTGTTGATATAAGCTTCCAAAAAATGCATGGAGATTTTTATCTTGTTTTATTTATTGAAATGCATCCCACGTTTGCCTTCATTTGCAGAAATTGTGTAAGGCGTGTGATATTTATCAGTATTTCAGTATGTACTCTAACTTCATTTCAATAGATAGCAAGGGCAATTGGCATATGCTTTTATGCAGAATATTCAAAAAAAAATATCAACCTTAATTGTGTTGCTGTGATATATATCAGTAGTTAATGTAATACTTATTCGTTCTCATTTTTCCATATAACCGGGGAATGCTATAGGTGTCAATCACGCTGGGCCGGGCCGGGCCAAATGGTAAAACCGGGCCAGACCGGATCGGTTTGAAAATCAATCGGGCCACTTTTCTCACAGCCAGTCTGGCCCATGTAATGCATTTTATGTTGGATCATGGGCCCATTAGGCCCAGCCCAAATAGGTTTGGTCCTTTTCGGGCCTGGAAATCCTTGGCCCAGTCTGGCCTTATATTCGGGTCGGGCCTGAATAAACACCTCTAGGTAATGCATGTTGTTTTTAGGGATAAGGACACAATTACCCCACTTTTATGTAGAAAAGATAGGCTTTTATGCTTCCCGGTGATTTTTGGACAAAATTACGCTTCTCTCCTTTTTTTGGACAAATTTACGCTCCTACCAAAATTTTTGAACTTTTTTACGTTGTTCTTTCTTTGTTGTTTTAAACATGTTTTTTCTAATCAAATTTCATTGAAAAAATAAATTTTGTCCCCGTTAACTAATCTATTTTATACTCGAAATCTTATATAAAAAACCTATACACATAAAACAACATAATTTTTTTTTTGAAAGGAAAACAACACATATTAAAACCAAACAAATTTGAAAATAATATATAAAACAACATAAGTAAAAAAAACACAATTCAATTTTTGATCCAATGCACGAAAACATCAAAAACATGGAAATAACCAAAAAACAATATAGAAACAAACCAAAAATAATATAGAAAACACCATATGAGCAAAAAGAACTTAAAATAGGTAAAAAAAAATTGTTTTTAAACATCAAAAACTACGTAGAAATGGCAAATAAACATAAGAAAAACATTAAAAATGGTATGGAAATAACCTAGAAACAACGTAAAAATATTAAAAATTTCACATGAATAAAAAAAACTTAAAAGTAGGTAAAAATTATATCTACACATTGAAAACTACATGAAAACAATAAAAAAATTATTCGAGCAACATTAAAAATATTATAGAACAACACAGAAACAATAGAAACAATGTATAAAACAATACATGAACAAAGAAATAAATTTAAACATCATCGAAACAACATATATATAACATATAAAATAATATAGGAACAAGAAAAAACGAAAAAAAAAAACGTAAAAATAATCAAAAAAAATATGTAGGAGAGTAATAAATAAAAAAAAATAGGTACAAAAGTGATAAGAGTGTATTTGGTAGTATTTTTTTCAAAAGTTGAGGTATTTCTGGTAATTTCTCTTGTTTTTATGTCTAAAAAAAGAAAGAAAGAAAAAAGAATATTGTTTCATATTGGATAAAGATGATGGACTTTTTAGTGGTATTTAGGAACAAAGTGTTTTTGTTTCAATTGTCTCAAGTCATATACATTTAATTTTTTGTACTTTAGCCTTAGTTAAGTTCTTTTCTTGCAATATGTATAGAGAGTTGAGAGAATGTTGTGAGTTATTAAAAGGTTTTGTAAGAGTGTAAAAGTATTAGGGTTGAGAGATAGAATTAATTTGTTTATCTCCAGGAGATGAATGTGCGATATTTTTTTCCTAACAAGTGGTATCAGATTTCGGGTTGGGTCTCTTGAAATTCTAAGTATGTTATGCGGTTGCAACATTGTCTGATCTTCTACATTATAAAATATTGCTTGAGACGAGTGTTCATCAAGCTAGGATGTTTAAGCATGTGTAGAAACTTAATGGATGATCAACTTTGGTATGTGGTTTGTGACAAGTATAAGTTAAGGATGTATGTTTCGGTACAAATCTGGATTACATACGACATTGAAAGGAAGTCCAGGTTCAGGTGATTTTGGAAAGTCATATGTTCACTAAAAGTGCAGAGAACATGGGAGCAGACTATCAATGTGAGGTGGAGTTGGTCTAGCAAATAGCTCAGAATCTAAGATTAACATTGTGATTGGTGAAGAATTTCTCTCATGAGGAAATGTGTTTCCATGAAAGAATATGTGATAATATTAGTTGATCCACAAATTTGCACAGAGGCATTGGTTTGACATGGATGCTTGGTGTATAGTGGAAATTTGCACACACGAGCATTAGTTTGGCATGGTGTGTAGTTATGTTGATGACTAGAGGACTTCCAAGAGAGCCAAAAACTGGAAGTTGCACTATGAATTACAATGAGTTTTTCGATATGTGCCAAAGTAAATTCCTAGGATGGTTAATCTTAAGTAGTGTAATCATATGGTTGAGTAGGATGGTTCTCTAACTTGATCATGATAATCGGTGAAGACAATAGTTAATGGATCTTCTTTTATTTTGCCAAAGTGGAGTTTGTTGTTTTATGCCAAAATAAAAGAGGGATTTTGTTTAGCATTGGATTGTGAACAATGGGGATAGGCTTCTTAATGCTATTTAATGAATCCAAGTATCTTTATTTCAATTGTCCCAGTCAAATAAACTTTAATCTTTGTATTTTTCTACTCTAGTTAAATTCTTTTCTTGTAGTTAAATTTCTTTGTTGTATTATCTTCCATAGAAGTTGGGAGAAGGGTATGAGTGAGTCAAAAGTTTATAAGAGTGTGAGTATTGGGACTGGGAGAAATAAATTATGTGTGATGTAGAAAAATTCATACAATGAAATTTCTCTGTAACATTTCTTGTTTATTTTGTTTGTTCCTAGGAGATGAATATGAGATCTGTTTTCCTAACAGTGCATTTTTTGTAACATTTCTCGATTGTTTTGTCTGTTCCTTTATTATTTTGTTTGTTCCTGATCGAGAGATGAATGTGGGATCTGTTTTTCCTACAGTGCATTAGGTAAATAATTGGGCTTCACAGCGAATTTTTTGGGATAGGTTTGACCAAGTGGTGCAAAAGTGGGAATTCGAACTTAAGACATTTCAACTTCAAGAAACCACCCTACACCACTAAACCACGAAGGGTTCCTACTTATTAGTTTTACTGAATTCGGAACAGATTTCGTCGTGTTATGTATGTTAGGTTCTTGAAATATAGTGAGGAAATGAAAGGAAAAAAAAAAGCATAAAAACACAAACGGTAAAAATAATTTGAAGCAACAAAAGTATTTTTTCCATAGATTTTTTCTCACTCGAATCTAAGTAACAAACATTAATTTAATTAATTACACTCTTAATAAAGAAATAGGCAACACTTCATTTCCTATACAAGTTAATCACTTTGGAAAGTGAAAAATGATGATTTCTATTGAATTTTTTTAAAACAAATACGATTTCATTTTTATATTCTTATGAATAATTGGAAAATGGAATTGGATACTTGGAAACATATAAACAAACAAGGCTTTAACAGTCTAATATTGTTCACGTCTAACTGTTTTAATGACTAATCTGATCTCTCTCTTTTCATAACTCATTAACCTTTTCTTACTTGTTTAGCTAGACCCTGGGTTTTATACGAAATTTTGACCAATTGGGCCAATCCAAACATTGACGGGCCTCAATATCGCAAACATGGAATGAACGTTGATTCTTAATTTATTAAAAGCTCGTTCCCTTTGTGAACAGGGCCTGGTATAATTGTTGCCATTTGATATACCAGCTTTCTGTTTTGACTATTTTCTTTTTTTTGACACTAAACTATGGCTCATAAGTAGTCATCCGCCAAGTGATTACTTCATACTGGACTCTCCTCTATCCAGTTGTAAATTCCCATCGAACTCCAGCCTCCAACACTGCCGCTTGAGGCTCTCAATATTAATTATTAATTGTTCCATCATCGTTCCCCGTGAGGCCAGATTGACCTCTCCAAAGAAAGGCCAAGAGTTACCTCACTGCCAAGGATCATTGGGACTAATTTATCAAACTACATTTTGACAATCTGATATTACAAAACTTCTTTTCAATTACTAATATGAATTAATTACTTAGGACATCTCCAATTTCAAAATGAGCTCATGGATTTCTTAGTTGGTTTTCCAGCAATGGTAACTATAAACTGAAGTTCAAGATAATTAACCACCAACAAACAAAAACGAAGTCGAATTCACTTATAATGCTCATCACATTAAAGCATAGCAGGAACCCCAAAGTTACAACAGCAAACAACTCTGTTGTTCTAACAATATCACCAAACACCATGTGTGCTTACCAGTTACGTCTAAATTTATCGGTCAAACTACAGAGACGAGCAGCATCAATCGAATCAGTAGACATAAAGACAGAGCCATAGACAAGCTAAGATGTTATTCATGTATTTCTCTGATCGAGAAACAACTCCTTATTTATCATACATATCAAACCTATATATATATAGATTTTTTTAGTTTTATTTTTTAGTACACATCCTCGGAAGGGAGAGAGATGAGAATCAAACCTCATACCTCTGGTTGAGCTTAAAAGTCTTAACCATTCGACCGCTACCTTTGGTCTCCAGCCTGTCAATACTTAACTCTGGAGACTTTTGCTACCTGGAACATCAAGCCATTCGATTTCGACTTCCAATTCACCACATTCGACGTTTCTCAACCTAAGACGCATCTCTTGGCTCATTTTCCCTTTGTTCCAAACGACACAGCTCTCATCAGCTAGGCAATTCTCGCTGCTTGGCTGAACCCTCTCAACTTTAGTGCCGTCTGGGAGACTTTGCAATCCCATTTTCAGACATTTTACGTAAGGTTTGATGTCTATCTGAGCATTTCCCATGCTGTCATCTCCAGTAAACGTGTCTTTGTCGTAAACGGACTGAAAATTTACGCGATCACAGCGGTGATTATTCAGATGCAGATATGATTGATTAGTAAAAATGGGAAAATTATCAAATGATGATGAAATTTAGGAATATTGGATATTGAGACTTACTAAAGTGATGGGAACATTTAGATCCTTAATATAAATAGTCAACTCTTCATCCCAAACAGGGTTGCAGTTGTCTTTCTCAACTCTTGTCTTCACCTTCTACACCAATTTATATGTAAAATCAGAATATATTAATGAGAATCAGATAGTGGTCGAGGTTCGATTCCCATCACCCCTCCCCTCCCATGATTTGTACTAAAAAAATATCAAGCAAATTTCAAATTAATAAATTGCTAAATTTCAAACTCCACTAAACAAAAAGGTAACTTTGAGTAAATAAAATTTCTAGCAAATTTTTCACAATAATCTTTCTTAAATTTCTACCCAATGAAGCATTTGTGTTTCTTTTTCCCCGAAACAATAGCAAATATATTCAAAACTCGAAAAAAAAAAAAGGACCACCTTGAACAAATATAGAAGTAAAGGGAAAAGTTCCGACGAGATGAAAACAATCACTTATCCAAACAATCACTTTCTCAAGCTCCAATGTTTAAAGGCACAGAATAAAATCTTATAATATGAGGATATTAGGTTCAATTCCCAAAAAAAAAGGTTACCAGATTTACCTTTTTTCTTCCTAATTTATGCTTTAATTTAAGAGCATTCAATTAATTGTACATGAAATTTCCAAGCTAAGGTCTAATTTGATTTGATTCATTTGAAAGTAGGGAAATCCATCAATTTGACTTAAATTACACAACCCCATTACAGAAAAAACAAAACAAAAACCAAAAATTACACAAATTTTCTTTCCCATTCATGTCTAAACCTGCAAAAGTTGTTAGAAATAGGAAATAGACAAGAAACTGATGAAATTAAAAAAAAAATTAGAGACCTGAGAGCCGCACTGGACAACAACATAAGGATCGCTGGTCCTGGTATCACGAACAGCGAGATTTATACCTCTGCGAACTCGGATCCTAAGAAGACCCAAAGCATCCATTGAACACTATGAGTTTTTTGCTTCTTTTTTTTATTTTTTTTTTTTTGAAAAAAACAGAAAATGAGAAAATAGGAATGTAAATGAAGCTGAAAGGAATAATGGTATGTAACTATGTATCCTCTGATAATTAAGTAGAGTCGGTCCAAAATTTCCCACTAACTTAGATTCCTTAGGACAAGAAAAACTTTAATTTTTATTGCATGACAGGACATTTTAAATGAATGTCCTTTGCTCTCTGTTTGGCCCTGTGTACATAAAAAATGACACTTGTATTTGTCCCTTGGAAACTTTATTTCTTAGGCACCAACAATCCCTTGGGATTTGATTGGTTATGGACTCTTTGCTTGTTGAAAAAAAAAATTGACTTTTAAAATAAAATTTTGCATGAATATGCAATTATTTGTGAAATTTTTTTAAACTATAATATTTTCTTTTTTCATTTTTCAAATCATCAATCACATTCATTTATAATTTAAACAAAAAAAAAATTACATTAACTATCATAATCACATTTTCATCTTATATTCAATCATACTCTCAAAATTCCTTCTCATTTTTTAAAAATAAATTCCTCACACTATTCTCTCTAAAAATAACAAAAAGTGGAACCAAAGGTCAATCATCCACTCCCTTAGTCTTTGATTAATTGTGTTATCATTCATTCCACTTTTATTTTCTTAAAGAATAGTGGTGAAATTTTTTTTAAAAGTAAAAGTTGGATATATATAGAAAAAAATGATTGTGATGATGTGATGGAGAATCTTTTAGAGATTTTAATTGTTTGTAAAAATTTTTGTGAAAAAAATAGTGTAAAATACAATGCAAGAAAATTGAATAAAAATAAAAAAAAATTAATCTAAAAATAGGCAATATGGATCTCATTTTATACCTTTTGTTATCAAGATTAAGAGAAAAATAATTAATATATTGATAAATTAAAAAAATAATCGGAATTCTCTATATGAATAGGGGAAGGAGAGGAAAATAAATAGTATAAGTGGGTATTTGGGGAGTGTGAGAGAGAAAGTGAAAAATTAATTTTGGAGAGAAATTAAATTTTCTTTGAAATTTTTCATTTCTTCCACAAACAATCACACTTCCAACAAAATTTTCACTCAGAAATGGAAATTTTGGAATTTTTTTGACAACTTTAGGTTGTGATTGGATATGTTTTCATTTTGAAAAGTTTCTTTTTTGCTAGAGAACAGTGGTAAAAAATTTGAAAGAAAAAAGATGAATTTTGAGATTGTGATTGGATATAAATTAAAAAGTAATGATGAAAATTGATTTGATATAAAAGAGTAAAATAATGATTGGATATGATTGGTAGTTAGAAATGTGTGAGTGGGTAAATAGTGAAATTTGTGGGAGAATGTGTAATAATGATTGGTGATTTGATAGATTTTTTTTGAAAAATTGGTAGAAGTGATTGGTGAGAGAAAAAGATGAAAGTGAATGAATAGTGTATTTTTAAAATTTTTAAGCATTCATATTTTGGGGTAAAAAGATTTTCTCTAGCGGAACGAAAATGAAAAATTTCCGTAAGATGTGTGATTGTTTGTGGAAAAATTTAAAAAAATATATAAAGAAATCTCATTTTTCTCCAAAATTAACTCATTTTGCTCTTTACCTCACACACTTCTTAATACTCAACCATACTATTTATTTATCTCTCCATCCTATTCATATAAGGAATTTTGGTAATTTCTTTAATTTATCATCATTTTTATTATTTTTCTCTTAATCTCAATAACAAAAGAGATAAAATAAGATCCACATTGCCTTTTTTGATGAATTTTCCATTTTTATTAAATCTTATTGCATTATATTTTACACTAATATTTTCACACATAAAAGTTCACAAACAATCAATATCTCTAAAAGACTATCTATCATATCAACACAATCACTATTTTTCTTACACATTCAATTTTCACTTTTAATAAAAAAATCATGACTATTCACTTAGAAAATAAAAAACTGAATGAATGAAAGCACAAGCAATCATAGCCTTGACTTATGAAATTGCTGATGGGAATTGGGATCTTCTTTCCCAAAATATGTTTATCTCATATTCCACTGCAAGAATAATTAACACGTGTTTGGAACTGAAGGTCTCATCCGTTGAAGTTGGACGTCTCTCAACTAATTAATTTATGATCCCTAATATCACCTAATTAATTTATGATTCATAATCCCTAGTTCCTACCCCTAATTCCTAATCTCACCTAATTAATTTATGGTTCCTAATCCCTAATTCCTACCCTTAATCCCTATTCCTAGTCTCTTTAAATTTGGTAGGACTAAAATATCTCTACAATTTAATAACCTTGACGACAAAATTGTTGCAAAGGTAGGTGAAGGGATACGAGCGGGTGAGATCTTTTATTCCAAAATTATATTTTATATCATATTCCATTTTATGGATGATTGTCACTTATATAAAATTTATCATAATTAAAAATCCACATGTTATACTTGTATGCTTGAAAATTAATATGATAAATCTTATACATGTGGCTATCATCCTTGTAGTTGAATAAAAAAGTAAAACACAATTTGATTTTGGAGCAGAAGGTCTCGCCCGGATACGAGGGAATTGGAACACAAAGACTTCCATGAAATATTCTGGAGTGGAGAAAGATATTCTGGAGTGGAGAAAGTATGGTGAACTTGTATTTGTCTTTATGGGTGTTTATTCTGGAGGTTTCCTTTTTCTTTTGAGTTTTTTCACATTAAATCTGGTGTAAATTTGTATTATTATATTATTTTTTGTGAATCCATGAGTATGTTTGACATAATTATTTGTTATTAAATTTCACAAAAACTTATGTGAGACGAATCATATATTTAAATAGAATTTTTGACCCAAACCCATACCCGTAAAAAGAATCCATATGTTTTATGTGTTTAGGATCCGTCTCGTGGCTCGGATCATGAGACGTCTGCCTCATATAACACTCCTCATTAAATTTTTATCTCGATTGAGCCCAATACAGAGATTTTTTTACTTATTCATGTATTTTACTGTTTTTTTTTTGGGGGCCTATAAGTCGTATATCCAGACAAAATAATAATAGGAGATAAACTTTTTTAGAAAATTGTTTAACAGTTTATTTGTTTTAGAAAGGTCTTATAAAGATGTATGAGTTTATATGATTCTTCAAATAAAAATTAGCCCAATTCTCTCTTTATTTTTATCACGATAATTAGAATAATGTCTACATTACAATATTTGATTGGACAAAAATGAAGGAAGCCATGTGCCTCCAAACTAATATTGGTTAAACAAATAGAGAATCCTAAAAGCCAAACATCCTTAAAAATCAAAAACATATAACAAATTAATTTAAATAGACGAAGAAACAGTAGTAGTAGAATATGCCAAAAGAATCTCATAAACCAACCTTCTATATTTAATGTAAATTATAATAGACGGACAAACAACTTATTTTAGAGTAGATGATATAGGTACAAAGTATCAAATAAGAGAAACAACATATCGAAATTAGGCCTAAATTTGATTGACAATGACATCCAACCAAGTACCATGTGCCGCCTCAGGACATACATGTTACTCCTGCATTGGGTTGCAATCAACTCCCCTCAATGCCCATTGCCCTCATAATTCATTTCATTTTATCTTCCTTTTATATTTTATTATTTATTCTTTACGTAGGTAGACATATTCATATTAGGGTTAGATTACAAAAAGTATCTTGAGGTTTAACTTAATTACAAAAAACAAAGCTAACTTTCATTACAAAAAATACCTCTGAAATTTTATTTTGTCTAATATTTACCCAGGACGGATCCAGAATATTTTTATAGGGGGCACAAAATAAGGCAAAAACGTGTGTGAAACGGTCACACCGTCGAACGGAAAAAAAATTATGCGTCTATGTGTAAAAATAATACTTTTCGGGTAAAAAATAATATTTTTGGATAACAAGTAATACTTTTAATTGAACATACTATTTTAGTTGTTGAGACAATGTATTAGGTTTTACGCTAAAAATATATTTTTTAAATCGAAAAGTATTACTTTTTATTTCCGTAGCACAGAGTAACCAGACCTACTCCCAAAACAAATACAATTATAAACTATATATTCAAAAATAAAATAGGTATAATTATAAACTACATAAAAAAATTAGTACACACATACTTTTATTTTATTAATCTAATTATCATATTTAAAAAAACAATAAAAAATTTTAAAAAAATTGTTGAGGGGGGCACGTGCCCCCACAATAGAGGATGTGCCTTCCTCTATGTATTTCCCCCAAAAAAATTCAAAATCTCTCATCATATTTATAAAAATAATTACAGTTTACCATTTATAATATTAAAGAGGATGAGAATTCACAAATTCATCTTCCAGAACATGAAGACTCTGACATGTTCGTTATCACATCCAAGTTCCAACACGTGATTTATGCAGTATGTTGGACATTTACACCTCCCACAGAGCAAACACTTAATATTTTTTTTTTTTGATAACTCGCCAGAGGCGCTTTTACGCCGATCTACGCCCGAGACAACAAACTCCGCTCCTCATCATTGCCGCCAAGGTAAACCGCGGATATGCACGCATCGATTGACAGAGTGTTCGCGGAGTGTCTTGCCACGACGTCAACAGATCATAAGGGTAAGAGCAAACACTTTATAGTATTCTTGATTTCAGGTGTCAGCAACTCTTAAATGCAAAAAATGCAGAGCAATGTTTTAAACATCCCAATATATAGTTTTCAATAAATGCAAGGGATAGATACGAAAACACCCCTGAGGTTTTGGCTAATTACAAAAAAATCCAGAGGTGTTTCAAAATTAGGGGTGTCAATCGTGTCGTGTTTCGTGTTCGCGGGTCGTGTTTTTACACAAGTATTACAGGTCTGACACGAACTTGAACCCGACCCATTTAATTATTCGTGTCAAAATACACGACCCGTTTATAACACGGGTAACCCGACACGACACGAAAAACCTGTATAATTTAAACTTGACACGAAAAAAATATTAGAAAAATTTGAAAAAAATTAAAATTATAAATAAAAAATACATTAAATAATAAAATTTATTAAAAAAATGCATATAATAATTTTCCATCATCATATAACCAACTAAAATATCACAAAATATTAAAATAATATATCACAATAAAATTAAACGGGTTACATAGGTCAATCGTGTCGACCCGCGGGTCGACCCGACCTGAACTATTTATTTTCCGTGTTAACCGTGTCCGACCTGATTTTGACCCGAACATGTTAAGGGTTGTATCTGTACCTGCTAAATTCGTGTTAGGTTCGTGTCGGGTTATCGTGTCGTGTCACAAATTGACGCCCCTATTCAAAATTACAAAAAATCCCATCAGGTATGATTATGTGTTAAATTTAAGGAGGGTAACTGTTGTATTTTTATAAAATATCAGGGGATTTTGATTTGTTTTTTTGCTTATGAATGGGGAAAATGTAAGACGGAACAAACCTAAAGGGATTTTTTGTAATTTTCAAAAATCTCTGGGTTTCCCAAATCTCAGGGGTGTTTTTGTAATTATCCCTAAATACAATTCTCTCACACAAGACAGGAAAAACAGTGATACGGAACATCTTGGCAATGAAAAAGTGTGGATCTAAATATCTAAATCTTTGAATAGAAGTCATGATGAAATTTCAGAGCAGCTTGTAGTAAGAACTAGAATAAGCTCCAAATCACTTATCACTAATACAAATGCAACCTTATAGATATCAACAAGCAGGTTTAGAAGCTCTCTAATCATCAAGATTTAAAAATAAACGACGAAAGTCAGGCAAAACGCGAGCATCCAGACACATTAAACATTCATGTCAAAAACTTGAACCAAACCAGCAAACCTAAAACATATATTCATATTTAACCATAGGAGCAAGGGTGTATATAGATTTTCAGTACATGTCAGAATGATTTATAAACTCATCTGTAATTAAAAAAAACAATGTCTTCACAGAAACCTTGGGAAACCAAATAAACAAAGAAATTGACTTTTGTAACAATTTGATATATGAATGGATAAAACAAGGCAAATAAAAATGACAAATTATAACGACAACATTATACATAATAAAAGTACACAAGTGCAAGATATAGGAAGAAAAAATTAACTCAAAAAGAAGAAGCACTAAGAGGTAGAATATTAAAACCCAAAAGCAAGCAACAATTGTTTGATTAAGCAACAAACCACAAAGGTTTAGATTATTTCATCACGGCCTGCGTGAGCAGACAGAAAACTGCAAGACAATTGAAATTCGAAACACCACAAAAAACAAGAAGCCTAAACACCAATAACAGTTTCCCAAAGACTCAGAATCACATTTATTCAATGAGAAGATATCTTGGGATTGAGAGATTTATGGAACCAAGCCCTCCAACTTCCAGCTCCTTTACGAGACATCGCAGCAGATGACTTCTCACTGTCAATGGACGTCTCGGTTTGAGGCTTCTTGCACAGCATGAAGTTTCGGACACCAAGTGACCCAATTGTCTCCCATGGACTAAGAGCTACAACCAAACACAAATTCAAGTAAATACATCAAAATTCAATCAACAACTCAAGTAAATTATCAAACTCTTTCAAGATTTAAAAAAAGAACAGCCTAAAAATGGAAGAAGCACATAGTTCTGCAAATATGAAAATTAAAGCTAAAAGATGGCATAAAAATATCAATCCAGTCTACTAAAGAATGTCAAAGTACAGAAAACACAGGGTTAGCCAACATTGACTAGCCAACAAAGAAATAAAATTTATTCAGTTCACCATATTAATCATATACAACAATTGACTAGCCCACAAAGAACCAAATTTTATTCAGTTCACCATATTAATCATAAACAATAATTGACTAGCCCGCAAAGAACGCAAATTTATTCAGTTCACCATGTTAATCATATACAACAATTGCCCTAACCAACAAAGAACGATTTTTTTTTTCAGTTCACCAAATTAATCATACACAACAAAGCAAGGACGACTAAATTGCAGAAATCTAACAACCAACTACAGCATTACAATAAATTAATCACATAAGAAATAATAAATGGGTAAAAACCATAACAATTTTACCAATAAACGGAATAATTAAAACAAAACACATAAATTTGCACAATAAAACTACCTTCAGTTCCAGCAATAGGGCAATACAGAATAAAATTATTGAGATCAGATCCAAGAATTGGGAGCCTCCCCTCGCGCGCATACGATTTCAACGCAGTTTCGATCACAGCAGCAACGAGCTCGTCCTCATTCACCACGAATCGAATCGGACCAGCACTCCCGAGAACGGTGACGCTAATCAAAAACCTGTTTCCCTTTAAGGGCTGATTCTTCTTCTGCTTGGGAAGCAACATTTTTCTATTTCTTCGATTTTCTTTTTTTAAGGATTTTTTTTATGAGACGTAAAATCTAAGAACGAACAGAGAAAGCAGTCAAAGAATTCAATCAAAGATAAACGGGTTCGTTGCAAAGAAAAACAAAATTAAATATATAAAAAAACGCAAATAATTCAAGGGTCGACGCCGATGCAGCGGTAGTACCAGCCTTCCATGCAAGACCCGAAGCAGAGAGAGTTCGCGGCCGAAATCGAAATCCCTCTTCTTGAAGAAGAGGGGATGACCATTAATTGTGCGCTGGAGATTTCCACCATTCACAAACGAAAATCTTGAATTGAATTGAGAGAATTGCGATTAAGAACAAACGGCAAAAGGGTTGAAAGAACAGGGCTCAAATATCGAGAGAAAAAAAACAGGATTAAGAATGGAGAACAATTGGGTCGGTTGAGATATCGATTAGAAAATGGGAGAGATACGTGAATTTATAGATCTCTCCGCGCGTATGAAATCTCAATAAATTAGGGTTAGGGTTGTGTGATTTGTAATGTGATCTTCTGTTGTCTTTTTCCGTCACATTTTATAAAAGTGGTTTGATATTCTGCAGACCTGAGTTGGATTTTAATGAGGAAGATAAAAGGAGTCGCGTGTGAAACGATGTCGTTTGGGACAACCCGTTTTCCGGAAATTCTCGTATAATTTTATCTTTTCTTTTGATCGGACGTATAATTTTATCTTTTTAAAGAAAAACAGTTAGCAATGCATTTAGAAAATATGAAATAATATTATCATAATAATAATAATAATAATAATAATAATAATAATAATAATAATAATAATAACAGTAATCAAAATTTAAGAAAGATGGAAATAATAAGATTTTTTTTGAATCAAATCGATATGATAACAAGTGGGAAAGTAGAGGCAAAAAAGGATAGATGGGAAAAGAATTATTCTTTTTTTTTAGTTTTCTTTTTGCGGATTGATAGGTCATAGGTGGGCAATGAAACACTGGTTAGGGTACGAGAAATGGGTACAATAAGTACCATAATACATCATGTTTTGAATTTTTAAAAATACTAATACGGTATATATATATACATATAAAATTATATATTTATATTATTAAAAATATAGATGTATTAATTACAATTAAAAAAGCATAACTTCAAGCATAAAAGAATTAAAATTTCATAACTCAAATTCAAATTATGATGACTCACATAGACGCGTAGAAAACATACGAAAATATCAGCAATATAATAAATTTTATCTCTTTTAACTTTTAAGCATTCATATAGATTTTTTTTTTTCTATTTGTCGAGGCCAATTTTTTTAATGGATACTAGATATGTATCAATGGAGTATCAAATAAAAAATCATATATGATATTATCTGGTAAGTGTATGTAATTTTCATACGTATTGTGTTTCCTTTAGGTGGGAGAGGATTTAAATTTAAGAAAAAAAAGGTAAAATTCTTATTAAAAATAAAAATAATAAATAAATGAAGAGATAAAAAGAGGGAATGTGTGTGTTGGAAGGCAGAGCGGAAAATAAATGATTTGAGAGAGAAAAGAGAAAAGGTCCAAAAAAGTGCATGCGAAACCAAAATTTCTTGGTCTACATAAAATGCACACAATCTCATATAAATTAATCTTTTTATCCGTTACGAATTCAAATAATATTTCTATAATTGAATTCTATATTGTATAGTATTAATAATGAATAGATTACTCATTAAGAAAATCAAATCAAAATACCGAATATCCAATTAAATAAATCAATTCGATCAATAATTGTTAATTTCTTTTTGATTCTCAATTCGGTCAATTACTATCTATTTATTTGCATTGCACAAATAGTAATATATTAGTAACAAACAAATCATAAAAACGATTCCCATATACGATTAATGTCATAAATAGTAATAAATTATTTATAATATTATGTCTTCTTAATGCGACATTGAACATCAAATAATTTTCATAGTTTCACCTGGTTAGTTTCACTCGGAAGACTTCCACTAGAACTCAAATTCAAAATTTATATATGTATATATCCAGCCCTAGTTTCAAAAGGGAAAAAAAATAATCAAACCTGGAAACCCAAACCTACCCAAGTTAAACTTTAGGGTCATGTAAATACGACTTTATTGTACATACACACGAGAACTCGTGTGCAATGGAGCTGACAATTTAGGTCTGCCCCTTTGGTTCGGTCCGATCAACCCAATAATAAGGTCAGGTTGGGTTATGAATTTACAGGCTCGACCTAACATGCCCAATGGCCTAATCGGCCCGACTACCCCAAGACAATATATATACATTGGCCATGAAAAATATTAGCCCGATAGAATTTTGGGACGGGCCAGCCTGGCCCAATTTTGCTCTATGACCTGCCCGGCCTAATTACCTGTTGGAATTTTGGTCTTGAGAAATGGGTGTTGACCCGATTTTGACCAAATAATTGAGTGGTTTCTATTTGTGAAAAATGGAATTAAATTACTTGTAAAAGTTATACTAAGAGAGTAGATGAGAATAACATTTGGAATTTCTCAAAACCGA
Organism: Rehmannia glutinosa; assembly: GCA_016081115.2. Lineage (NCBI taxonomy): Eukaryota > Viridiplantae > Streptophyta > Magnoliopsida > Lamiales > Orobanchaceae > Rehmannia > Rehmannia glutinosa. The sequence goes on from CM071935.1 coordinate 74,783,472, forward strand.
TTCCGGGTGAATGAGAAAATAATGCTAGAAGTTAGCCACTTAATACAAATAAATGGTATGGAAAATGGAAAATGTGGGGAAGGAGAGATGCTCCATCCCACATAGGAAAAAGAGGATAAAGTTGCACACTTAATATATCCCAAGTTGGACATATGGGTTGGGGCCCTTGGGGGCACCCAAGTTTTTAAAGGGGTGAGGACCTACATGCTTATGGGTCTGGTTCAAAGCACACACGCTCGTGCGCCGGCTCGGCCCGGCCCGGGTCCTGGGCCTGGGCTTGGGCTTCAAGACCCTTATTCTTTTTGGACAGAAAACCTTTACAATTAAATGTTTAATTAATTTTTGTAATTAATTAAATAGATTTAATTAATTTTCGTAATTAATTAAAAGAGTTCAACCTGGGAAAAGGTTCGGCCCCGCGCACGGGCGGAAGCACGCCCGTGCGGTTGGGTCGTGCTACCTGCCGAAGTTTTGGCGCACGGGCAGGCGCACGGCCTGTGCGTCTGGTCGTGCTCCCCTGCGCAGGTGCGTCTGTTCAGTGCAAAAGCGTCTTTTCGAGCCAAAAGACGCGATCTTTCCATACGGGGCACCTGAGGCCTATAATTATTTGCCCCTGCAGATTGAAAACACACGAATTTTGATAGATAATAACCTGTCACATTGCATTGAGCATATAGGCATTTTTCCCTCCTTCAAAGCTTGAAAGTCAGATACATTTTTTGTTGTTCGCTGTGATTTCGGTTTTTGCAAGTGCTGCTAAACTGGAACTGTAAAGTCATTGTATCTTAGAGACAAACGCCAGAACCGTAAGCACTTTGTGTATGGGGCGTATTTCGTCTTGCGGAGACTGAATCCAATTCAGGCCTCGACTTAGATTATACACTATCCTAGCCATTTTCTTCCCAACAGAAACCTTTTCCACCAGATATTTTTTACCCAACAATCGCAAGACAAAATATATTTGTTTCTGTTGAAGACGATGGCATCAAGTTCGATTTCATTCACGCCTATGGCTGCTACTCCCGCTCACGGCGAAAACCCGCCCAAGTTCTCCGACGCCAACTTCAAACGTTGGCAACAAAAGATGTTTTTCTACCTCACCACCTTGGGGTTGTCTCGTTTTCTGAAAGATGACCCCTCTACCGCCATTGAAGATGACGAAGTTGACAACAACCGGAGAATCCCTGTGGATGCTTGGCATAACAACGATTTTCTGTGTCGCAACTACGTGTTGAACGGGCCAGACGACACCTCTACAATGTCTATAGCACGTTGAGGCGACGCCCAAGGAATGTGGGATTCCTTGGAGAAGAAGTACAAGACGAAAGATGCCGGCACAAAGAAATTTATTGTCGGCAAATTTCTTGAGTACAAGATGGTTGACACCAAGACGGTGATCAGCCAAGTTCAGGAGATTCAAATCATCCTTCACGACTTAGTGTCTGAAGGGATGATTTTAAATGAATCCTTACAAGTGGCTGCAATAATCGAAAAATTGCCGCCATTGTGGAAGGATTTCAAAAACTACCTCAAGCACAAGCGTAAAGAGATGGGGCTTGAGGATCTGATTGTTCGGCTTCGCATCGAAGAAGACAACCGAAAATCAGATGTGAAATCCAGTAAGTCTAGAATTGAGGCTAAGACCAATCTTGTTGAATCGAGCACTAGCAAGAAACGCAAGCACTCCAGGAAGGAAAAAGAAAAGGCCAAAAAGTTCAAGGGGAATTGCTACAATTGTGGTAAACCGAACCACATGGCTAAGGATTGCCGACACCCGAAGAAGGGCAATGAATGTGGCAACCAACAAGCTAATGTGACGGAGGACAAGTCGGTTCCAATTGACCTGTCGGGGCTCGATCTCTCCGCCGTTGTGTTTGAAGCCAATATGGTGGATAATCCAAGGGAGTGGTGGATAGATACCGGGGCTACTCGTCACATTTGTGCCGACAAGGAGATGTTCTCCTCATACACTCTGATTAATGGAAAGAAGTTGTTCATGGGGAACTCTTCGACTTCCAACATCGTTGGGCTTGGAAAGGTGGTGCCCAAGATGACTTCCGGGAAGGAGCTTACGCTTGTAGATGTGTTGCATGTCCCAGACATTCGCAAGAACTTGGTTTCCGGTCCTTTGCTTAGCAAGGCCGGGTTTAGACTAGTGTTTGAGTCCGACAAGTTTGTAATGACCAAGAATGGTCTGTTTTTATGTAAAGGTTACATTGGTAAGGGCCTGTTTAAAATGTCTGTAATGTCTGTTTTCCGCCAAGAGGCGAAGAATAAAAACGTTACTTCTGTTTACTTGTTGCATTGTTCTAATTTATGGCATGATAGATTAGGACACGTAAACTTCAACACAATTAAAAGGTTAGTGAATCTGGAATTAATACCTACGTTTAAAACCGATTCACAAGACAAATGCGAAATTTGTGTTGAAGCAAAATTGGCCAAAGCACCATTTCATTCGGTAACGAGAAGTACCAAACCACTCGAGTTAATTCATACAGATATGTGTGATATAAAACTTGTGCAAACTCGAGGTGGAAAAAAGTACTTCATAACATTTATAGACGATTGCACAAGATATTGATATGTGTATCTTTTGAAAAGCAAAGATGAAGCTTTAGTAGCTTTTAAAACTTATAAGAATGAAGTTGAAAATCAGCTTAATTTGAAAATTAAGATGATTCGAAGTGATAGAGGCGGAGAGTATGTTGCTCCATTTAAAGAATTTTGCCCGGAAGCGGGTATAATTCATCAAACGACTGCACCTTACTCACCTCAATCAATTGGTGTTGCAGAACGCAAAAATCGTACTCTTAAGGAGATGATGAATGCGATGTTGTTAAGTTCTGGCTTACCCCAAAACTTGTGGGGGGAAGCCATACTTTCTGCAAACTACATTCTTAATAAGATCCCACACAAAGGTAAAAATGAAACTCCATATGAGTTATGGAAGGGACGTAAACCGTCATATAAATACCTCAAAGTATGGGGGTGTTTGGCTAAAGTCGAAGTACCTAAGCCAAAACAAGTTAGAATCGGTCCGAAGATGATCGACTGTGCTTTCATTGGATATGCTAACAATAGTAGTGCATATCGCTTCTTAGCGCACAAGTCAGCAATTCCTGATATAAATGAAGGTATGATCATTGAATCAAGGAATGTTGTATTCTTCGAGAATATCTTTCCGAACAAAGAACGAAAAGTAGAAAGTTCGAGTAAACGAACTTATGATACTGCAAGGTTACCTCAAAGTGATGATGAAGAGGAACCAAGACGCAATAAAAGGACAAAAGTAGCTAAGTCTTTTGGTCCTGATTTTCTAACTTATATGTTAGAAAAAGAACCCCGAACTATTCAAGAAGCATTGTATAGTCCGGAAGCTCCTCTCGGAAAGAAGCTATCAATAATGAGATAGATTCCATCATGCAAAACCACACTTGGGAGTTGGTTGATCTCCCACCGGGTTGCAAACCTTTGGGATGCAAGTGGATCCTTAAAAGGAAGTATAAAGCAGATGAATCTATTGACAAGTATAAAGCCCGATTGGTAGCTAAAGGGTTTAGGCAAAAGGAGGGATATGTTAGATAAATGTTTTTATCAAGATTTTGATGATTTTGTTTTAATAAGTTTTTATACCAAAACAATGTTTTTATATGTTGTCCAAATACTCCTAAATGATTTAAAATGTTTTTACTAATTTTTGGAGTATTTCTTAGAGTTTTTAATTTGATAAAAATTGGACAACACTTTTAATGGTTTTGTTTAAATTGGTTTTTACACCAAAACTTTGTTTATAAATGTTGTCTAAATACTCCCAAATGATTTAAAATGTTTTTACTAATTTTTTGGAGTATTTCTTGAAGTTTATTTTTGAAAAAAATCGGACAACATTTCAAAGGGGAGGTCGACCGGTCGCCCAAAGTGGTCGACTGGTACCTGAAGATAAGAAACTCGAAATAGAACTTGCAGGTTTGAAAAAAAGGGAGAGGGGGACCGGTCCAGGGGAGGGCCGACCGGTCGCACCTCGGGCGACGGCCGACTCCCCCCTCCGTCGCACCCCCGCAACCCCTACCGGATCGCACTATTTTTTTCAAACGGTCGAAATCTTCAACAGGGCAACCGGTCGCCCTATGCTATTTTGTGACAGCAAAATTCTAACCGTTGCAATCTGTGACAGCAAGATTTGCTTTTGATTTTTGTACAATATTTCTACTGTTAGGAATTTTATTGTTTAGATTTTGATGAATGCCATGTAAAACTTAGAATAGAAAGTTGGCACCCCAATTCTTGTTGTAAAATGCATTGTAATGAATAGAGCCGCCAAGCCGAGTTAAGTCGCCTACGCCCTAACATTCAAGAAGACAATCAAGATCGGAAGGAAGACTCTGCTGCGAGACATTTGAGTATGGCAAAAGAAGAGTAGACGGGAACTCTATCGAAGAAGCGGTGAGATGTGAGTGGAGCATCGATCAAGTCAACTCAAGAAAAGCCAAGTCTCAAGTTGAAGCGACTGAGAAGAGTCATCCATGATTGGAAGTCGACTCTAAGTCACCTGGGGAAAGCAAGGAAATCAAGTCGAGATAATCGTAAAAGAACCGTTACGTAAATCAAGAGATTTACTTAAACAAGTAATATCTCCATACCACCTTTCTTGGAGTGCTCGTCCAGGAAGCGTGCAAAAGGAATGAACCAATGGGAAGCACTACACCGTGTCGAACTCGAAAAGGTGAAAGAACAATTCATACGAGGAAACGGCAATTCCAAGAAGCGCAAGCCAACGACGCAAAGTGACTTTCAAAAATAAGCCTATCTCTTCAACGGGCAAATTTTTGAAAGTTCACTATAAAAGGCTGAGGAGATTGTTTGAGATAAAAAAGACACACACGCGAGATATACAAGCACATCAGAAAAACTGAAACATTCTCAATCCTTAAGCCTACATTACGAAGTACATCAATCCAACACTCACCTGTGAAGGAAAGAGAACTTCTATCAGTTGAGGAGGAAACTTTTGAAAACAAGGGGTCTACATTCCAGGAAGGGTTGTAGAAAGGTTCAAGGTTGAACCAAGTCTTAAGCTTTTGGAGGGCTTCGTGATCAAATCCAAAGAGCTTGAGCAAGTGAGTCAGTAGTAGCAAGCGGTGCGCCTGTGAAGAAGAAGCCGAGTCGCACGAGAAGCCAACCGAGTGATCAAGGCGTCTCGGCATCGAGTCCCTAAGGATCAAGTCAATTTGTTGTGATCAAGACTTGTATACGGACTATTACCACTTTGTAAACCGATCATTACTTAGTGGATTCCTCCGGGAGTTGGAGAAGAGAGGAGTAGAAGAATTACCCCATCTTCGAACCTCTATAAAAACTTTCTTTGTGTCATTTACATTTCAAGCATTTAAATTCCTCGCACTTTTAATCGCTTATATCTCACGATAAATTTGCTATCCATTTGATAATTTATAAGTACTAAATCAAGCTCGAAAATCTTGCTTAATCAAACTTAAGGGTGTTAAGTCTTCTTCAATGAAAAATAAAACCACAAGTTGAGTTAAATTATAGCCAACAGTGAGTTACTCCATCAACAAATTTCAATTTGAGTCGTTGAGATATTAACTCTCTTGAGTGACTAATTCGATTGTCCATCAAGGACACGGTGTGTAGAATTAACTCGTGAGATTTAAAAGGACTAAATCGAAAATTTGGTAAGGTTTATTCAACCCCTTCTAAACCTTACACTTACACCCCTTGGGACCTACAAGTGGTATCGGAGCGGTTGGTTCATTGAACCCTCCGCACCGGTTTCTTGAACTAGATCTCCAAACTTTTCAAAGTCCGCTTTAGTACTCAAACTTTCAAAACTCTTCTTTATCATCAAAAGTTATTATCATGGAAGCAAATTTGACATGCATCCCTATGTTCACTATTGAAGAATTTGATGATTGGAAAATTCGTATGCGAGGCTCATCTATCAAAGATTACATGATGAGATGTGGATAGTGATAGAAGATGGGCCTCTCGCAAATATTAAAGGTGAACACAAATTTGTGCGAAGAGTTGTAGTTGAAGGAGAAGAAGATCTTTGCTCCCGGACCATGGTTGAAAAACCAAGAAGCGAGTGGACAAATGATGACAGAAAAAGATACAACCTGGACAATGTAGCCAATGACATCCTTTACAAAACTTTGGACAAAGCCATGTTCAATAAAGTCAAATCATGCAAAACGGCTAAAGAAATGGGGACAAGCCGACATTAATTTGTGAAGGCTCGAGCAAATCAAAGAAAACAAATTATCGGTGGCGGTACAAAAATTTGAAAACTTCAAAATGATCTCGGGAGAGAACCCGGATCAACTAGACGCTCGGTTTACGAAATCACAAATGAGTGTCTACACTTGGAAAGGAATATACACGAGAAGGAAATGTGTATGAAGATCCTAAAAAGTCTTCCGGTGAATGGGAAATGAAGGTCATGGCTTCGAGACACTCCATGGACCTATCAAAGACATCCAATCATGAGTTATTCTCGGACCTCAAAGCCTACGAGTTTGAACTAAGAAGAAAAAGACCAGGAAGAGACAATTTTGTACCCAAAACAATCGCTCTAATTGTCAAAGATGGGAAGAGAGCGAGGTCAAAGAGGCAATTGACCCGGAAGAAATAGCCCACGATGGTTAAAAGATTTAACAAGTTCTTTAACAAGAACTACAAGAGAGGAAAGGGTGAATCTTCCGAAGACACTCGGCTCCCTCCAAATCAAGGGAAGACAGGCCAACCAAGAGAAACGAGATCATCAAAAAGTTGAGTATCAAAGGGCCGACAACTCAAGAATAGAAAAGAGTCGATCAAAAAGTGAATATCTATGTTGAACTGTAGACAACTAGGTCACTATGCCATTGATTTGTTCATATCCTGTAGTCAACAAAGACGAAGATGAAGATGAAAGAAAGATCTTGAGAGAAAGAAGACAAGAAAAGAAAAAAGGCAATGATGGTGCAGAGATCTAAAAAAATTACCAAGTCGAGGAGACGGCCGATTGAGAGAGAGAGCGATGAAGGCGACTACTCAAGTGACTCGAAGAAGAAGCCCCGATCCGCTTGATGGCCAAAGAACAAGATCAAGAAGATGAGGTACAATCTAACTCAACAAACTCGCACAGTGATAGTGATAGTGATCGTGACACACACACTTCATCACCCACCGATCTTTATGATTCATTAGGCAAAATGATGAAAGATTTTGAACACATTAAATCCTCACACACACTATTGAATGAGGAAAACAGCCTACTCTAAAAGTCAAAACTCAAAGCCGACTAAGGAGCCGAGTACTCTAAGTCAAATAGCTGTTGAGAATGAAAGGTTAAAAAGGCCGAAAATGCTAAATTAGTAGCAGAAATTGCCGCTATAGAAAAGAGGAGAATGACCTCAAGAATGTTATTGCCTCATTCACTAAGGCATCCAAATCATTGGATGATCTTATTATGAGTCAAAGAGAATGTGGAGACAAGACAGCTTAGGATTTAATTCCTCTGCGTGCCATGTCAAACCTCAAGAGTAATTTTGGAAAAAGGATCTTCAAGTCATGAAGAATCTGAAAAATCCAAAACTCTAAATGGTGCACACACATTCACTCCAAAGCACAATACTAAGCAAACCGGCCTTGGTTACAAAGGAAAAGGAAAACTTGACCGAGTTGAGTGTCTTTGAAAGGACAAGCGAGAAGAGATTCACCGAGTCCTCAAAGAAACTCCAAACAGAAAATACTCTGTAAAAAGGAAGGAGCAGAGCTACCGAAAATCCCAGAAAATTCATAAAAGAAATACATATGATGGGAATGGTAGAAAATATCCAAGCCAAGTGATTGGAATAATGTGAACTATCGGCCAAGGGACTTATGGAATATAAGCCAGGATGGCAAAGACTAGAACTCAAAGAAAGGCCATTCCAAAAGTATAAGAGCTTTCATCAAGACACACATATGCACCTAGGCACTACACTCAAAAACACCACAATTACCAAGGAAGGCAATTGCTAAAACACATATGCAGCATTGAGACAAAAGAGACAGTTGTATGAACTAGAATCCCCAAGCAATTTGCAGGATTAATTATGATTATGGCATCGATAGATGGCAACCTCTTGAGTCAAATCATTTGGCTATAGGTTGGTTGGATCATCTTACAATTCTAACCCCTCGGGACCCGGCACAAGCATGGGTACCTAAAACTTAATTTCCTTGATTGCGGGTTCAAGGAAGTGAGTACCAAGGAACCTGGTACATGGATAGTGGTCATTCCGGACATATGACAGAAATAAGAGAAATCTGTCAAAATTCAAGGAAGTCAAAGGAGCAAAAGTCATATTTGGGGAAATGAAGCTCCTGGTGAAATAAGAGGCATTGGATCCATCAAGAAAAATGGATTAGAAATCACGGATGTTGCATATGTTGAAGGACTCAACTTCAACTTGCTAAGCATCACCACTCTACGTGACAAGGGCTACAATGTTGGATTCAACATGGGTATATGCCAAATCAAAGAAATTGAATCAAATGAAGTGGTCTTTGCGCAAGGATGTAGAGAAAAATATGTATGTAGTGGATTGGTCAACCGCAACACCCAAAGACATGTCTACTAGCAAAGAGCACTGTTGAATCAAGTTGGCCGTGGCACAAAAAGCCGAGTCACCTGAATTTCAAAACACTTAACAAGTTTGGCAAGAAGTCATCTTGTAGAAGGACTTCCGGACTCAAGATACTGAAGAAGGAGAGTATATGTGATGCATGTCGAAGGGAAAACAAATCAAATCATCATTCAAAGAAAAGACATGTCCATCCTCAACAAGAATATTGCATCTACTTCATATGGATCTATTTGGTCCAGTTGAACCAGCTAGCATAAGTGGAAAGAAATACACCTTGGTGGTAGTAGATGACTATTCAAGATATACATGGACAATATTCATGTGTAAGAAGAAAGAAACTCTACAGAAACTACCACGGTGATGAAGAGGATTCAAAATGAGAAAAGTCAAACCATTATCAAAATAAGATCGACAGAGAAACCGAGTTTGTCAATGGAATAATAACTCAAGATTGTATTGAGAATGGTATTGGTCATGAACTATCGCAGCAAGGACTCCACAAATGTGAGAATGGAGTTGCGAAAGAAAGGAATAGAACTCTCAAAGAAGCAACAAGGACCATGTTAGCTAAATTAGGGTTACCAAAAAGATTTTGGTCAAGCAATCAACACGACTTGCTACACCCAAAACAGATGTATGATAAATAGGCGGTGACAAAGACTCCTATGAGATCCGGATGGAAGAAAACCAAGTGTTGCATATTTGAGAATATTTGGATGTAAATGCTTCATCCACAACAATGGCAAAGACAACCTAAAGGCCTTTGATGCTAAAGCGATAAAGGTATCTTCTTAGATACTCGGTGAAAGCAAAGCCTGAGAATACTCAACAAAAGAACTATGGTTACTGAGAGGAATCCATTCATGTAGTATTCGATGAGCCAAATGTAAATGGAGAAGACATTGAAGAGTCGGTGATAAGTTTGAATCATCCAATCATACGAAGAGTCCCTATCTTTGAAGTCAAGCTGGAATTATCAATTGAGGAAGAAGATGACATAGTGAATCTCAAAAAAATTTGGAAAATTTGCGCTAAGTGATAACGAGAGAGTGACCACACCAACACAAAGCAAGTCGATCAATCCGCTAACTTACTCCAACCTCGATGTAAGATGGCCGAGAGACCATCCACCGAACTTGTCATTGGAGATATAAGAGAAGGTGTCAAAACAAGATCGAACTCAACAAGAAGCTATGTTCACATGCTTCATCTCGCAAATAGAGCCAAAAGATGTGTCACAAGCATTGGATGACACACATTGGATTCAAGCTATGCAAGAAGAGTGAATCGGTTTGAGAGAAATAAAGTATGGGAATTAGTGCAATGACCCATACATCAAAATGTTATTGGAACCAAATGGGTGTTTAAATAAGATGAACGAGGAAGGTTACGTGGTAAGAAATAAAGCAAGATTAGTAGCCAAAGGATATTGCCAAGAAGAAGGGATAGATTTTGATGAAACATTTGCTCCTCGTAGCAAGATTGAAAGCTATAAGGATGTTTTCTTGCCTATGCACTCACAAGAATTTCATTGTATATCGGATGGATGTAAAAAGTGCATTCCTAAATGGTTTATTGGAAGAAAAAGTGTATGTTGAACAACCTCCAGGATTTGAGCAAAAGACTCTTGGAGACAAGGTATACAAACTCAAGAAAGCCCTGTATGGATTGAAACAGCACCGAGCATGGTATGACACCTGTCACAATTCCTAAGCGAAAATGGATTCACAAAAGGAAAAGTAGATAGAACACTTTTGTAATTCAAGACAAGAAGAGTATCTTGCTTGTTCAAATATATGTGGATGACATCATTTTTGGATCCACGACAAAGAGTTGTGTGAAAAATTTTCAAACCTCATGCAAAGTAAATTTGAAATGAGCATGATGGGAGAGTCGACATTCTTCCTTGGACTCCAAGTGAAACAAGTGAAGGATGGAACCTTCATAAGTCAAACAAAATACACCGAGACTTAATGAAGAAGTTTGGTATGGAGGAGAAGTCTTCGTAAAAATACCAATGAACACATCATCAAAATGGACATGGATGCGGATGGCAAGCTGTAGATCAAACAAGATATCGAGAGCACTTATTGGATCATCGCTCTATCTCACAACTAGCAGCCGACATCACCTTTGTGTAGGTGTATGTGCAAGATTTCAATCTGCTCCAAAAGAGAGCCACATGACAAAGAAATGACTAAGAGAATATTGAGATACTTGAAAGGAAGCAAGAAGTAGGCCTATGGTATCCAAAGGAAGGTGGATTCAAGCTAATTGGCTATTGATTCTCGACTATCTTTGGATGCGAGTGGACGGGAGAAGAGCACTTCAGGCACATGTCAAATGCTAGGAACAGACTAATTTCTGGTTTAGCAAGAAGCAAAACTCAATAGCCACCCTACAAACTGGTGAGCGCAGAATACATAGCTGCATGGCATTGTGTTGTGCCCAAGTCCTATGGATGAGACATCATTTGAGAGACTATGAAGTTGAAGAAAAAGAAATTCCAATCATGTGTGATAACACAAGTGCCATTGCAATCACTCAAAATCCTCGTGTTGCACTCAAGAACAAAACATATTGATGTCGATATCACTTCATAAGAGATCATGTTGAAAAGAAGGACATTATATTGGAATATATCTCAACCGATAAACAACTAGCCGACATCTTCACAAAACCATTATGTGAGTCAAGATTTGAAGAACTCAAACATGAGTTGGGGTTAATTGGTGGTGACACTCGCAGACAAATTAAAGAAGAGAAATGGAACAAAAGGGGGAAAAAGAAAAAAAAGTAAATCACTCAAGATAAATCACCAGATCGGAAAGACAACTACACCGAAGTCGGTGATAATGAGTCGCTAAGAGAACTCGTGAGGAGTAGAGTTGAATCGGCTAAGAGATAAGTTTGAATAACTTATGAGCAAAGTGACAAAAACGCAAATCGTTTTGACTTAAGCGGGAATGTTTTAAGGAACACGTCAAAGATAATGATGATGTGTACGGACATAAAGCCGCACACCAAGCTTATGATTGGATATAAATCTTTGCCGCATTAAATACGAGACGTGAAATGCTCAATAGGCGGCGAAATCCAAGCCGTTGATTTCGATCACAATTCAAAAAAACCGCACGCCCTTTCATAAACCATATTTAAACCATTTTCGTCCGTTTCTCTCTCACACTTCTAAAACTGTTCATCTCTTTCTCTCAAAAGCAAAGGCAAAAATACTCTCGAAACCCTATCAACCTTCAAATCAATTTTCGAGTTTTTCCTTGATATAATCCCGAGAAATGGCACCAACTTATGACTTTACCAAGTTAGGAAAGCAAATCCACACCGGTTCGACGGTGGATTTCGACGGAATGGTGAAAGCAGGGTCCGACGACACCCCTGGTGAAGAAAATCGCCGAGAAGTTGGAAACATCCGGACTAAAACCGTTTCTAACATTAGAATATCCGATGACCTATGTGGAGGAGGTCGCACAATTCTACGTGAATGCTTTGAGATTCACGATGAAGGAATCAAGTCATCATTCACGGCGGAAAGCGGTGACTATCTCTCGCCAAGGATTTGGTGAACATTGCTCACTACCCAGGAAGGAGCATCCGAGATTAAAGAAAGCTCGATGTAAACTTGGCCGACGCATGGAAAGAAATAGCCAAGTCCGACTTTTGATAAAATAATATACACAAAGCAAACAAGAGACTGCAGAAGGAGGACTATCACAAGTTGTTGGACATAGTTGCCAAATGTATCGACATCAAATTTGGCGACTTTGACCAATGTCAAAGGCAAAGCCGATTGTAATGGCTGCAATCATCGAAGAAAAGAAGATAAACTGGCTGAGTTTGTTGTACAAAGCAGACTCTGCGAACGTGGGGAACAAGTCCTTCAAAGAAGATGGTTCATTTGGAGGATCCCTAGGATATGGCCTGGTGCTTGGCCGGCTATTGAGGAGGTGAAAGGAGTCCTCTTAGACATGGGAAGGCATTCCATGTTAACAAGAGGATGTTTGAGCTAACCTCTCGGGCGCTCGAAGCGTGCTTACGCCAAGAGAGGCGACACGATGAGGGGAATCGGTGACCAAGACACAAATTGCTT